>SJYA01002869.1:0-105529 GCA_006410615.1 Neotragus moschatus
AGATGACAGGGATTAGACTGCTTGGAACCAGGTCTGGGTCCTAGGACTCCATGAGTGTGGTCAGGGCATCCATACCTGTGCCAGGAAAGGGTCGGGGTAGATGGCCACCACCAGGAGGTTGTTAAGAAAGATGGTTTCAGTAGTGACATCTGTTATCCTACTTGTTACGCCTCGTAACAGGGTGCCCTTCCCTTCTGTTTGGAAGTTCCAGGGAAGCAATGCAATTTGGCCTCCAGTGTCAATGAGAACACCCCACTGGATAATTAGAGAACAGGTGATCATCCCCCAGAGGAAGGGGCAAGTTCAGGGACCTGCAGGGTCCCTAGGGCAGGGGTCTTGGTGGCTGTCACTCTCAGAGATCAGGTGTGGGATCCTGGGTTCTGCTTCTGGGGGATAGCGCCACAAGAGGTGACAGCAGCTTCCTCCGGGATGGGACCATCGTCTGCAGAAGAGCACCTGGACAGAGGCGTCTAACTTGTGTTCAGCTGATCCGAGGTTAAGTCCCCGGGGACCTGGATCTCCCAAGCTCCGGTTCGGAGCCTGTCGCTCATCTCATGAGGGAGGCCGAGCTGCTTACTTCTGTCTCTATAGGCCTGGAAGGGTCTCCTTTTCTGTAAACAGAGCCCAGAACCAGTTCCAAAGATTTCTAAGAGCCAATTGGTGCCCTCTCCCTCTGCATGAATTTTCCTAAAAAAAAAAAAAAAAAAAAAGCACAAAAACTCTTGCATTTCTATCATGGTATAGCTAGGTGTCTCTTTCCTCACTCACACTGGCCATTGCTGGACGTTTTGGTATATGCTGCATAGTAACAAGGAATGCTTGGGGCAGAAGTCCCCTCTTCTCCAACTCCTGTGCTGCCACCTCCCATTCCAGGGGGTCCCAGTCGACCACCGAGGGGTAGGGACCCGCCTCTGGTAGTGCAGCATTAACAGACACATTTGGGAAAGCTCCAGACACTGAGAACGTAGCCTTCACAACTTGCTATGTGCAGATGCCACCAGTAATGCCCAGACCATGAGGATCTTACAAGCTTCCGGTAGTTGGTTTTTTGTTTTTTTTTAGTATTTATTTATTTGACTGTGCGGGGTGTTAGTTGCGGCATGTGGGGTCGAGTTCCCTGACCAGGGATTGAACCCGGATCTTCTATACAATGGGAGCGTGGAGTCTTAGCCACTCGACCTCCAGGGAAGTCCCTCTAGTAGTTTTTTCACCTCCTCTGGGGGCTTGGGAGGAGCTAGTACCCAGGGCTTGGGGCCCCACTTTCAACAATGTGTGATGCACTTGCCTCCTGGGTGCCATGAAGGCCCTGGTAGAGCTGCACCTCTCAAGAATTAGAGCAGCTCTCCAATCTGAGCATTCAGTCCTGACCCAACACAGGGGGCCCTGTAGCTGGCCTCCCCCTCTGGCCCCAGGGCTCCAGGGAGTGCTCCTTGGCTCCCAGAGCCCCAGAGCCCATGCCTCCGCCCCTGCCCAGAGAGAGAGGCAGAGCCCTACCCTCCAGTGCCCAGACTTCCACAGGTGGTTGTAGCGGATCACCTCCACAGCTGACGCCAGGTGGGGTCTCATTCAGAGAATAAAGGGAAACAGAGGTGCTTCAGCCTAGGGGCTGCTGGCCGGGCTCTGCGGGGGAAGCTGACCTGGCACAGCACCAGCAGTTCGGCAGGGGTGGGGGGGCTTCTCTGCCAGGCCTGGCATCAGTGACACACAGCAACTCAGAGCTCTGGAGCCGACCTCCAGCCAGCAGTGGTTCCTTCCCCGAGAGACTGAACAACCTGGAGGAGGAAGTTAGAGAGCCGTTTGCAGCTCCTAGGCATCTAGGAGTGTGGGGCCCCAGCCGTACCCACCATCCCATCCTCCTCCTCAAGTGTATTGAGCAGCTGGAGCTAGTGTATTAAGAACATGCAGATGATGACCTGCTGAATGAGGGGGCACCGGCCACCCATGCTGGTTGGCAGGTGGCTCCCTTAGCATCCGAGCTCCCACTTGGGGGAAGTGGAGCTCGGGGGTCATTTTGATGGAAGGTGCAGTTTCAGTACACCACAAGAAGGAAGTAGAGTCTCAGGATTTACTCACAGATTCCAGAGGGGGCCAGGGCCCAGGGAGCTGCAGGGTGGGGGCCGCCCTCCGTCCCAGCTCACCAGCCAGCAGATGGAGAGCAGAACAAACACGCACCTGTCACTTACAAGGTGGCTGGGGTGGAGGCTTAACTCTGAGTGTTTGAGAAGCTTCCCCAGGAAAAGCAGAATGATGGGCATCCTGTACTCAAGTTCTTATCTAAATGTCCAGACTGGGGGTGTGAGCGGGGTGATCACACTGTGAAACGCGTAGGCAGCAACTCAGAAAGAAATGGCTATGTTTTCAGAGAAACAGAAGTTGGTTTTTCTCATCAACCCACCCCACCCCACCTCCACTAATCAGTGTTTATTTTTCCTTCTCTCTTTCTGATCACACTCTTGCTGTTCCCGGTGGTGGTGGTGTCTGTCCTGGAGCCTGTCCCCCACCCCTTCATACCCACCCCTCAGTAGTGAGGTTGCTATTACTCCTGGCATGACAACCTCATGCCACTGGGTCATGTTTGGCCTTCAGCCCGTAAGATATTAAGATTTCAGAGCAAAGAGCAATAAGCACATGGAAAAGATGCTGAGGGTCTCAGGAATGTGAATGGGGGCTGCTGGGGGGAGGAGGGTGAACTTCGGGTGCCTCAGGCATCAGAGATTGTTAAGTGATGGACACTGAAGCCCCCTCCCCCATTGAGGAGAAAGATATAAGGCCCACCTCTTAATTTGCTGGCCCATGTGTGTTCAAAATGAAAATTAAACTACAAATGACGCTGGAGCAGACTGCTGACAATGATGATTGCAGCTGTTGAAGCTATAAAGCTGGGCAAAAGGCAAAAAAATTGGTTTAGCAGTGCATAAAGAATACCAACTTCGGTTCCTTATAGGAACTACTTATTTAGTCTAATTACTATCATTTGGGGAATCATGCATACTAAGAAATGCATCAGATTTACTTGTGTGAATTTTATCTGATTACAGTTATAGATTCTGTTTCTGTCAGCTGAGTCATGAGAGTCTATGCTCACATCGACTGATGGATCTTACATTTGATCTGTCCTTTCTCTGCAAGTTCATAGGTTAGGTAAATCTGCCCTTTCTAAGACAAGCTACTTTGCAAATCTTGTCACAGTAAAGAGTGGGTAGTTGGTTGTAAAAGACAGCACACGTTAGAGGAACAGACACGAGAGGATTTTAGGTTTTTTCATAGCTTACTCTATGTAGCAAAGCTATTTCCATTTTGAAATACTTCTCTCTAGTATGCCTGCCAGTGCAGGAAATCCAAGAGATGCTGGTTCAGTCCCTGGGTGGGGAAGATCCCCTGGAGTAGGAAATAGCAATTCACTCCAGTATCTCGCCTGGAAAATCCCATGGTCAGAGGAGCCTGGAGGACTCTAGTCCACAGGGTCGCATAGAGTCAGGCATGACTGAGAATGCACACAACAAATGAAACAAGGAATGCCTAAGTGCTTAAGGTAGTGACTGTGTTCCTGCCTAGTTAGGCTGAGGAGGGAGATGGGAAGATGGGCGGCTGTGAAATCTTACAGAGTAGAAAGTAGCAGGAGGAAAGGAAAGGGGCTCTCTTGAAGAGCGATCGAGTGTTTTTCAGTTGTCCCTTGGTATCTGAGAGGCATTGGATCAAGGGCCAAAATATGAGAATGCTCACGTCCTTCCCTTACTCTGTTGGCCCTCCACATGTAGGCTCTGCATTCATAGATTTCAGCCAACCTCATGGATACATGGGCTTCCTTGGTGGCTCAGACCGTAAAGCGTCTGTCTACAATGCAGGAGACCCAGGTTCGAGCCCTGGGTTGGGAAGATCCCCTGGAGAAGGAAATGGCAATCCACTCTAGTACTATTGCCTGGAAAATCCCATGGACAGAGGAGCCTGGTAGGCCCCAGCCTATGGGGTTGCAAAGAGTCAGACACGACTGAGCGACTTCACTTCACGTGGATACAGAGGGCTGGCTGACTGCATGTATGGAATCATGGCCACTGAGCTCAGACACCTTGAAATAGGAAGCCTCAATATTTGTTGGTTTGCATTTTATGAGACAAGGAGGTGAAAGAACTTAGTTGTTAGTCCTTAGTTCTTATTGGTTTTTTTAAGTTTATTTTTTGTAACTTTTTATTCTGTATTAGGGGTATAGCTGATTAACAGTGTTGTTATCATTTCAGGTGAACAGCAAAGGGACTCAGCCATTCATGCGTGGTTGCCAGGGGGAGGATGGCAGGAAAGGAGAGTTACGGAGTTTGGGATGGACATGTACACATTGCTGTATTTAAAATGGATAACCAGCAGGGACCTACCATATAGCACAGGGAACTCTGTTCAGTATTGTGTGGCAGCTTGGATGGGAGGGAAATCTGGGGAAGAATAGATATATGTATACGTCTGTAGTTCTTGGTTGGTTTTGATTGAGTTAATGGAAATGGTTTTCCATGCAAGAGTCATACCTGTTTCCATAGTATATGTTAGAAAAACTATTAGTAAAACAGCTCCAGGATATCATTTATTTGTTAATTTGACGAGAGAGTGCCTAGTAGACCAGGAACATCTTAGAAGTTTATAGTTTTCATTTTGCATGTCAAGGTAATGCATGGTAGGTGCTCAAAATAAATTTGTTGAATTGTGTTTGCAGATTCTCTCTTAAGAAATGTCAGTAAACTGGATGATAGTAGTAACAGCTAAATTTCCTGCCTGTGTACCTTTGTGCCCAGCATCTAATGGATATGACCACAGTGGGAGGCAGATCTCTTTCTACAAATAAGGAAACTGAGGCACAGAGAAGTTAGGTAATTTCCCTAAGACACAGAAGCTAGGATTCAGCTCCCAAACTAACTGCTTAATTAACTCTTATATACTGGGCGTTCATGTCTTCTATGTTGATTATTTTGAAATCAAAAATGGTTTCTAAATAGTTGATTAAATTGAAATGATAAGCTATACTGTCATGACTGGAAACATTTACTAAAGAATACTATAATATTCATCATATTACTCAAAAGTAAAAAGCTTAAGTGCTTTGGTTTTCTTTGGCTGATTTGCCAAAGATAGTAGGGTAACCATATGATTTAAAGTAATACTGAAAGGTGGTATTAACAATTATTTGGTGAAAACAGGACTAAATGGTACTATGCCAGCAAATACGTTATGCCCAGCGCGCTACTGATTGTTGTTTGTCTGACTTCATATTAAAGTGGTTCTTTACATTTTTTACTTTCTAGGGGGATTCCTCAATGTCAATGTAAGTGAAGTCAGTTTTGATGAAATTCATCAGCTCTTCTCCAAGGATTTAGATATTGAGCCAGGAGGTCACTGGAGGCCTAAAGACTGTAAACCCAGGTGGAAGGTGAGGTCCATTTTTTCATAAATCATGTGACTGTTACTATGCATTCGAGAAAAGTGTTTTCAATTTAGAATATATAGTGAAATCCGTGTATCTTGATAAATGAAGACAATTTGGTGTTTAGTGTTTAAGTATTGACAGTTCACATGTGGGTTAGTTGTGTTACCTGGGAAGGTGAGCTACACCTGTGCTTGCACAAATACTAGGCTTCTGTGTTCAGTCTCTCAGAGAGCCTGCTGATAAGCTCCTCACTTGGGACTTGGGAAACAAATGTTTTTTCTGTTCTGTTTGGAAGAGAGGCAGTGATTTCTTTTCCTCCCACTGCTGCCCCTGATGGTTACTGACACCTGCAGGCGTATCCCCACCGAGGCCTGGAGCCAGTGGTTTCCAGCTGGGTCTAGCATTGGGGCTCCTGAGTCCCAGGATTCTAAAGAGACTGCTTGGCGGTCCCTGCAGGACACGCACAACAACTTTGAGCCCTTTTTTGCCTCTATTTCAGAAAGCAGAGTATAAGCTTTTCATCTTTTTGATATGTCAGAATCCTACTTTTAATGTTGTGTTTGAAAAACTGTAAGGGAGTCAACGTGCCCCTGCTGCTTAAAAAAAAAAAATGAAAACCGTGATTTTAAGTCAGAGTTGCTCTCAACACTGTGAAACTGGTTAATAAGCACATGTCCATGTAATGTTGTTATGTTTGAATGGGAAGTAGCATTTATGCAGTTCAAGTGAAAACTGTATATGATTAAATCAGATGTATGATTAAATCGGATGTTATATCCCAAAGGGCTGTGATGTAACCTTAACCTGGGAACATTTTTCAGTTCTTCTTTTAAATATTAGTATTTTGTTAAAATATTTCTCCTTTGGTTCTAAAAAACAATAATCACTCCTGGGAAGGAGAATTGTATGCTGTTGAGCTTTTGATGAAAGCTGTCTGACGTAACTGGCCTTGGAGCCTTTGTGTTTGGGGGTTTTGGGGATCTGTATTATTCACGTTGGCTTCCCTAATGTAGACACCAGTCTCTTGTGTAAGGTAAGCACTAAACCCAGCTTTGCCGAGTTGAGTTTATGAGACAGATAAATGCCTTGTTATAAATTATTAAATCATTTTTTTCCCTCACAAAAGTTGTAAAACTGCTGAAATGGATTCCAGTACAGATGTTGGCAATGTGTTCTGTTTTACAGTTGCCTCATGCTGTTTTCCAGAGCAGATTCAGATGATAAATTAATTTCATGATTGATTTTATCATGTTTGTATATAAAATATGGCCCAGTTTATATAATAACTACTTTTTTAAATGTCCTGGGCAAAATAAATTATTTTTCTTATTTGGGTGATGAGTATGTATGTTGAATGGCAATGGAAAAAGTGTCCTCAATCACAGAGGCTGTGGGAAAGCGTGGAGGTTGGTCCTCAGATGTGTTAATATACATGATACATACCCCTCAGGTGTGCATTGTGTGGTATCACAGGATGACTTGGGGGTCAGAAAAATTGAGTATTTTGTCCTCTCTAGTGGTATATATCAGATGTTGCATTTTAAAGTGTTTTAGGGTTTGTTTTCTTCTCATTTTCTGGGAGAGAGGTATGTATCACACATAGGTAGCTCCTACTTACAGATTTTAGTAGACTGTAAACTCCAGTGGATGGGTAGGTAACACTATTGAAAGTGGAGTTTCAGGAGCCAGTTAATTCAGGGTTCTAAAAATCAGCTTATTTTTATTCAAGAATTATATGGTACTGTTGCTTTTATTAGAGTTTATGTCTAGTCTCAGCTTCCAAGCTATTCAGCTCAAGGTATGGGAGGAAATTTGGAGATAGCTTAGAGATGACTTGTACTTGCCATGTTTAATCAAATAACCTTCCCCCCGACCCCAGCCTCTGTTTACATTCTGATAATGTCCCATTTTAATCTTGGAACTGAAGTGAGAGAGAAGATGCAACTAGATTTATGTGAAACATCTGCTGCCAAGTTGATTGTTAATATTTGAGGATCTTTTATTTTTTTTAAAGACAACAACTAAGTTGTCTTTAAAAAAAAAACTCAGTTTGTTGATGACCAGTTAATTGGAACTGAGATCTCCTAAAACTAGTGGTTTCAGCAATTCCTAGATATTCTGAGCACCACAGGTCCCCATTGAAGGTTTAGCACAGGATAGATGCCTTATAGAGGCAAGGTGGTTTCTAAAAGGGAGGTTGAAAGAGGAGGAAGGTAATGCTTTTCAGGTCATTAAAGTGTTTACCTATGACGTTACCTGTGTTCCATTCAGGGTCCAGGTGGAAGCCCGAACCACTCTGGTCTAAAACCTGAAGGCTTTAAAGAACCAGGCAGCTGCTTGTTGGGCTTATCTGGTCGGAGGCCTAGAATTGTGTTTCTAGTCTGAAGTTCTTCAAAGATGGGTCTTGACCACCTGCTCCAGAGCTCCCTGGGGTGTTTGGTAAAAATGAAGATTGTTGAGCTCCTTTCTCAGACATCTGCGTGAAGGCTTGTCAGCTTCTGCTCTGTTCTGTCTTAGTTGGTCGCAGACAGCTAGTGCTCCCTTAAGGTAGGCAAATCGGAAGCCAAGTCATTTAGGGACCCTGTAGTGGGAGGTGGGCTTAAAGTGAAAGTAGAACAAAATCTTGGTGGGGACAATGTATGTAGTCAACATTTTTCTTGCTGATCTCTTCGTGGTGAGCGTAGGAGAAAATGAGCAGGGAAGGAAAATAGGTGCATAAGTTCAGTAAGCTTAGTGGTTTTAAAGAGGTGTGGAGAGATTCACGAAGATGACTTGTTTTTCCAAAGATAATAATCAGATGTTCTCCATCTCCAGTGGAGATGCATCAACAGGAAAGTGGCTCCAGCAGCAAATTAGGGCACCTGTAAGGAAGAATCTCCTGAAACAAAGGCTATCAAACTTCGAAATAAATTACCACTGCATACCGAGAGCTTCTTTTTCTAGAAAGTGAGCTATAAACTATTGAGAGTCATTCCAAGCCACAGGGAGGGACATACCAAATGAATCTTTAGATGCTGTTTAGCTTTGTTTTAATAAAAACTTCAGGCATATTCAAAATCTTTAATATCTGCCTCATTAAAATGTGGGCATGTATTTGTTATAAAAATGTCACTTTAACTTTGAACTTGCTATGACAGTGGGGTATTTTTTCCTCTTATAAACTCTGTTTCCACATAAGATTAAGAAAGAAAAAAACATTTAAAAACTATTTTAAATGTTCTCTTGGAGAAATTACTGTGTTAGGGGCCATGACTACCTTCGTCTATTCTTATGTTCAATTGATTACTCAGCCTAATTGTACTTAATTAATACGAGCTGTCTTTAATTTGACTCTACATTTTAAAAATAGCTTCTTTCCTTAAATACAGGACTTCCCTGTATCTCAGATGGTGAAGAATTTGCTTGCAACACAGGAGACCCAGATTCGATCCCTGGGTTTGAAAGGTCTGCTGGAGAAGGGAATGGCAACCCACTCCAGTATTCTTGCCTGGAGAATTCCTCCTCCTGGAGAGAAGAGCCTGGCAGGCTACAGTTCGTGGGGTCACAAAGAGTCAGACATGACTAACACCACTACTACTTCCTTAAATATGTTTAGTTCAGTCGCTCAGTTGTGTCTGACTCTGCGACCTCGTGGATTGCAGCCATATCTGTAATTTACCTTCACTGCTTTTATAGCCCATTTATATCATAGGCTGCCAACTTGTGGCCAAATTCAAAACCAGAAGGGCAAGTTCGAGCCTAATTTGCTAGAAATCGGGTCTCCTGCATTACAGGCAGATTCTTTACCATCTGAGCCCCGAGAAAAGCCCAAAGAAGTTACTGCACTGATACATATCAGTTAAGGTCAGTGGTAGAGGTTGGTACTCAATCATCCACCTCCTTTTTCTCCTTTTACTTTTCATAACAGTTTTCTGTCCTGAGAGTAAGCCTAGGGGCTCCTGAACTGCTCTGTAAGTTGTGTAGATTCGGGAATCCTGTAAATATGTTAACAGTCTATCCTGAGGCCCATCAGCAAGTCCTGGGTCAGTAGGGAGCGCCCAGCACCAGCAGTGACCATTGTGTGTGGAACGGAAGGGACCCCCTAGCTCTGGGTTCCGAGTTGCTCTGGCAGTCTCGTGGTCCTTAGGCTGATAAGCCAAGAGATTCCTTATGGAGCAAACCAAAGGAGAATGGGGCCCAAAGTGCAGCTGGCAGGTACGCCAGAACCTCTTTAGTTCCTGCCACGTACCAAGCCTGGCACAGTGTGGACATGAAAATGTCAGCTTCCAGCAACATAGGTCTCTTTCTTTTTCCACTGTATTTGTCATCATTAAGGAAAAATTAGTGGTGGAGTTTTTAGTTCAGATGTCAATTTTCTGAAACCATCTTTTCTTCTCTTTTAAAATAAAACTATTTTAATAATCTGAAATTTTCTCTCATGTATGATCCTGGTAATGTAAAATACACAGGTAAACATTACTATTTTCTACGTCTCTAATGTTATGTCCTGCTTCTGCAAGTAGGATTAGATCCTAAACCTATGTACTGTCAATTATTTGCATCTGTTCATTCATTAGTAAAAGTATTTGGTATAGTTAAAGTTTTAATAAATCCCAGATTTTCTCTTTAACCAGTTTATTAGGCTTTATTAAAAAACCCAGAATATAGAATGACACATAAGCATTGTTATTAGACATATTTTGACTCATACTCTTTGAAAATCTCATGATTTTGGAATTTATTATTTGTTCAGCTTCCTTTTATTGAACTCTAGTTGATTTACAATATCTTGTTAGTTATGCCTTTTTATTAAATGAAAAATATATAATTATCAAATTTCATTTACTTCCATGCTATGTCTGTTACTATCTCTAGGCCAGATAAGCTATATTAGATACAAGATGTTCAAGTGGAATCTCTTCTAAATTCAATTTGAAATCCATAAAGTTATTATTTATGATCTAATTAAAAACCTAGAATTAGTCTTGACACATCCCTCTCACTCACTGCTTATATATCCAATCCATGAACAGATCCTGGTACTTTGCCTCTTAAATGTTTCAAAAATCCATGTGCTACTACCCTCCTTGTCCTTCTCAAGCTACCGTTACCTCTTGTCTTGACTTTGCATTCATTTTCTAATCAGCTCCCTGAGTCCATTTTTGGTTTTCTCCAGTCTGCTCTCTCCAGGAGTGTTTGCTGTCACAGTTATATCTCTGCTTTCAAATCTTACCATGATTCTGTGGTTTTCATGGGAGAAAGACCACTATCCTTAGGACTGCCCATTTATATCACTGCAGGTTCACAGGAGCATAAATGGTGCAAAAGCAGGGGCCATGTTTGTTTTTGTTCACCGTTGGATCTCTGGCGAGGCAATTCTTAAGAGGATTTCAAGGGTCGGTTTTTATCTTTACATCTAGGGCTTATTGCTGTATTTATTTACATATGTGACTATTTTGTTTTAAAGGTGGCAGTCCTCATTCCTTTCCGCAATCGCCATGAACATCTTCCAATTTTTTTCTTGCATCTGATCCCGATGCTTCAAAAACAGCGGCTGGAATTTGCCTTTTACGTCATTGAACAGGTGAGAATAATTTTCAAAATGGCAACTAGGTATACTAGAACTTAATAAACTCTTAGATATTGTGGGATTAGAGATGCTTATTACCTTGGTTTTATATTTGGATGCAGTTCCGTGTTGGATTGTGTATACCACATTTGGTTAATACATTTATCATCTGATATGCTTCTATCATTTTTAATAATCTGATGTCTTACCTATTAAATTGAAATATACATGTAATTATTCTTCATACTATCAGCTCGTTTTTTTCTCTGTAAATATTTTTGTCTGGGGATTCAATGTATACAGTTTCTTCTGGTCCTGAGCCTTTTGGAAATATTCTCTGTATGTCTCTGTCTTTCTCCCTCTGTCCTCACCTGGCTTTGTACTTAAGCTGTCATCTTGGATTTCTTCCTTGTTCTTTCCCCCCTCTCACTTCCCAAACACTAGAGTCCTTGCTGAATTTTATCACTGATTTCTATATACTGCTTCTAAAGTGGTGCATTTTGTCCATGTTTCGAATACATTGTAATTTGGATACTTTTGGTTTTAACATTGTAGACCTGGTTTTATCCTGATTGTTCCTTCTTTTTACTAAATCTGACTAAAAGCATATTTCCTTATTTATCAGTAGACAGAAAGTGACCTAGTTTATATTAGATGCTTCTGATTTTTTTGTTTTTGAAATATTAGAAAATATTCAAATTCTCTTCCTAAGATTGTTCCATTTAGTGTATTTTCCCAGCTCCTTTATGGCTGATTCTCCATCTTTATTTTATTTTATTTTTTCGCTCTTAGCTTTTTTGCCTACATTTCCCACCCTGGAAATACTTGGTACTTAATATAACTTAAACTTGGTCTGTATGTAAATCACCCTTTTAAGGTCTGTTTCCTGTTCATATGATGATGTATTAATATATAGTGCATATGTGCTTTTTAATGCAACTACCTATATTATCAAAATTAACTTTTTAAATCTGATAGTAAATTAAAAATTTTAGCCACTTTCTTGGTAGCTATGGGACTTCCCAGGTGGTGCAATAGTAAAGAATCCACCTACCAGTGCAGAACATATAGGAGACACAGGTTCAGTCCTTGGGTCAGAAAAATCCCCTGAGAAAGAAAGGCCAACGATATTCTTGCCTGGAAAATCCCATGGACAGAGGAGCCTGGTGGGGTACAGTCCATAGCGTTGCAAAAAGTTTGACACAACTGAGCACACATACATGGTAGCCAAACTTCTAGGCTTGTTTTACTAACTGGTAGTTTCCTTTTTTGAATCAGTCTTCATAATGTGGACGATGAGATACCTATACCTACCTGTGTCTTTAAAGGCTTTTCATTTGGGAGTCTGACATGATTGAATAACTTTGTGTATGTGATGAAAAAATTTACAAAGCAGCTAAGATCCTTATTTTCTAAACCTCTTAAGTCTGAATCTCAGCCTTGATCAATATTAATTCAGGCTTGTATATATGATATTGTGGGGCTTTGAGCAAGTAACATCTTCACCACACAGGAAATGTGAAGAGTTATTTTCCTGCTGGACTGGTGCCTAGAAGAGCCAATCCTTTGACGAGCAGCTCAGAACCCCCAGTTATATATGAAGGATAGTGCACATATTTCTGTCTCTTCTTTCTTTTGCTATCGAATCAGATGTACATTTTGAGTGATGGAGAACAGTCAACCAGGATGCAACATTTTCATCTTGAACAAGGGTATTGCCATTTTCTGAGCTGTGGGCACACAGAATACTAGTGAGGAGAAATGGGGCTTCTGTTTTTGTTTCAGTTTGGTTTTGCTTGAGCATATGCATGTGTGTGCATGTGCATGTATGTGAGTGTAAGTGCTGTACCACAATTTCATGTACCTATGTGGAGGTTCCCCTTTGCTTTTTAGTGCCTTACTCTCAACCGTGATGGATACCAAGAGTTCCCACAAGAGAAGACAAAGCCAATCTAACAAAAAGGATTATAGAAGATGGACACAGTGGAAGGAAGCGAGAACATTTTTGAAAAAAAGAAATTAAAATAGTAATACAAATTCATAATCACTATACACAGAGAGTAAAGGAAAGATAATGAGCCCATGAAATGAAAACAGGACTTCATTAAAAAAAAGAGAATCAGCAAAAGTTAGAAAAGAAAATGGGATAAGTGAAACAAAGCTTTCAGTAGACAAACTTAAGAAGATAACTCTTAAACTAGAATCAGAGCAGGAGAAGTTAAGAAAGTTAATCAGAAAGTACCAGTACAGCACAGAGGTGACCATCTCCAAGATGGTCCCCAACTAGCCCTGCCTCCTTGTGTGGCCTCCTGCCCCAGTGACCATGGGATGCACACTGAGGAGTGGCAGTGTGTGACTCTCGAAGCTGCGTCATAAAGTATGTTGCTGCTTCTGCTTTGGTCTCTTGGATCTCTTGCTCTTGAGGAAGCCAACTGCCATGTCATGAAGACATTCAGGCAACCCCATGGAGAAAATGGACTTGCTAGCGTTATCTTGCTGGCCATGTGACTTAGCTATTTTGGAAGTGGATCTGCCAGCAGAAGTCCACACATCACGGAGCAGTGATCAGGGATCCTATCACAGTGCTTTGAGCATTGTAAATGCTTATGGTGTGATTAACCATCGGTTTTGCTGTGATTTGTTACACATCAGTTGATGAAGAATGTATTTCCTAATCAGAATTCTGGAAAAATATAGCAAAAAAAAAAAAATGGTGATGGGAGGGGTAAAACAACCAAAGAAATAATGTAAGAATATTTTCCCAGAAGCAAAGACTTGAGTCTTCAAATTAAAAGGGTACCCATGAATAAAATACAGCTCTATAAAGCATATTACTTTAAATTTTTTGAATACAAATTAAAAAGAAAAGATAACAAAAACATTCTATAGGAACAATTGCTCATGATTATGTGTCAGAATCATATGAACCTTCTCAGCAGTGCTGATACCTAGATAATTGTGGAGCCACATGCCTTTAAAGTTCTAGGGGAAAGTAATTTTTACCTAGAATTTTTTTAACCAGTCAGTATATCAATCAAATGTGCAAGTAGACTGATGGCATTTTCATTCACTCATTAGCTAAATAAACACATACACACACATATACATACATACGTGTGTGTGTATGTGTGTGTGTGTGCGTGCGCACTCAGTCACTTAGTCCTGTCTGACTCTCTGCAGCCCAGTGGAATGCAGCCCATGGCTCCTCTGTCCATGGGATTTCCCAGGCAAGAACACTGGAGTGGGTTGCATTTCTTTCTCCAGGGTATATTCCTAACCCAGGGATAGAATGGATAGAATCTCCATCTCCTGCATTGGCAGGTGGATTCCTTATCATTGAGCCATACCGTATGTGTGTGTGTGTGTTGGCAGGTGGATGTGTGTGTGTGTGTGTGTGTGTGTGTGTGTGTGTGTGTTGGCAGGTGGATGTGTGTGTGTGTGTGTGTGTGTGTTGGCAGGTGGATTCCTTATCACTGAGCCATACCGTGTGTGTGTGTGTGTGTATGTATTTATGCTGCTAAGTCGCTTCAGTTGTGTCCGACTCTGTGTGAGCCATGTGGGAAACCCTGTGTGTGTGTGTGTGTGTGTGTGTGTGTGTGTGTGTGTGTATTTATGCTGCTAAGTCGCTTCAGTTGTGTCCGACTCTGTGTGACCCCATAGAGAGCAGCCCTCAGGCTCCTCTCTCCATGGGATTCTCCAGGCAAGAACACTGCAGTGGGTTGTCCTGCCCCCTCCAGGGGATCAAACCCCTGTGTTTTAGTCTTTTATGTCTCCTGCATTGGCAGGTGGATTCTTTACTTCTAGAGCTACCTGGAAAGCATATATATATATATACACACACACACAAATATACATACACACATATAACATATATATATATATATTGCTATATTTACATAGCTATATTTACATATGTATATATTTAATTTTCCCTCATGGATCCTGACATAAGAAGCTGCTGAAGGAAGTTCCTTAAGAAATTGACAGAGCCAAGTGAAGAAAACAGCTGATGTAGGGGGTGCAGGAGGAGGCCCAGGATGATGGCCACAGCTGCTCAGACCAGGCCAGACTGGAGCAAGATGTGAGGGCAGTGGGAGTGAGAGCTGAGCTTGAAGGGTGGAGGAGGAAGTGATAGATGGTTTGATGTATTAGAATGATTGCATCAGTTATTAATAAAATGGCATGCCTATTGGCTTTTGTACAAAATAACAAGTTATATATTAAGAAAAGTGAAGACAGTTATCATTGATTTAACAGAAATTTGTGACATAACTCTGTTGTGAGAGTGGATCGAGGGGCAGTGAGTGTGGAGGTATAAATCTTCAGTGACCATGATAAGAAATCAATAGTGTCTAAAGAGTGAATGAGGCAAGGGGATATTAGAACTTTCATTACCTTGAAATATAGAGGTGAAAGAACAAAACAAAAGAAAAAGAAATATAGAGGTGAGTCTAGAATAAACTTCTAGATGTGTATAAATGTATATTGCTTTTGGAAGATGGAAAGGGTTAGATATAGAACTTATTTTTATTATAAGCCATTAAATATTAGGTCCAAATTTAATAAAAACAATTTTTTAAAATCTTAAAGTCATTTGTTCAAACCAATGATGTACCAGTAATAACATTATAATTTAACTGCCTTTTGTTTTTATCCTCTGCATCTCACTGGTGAGGAAAAGCTTTAAAAAATAAAGTGATTTTTATTATCGCAAGTTAGTGCAGGACTCAGGACTAAAACTTAGTAATTTTGCACTCTTGAGGGAGCACTGGCAATGACTGCATTGTGTATCTCATTTGCTTCTGACATAATCCATTTTAAGTTTTGGAAATGATTGCTAAGAAATATTGCTAAGGCATAGGTAATTTCACTCTAATTTTCTTTAGCTGTAGAATGAAAGTTTTTATTGCCAATGCACCTTTATATAATTTCCCTCATAAGTAAAGGGAAGTGGTTATAATATAGGAAGTTGGATTNCAATGACTGCATTGTGTATCTCATTTGCTTCTGACATAATCCATTTTAAGTTTTGGAAATGATTGCTAAGAAATATTGCTAAGGCATAGGTAATTTCACTCTAATTTTCTTTAGCTGTAGAATGAAAGTTTTTATTGCCAATGCACCTTTATATAATTTCCCTCATAAGTAAAGGGAAGTGGTTATAATATAGGAAGTTGGATTCTGTGTAGTAAGTTCCCACTTTGTTTGTCTCTTGAATTGTTCTTGGTCTGTATCATAAACAAGAATAATAAAAATAGAAACTCTTGCCTGGGAGTGACAAATAAATTCAAAGGATTAGATCTGATAGAGTGCCTGAAGAACTATGGACAGAGGATTGTGACATTGTAAAGGAGGCAGTGATCAAAACTGACCCAAGAAAACGAAATGCAAAAAGGCAAAATAGTTGTCTGAGGAGACCTTACAAATAGCTTAGAAAAGAAGAGAAGCAAAAGGCAAAGGAGAAAAGGAAAGATATATCCATCTGAATGCAGAGTTCCAAAGAATAGCAAGGAGAGATGAGACAGCCTTCCTAAGTGATCAATGCAAAGAATAAAGGAAAACAATAGAATGGGAAGGATTAAAGATCTCTTCAAGAAAATTACAGATACCAAGGGAACATTTCATGCAAAGATGGGCTCAATAAAGGACAAAACCGGTAAGGACCTAGCAGAAGTAGAAGATATTAAGAAGAGGTGGCAGGAATACCCAGAAGAACTATACAAAAAAGATCTTCATGATCCAGATAACCACAATGTGATCACTCACCTAGAACCAGACATCTTGGAATGCAAAGTTAAGTGGGCCCTAGGAAGCATTACTTGGAGAAGGCAATGGCACCCCACTCCAGTACTCTTGCCTGGAAAATCCCATGGGTAGAGGAGCCTGGTGGGCTGCAATCCATGGGGTCGAGAAGAGTCGGACACGACTGAGTGACTTCACTTTCACTTTTCACTTTCATGCATTGGAGAAGGCAATGGCAACCCACTCCAGTGTTCTTGCCTGGAGAATCCCAGGGACGGGGGAGCCTGGTGGGCTGCCGTCTGTGGGGTGCACAGAGTCAGACACAACTGAAGCGACTTAGTAGCAGCAGCAGGAAGCATTACTACCAACAAAATTAGTGGAGGTGATGGAATCCCAGTTGAGCGATTTCAGATCCTAGAAGATGATACTGTGAAAGTGTTGCACTCAATATGCCAGCAAATTTGGAAAACGCAACAATGGCTACAGGACTGGAAAAGGTCAATTTGCATTCCAATCCCAAGGAAAGGCAATGACAAAGAATGCTCAAACTACCGCACAATTACATGCATCTCACATGCTAGCAAAGTCATGCTCAAAATTTTCCAAGCCAGGCTTCAACAGTACATGAACTGTGAACTTCCAGACGTTCAAGCTGGATTTAGAAAAGGCAGAGGAACCAGATCAAATTGCCAACATCCACTGGATCATCGAAAAAGCATGAAAGTTCCAGAAAAGCATCAACTTCTGCTTCGTTGACTATGCTAAAGCCTTTGACTGTGTGGATCGTGACAAACTGTGGAAAATTCTTAAAAAGATAGAAATACCAGACCACCTTCACTGCCTCCTGAGAAATCTGTATGCAGGTCAAGCAACAGCAATTAGAATGAACATGGAACAACAGACTGGTTCCAAATTGGGAAAGGAGTATGTCAAGGCTGTTATATTGTCAGCCTGCTTATTTAACTTCTATTCAGAGTACATCATGTGAAATGTTGGGCTGGATGAAGCTCAAGCTGGAATGAAGATTGCCAGGAAAAGTATCAATAACCTCAGATACGNATGGAACAACAGACTGGTTCCAAATTGGGAAAGGAGTACGTCAAGGCTGTTATATTGTCAGCCTGCTTATTTAACTTCTATTCAGAGTACATCATGTGAAATGTTGGGCTGGATGAAGCTCAAGCTGGAATGAAGATTGCCAGGAAAAGTATCAATAACCTCAGATACGCAGATGACACCACCCTTATGGCAGAAAGTGAAGAAAAACCAAAGAGCCTCTTGATGAAAATGAAAGAGGAGAGTGAAAAGACTGGCTTAAAACTCAACATTCAAAAAAACTAAGATCATGGTATCCAGTCCCATCACTTCATGGCAAATAGATGGGGAAACAATGGACACAATGCCAGACTTTATTTTCTGGGGCTCCAAGATCACTGCAGATGGTGACTGCAGCCATGAAATTAAAAGATGCTTGCTTCACTAAGCGCAGCCGAGAGGAGCCACCCCGCGTCCGAGGACAGGGGCGGCAGCCGGGAGGAGCACCCCGCGTCCAAGAGACAGCGGCCAAGAGTCCCGGGCTGTGACGGCGCAGGAACGGCTGAGAGGAGACACCCCACTTCCGAGGTCAGGGGCAGCGGACGAGAGTGTCAGGCTGTGACGGCGCAGGAACAGCTGAGAGGAGCCACCCCACTTCCCACTCAGCGCGGCTGAGTGGAGCTACCCCACGTCGGNCCAGTCCATCCTAAAGGAAATGAGTCCTGAATATTCATTGGAAGGACTGATGTTGAAGCTGAAGCTCCAGTAAATCCTTTGGCCACCTGATGCGAAGAACTGACTCATTAGGAAAGACCCTGATGCTGGGAAAGATTGAAGGTAGGAGGAGAAGGGGATGATGGAGCATGAGATGGTTGAATGGCATCAGTTCAGTTCAGTTGCTCAGTCATGTCCAACTCTGTGCGACCCCATGAACTGCAGCACGCCAGGCCTCCGTGTCCATCACCAACTCCCAGAGTTCACTCAAACTCATGTCCATCAAGTCGGTGANAGAAGGGGATGATGGAGCATGAGATGGTTGAATGGCATCAGTTCAGTTCAGTTGCTCAGTCATGTCCAACTCTGTGCGACCCCATGAACTGCAGCACGCCAGGCCTCCGTGTCCATCACCAACTCCCAGAGTTCACTCAAACTCATGTCCATCAAGTCGGTGATGCCATCCAGCCATCTCATCCTCTGTCATCCCCTTCTCTTCTTGCCCCCAAATCCCTCCCAGCATCAGGATATTTTCCAGTGAGTCAACTCTTCACATCAGGTGGCATCGCCCATTCAAAAGATACAAGTTTGAGCAAGCTCTGGGAGTTGGTGATGGACAAGGAGGCCTGGCATGCTACAGTCCATGGGTTTGCAAAGAGTTGGACACGACTGAGCAACTGAACTGAAAGGGAAATTGTTGTAAGAAGGTAGTTGGGTTTTGTATAATAAGTTCCAATTGTTTTTGTCTCTACAAATGCCTTTGTGTCTATTATAAGCAATACAAAGTTTGCCCCCCCTGCCTTATTATGTAAAAGAAGGGTCCCTGCTTCCTGATTCACTTTGTTTCCCGCTTCTTTTAGTCTTGGCACCATATGGAAAGCGTCACTAAAAAATGCAACCTGTATAATTTTCAGTGGCTTTGTTTTTTTTTTTTTTTTCCTGTTCATAAATAACCTGTATCCTGATGTATTTGAAGTAAAACAGAAACATGAATTCCATCATTATATAAATGTGATGATCTCCCAAAGGACTTGATAATAATAGTATTTTCTCGTGTGTTACCAAAGTATAAAATAAAGTAATAGTTCAAACAGTATATTTGATAATCCTACAGCATTTATCTATTTGATGTGGATGTGTTTATTTTTGCTATTTGACCATGATTCAACAAGTTAGAAAGCTACAGAAATAAGTCATGGCAGAGCCTGAGAACATTTCTGTTTTTCTCTCCTCTGTGTAGACTGGCTCACAGCCTTTTAACCGAGCAATGCTCTTCAACGTGGGCTTCAAAGAGGCCATGAAAGACAGCGTCTGGGACTGTGTCATCTTCCATGATGTGGATCATCTGCCTGAAAATGACCGAAACTATTACGGATGTGGAGAAATGCCCCGTCACTTTGCAGCCAAGCTGGATAAATACATGTATATGTAAGTAATGGCAGTCTTCCTGATACGTTACAACATGCTCACGCTCAGTGATGCCAAACTCTGTGCCAGCCCTTGGGCTGTAGCCCACCAGGTGGTTCTTTCCATGAAATTCTCCAGGCAAGAATACTGGAGTGTGTTGCCAGGCCCTCCTCCAGGAGATCTTCCTGACCCAGGGACTGAACCTGCCATCTCCTGCCTTTGCAGGCAGGTTCTTTGCCATCTGAGCTACCTGGGAAGCCAGATCCAGTGCAAGATACCTGCAGAATTATATCATTAAAATGGAAGCAGCGTTATGTGCCTGGATCTGAGGGGCCCCAAGCGCCTAGAGAGTAGCTGTCACTCCAGCCCACCTTCACAGGGAGCTGGTCCATAGAGTCGCTTGTTATCCCAGTGCTTCCTCACACAGGTTTCAGCGTGGGGTGGTAGGAAAGAAAGCCTGGTTTATATGGTCAAGGAAGTATGGACCCAGTTTGAGGCTTTTACATTTGGCAGTTAGAGGGCTTGGTTGTCCCAGGATGTGCATTTCTGAACGCTGATGTCTTTGTTCAGGAAGCAGGAGAGCCCACCCATGAGTTTCTGAGAGTTCCCAGGCTCTGGGCTGCCCAGGCGGGAGCAGGGCACAGGCTGGCTCCCCTGAGTTCCCCTCCTCCAGGGATGTTCCAGTGCAGGAAAAGCCCTCTCTTCTGCAGCCCCTTTTCTCTTCTGAAGCTGTGTTTTCTTGACCTACCTTTAATATTAAGAAACATGTTTTTTGTTCTGTGATGGGAGATATGTTGAAATGATACCATCATTGGAGCTGTGACAGTAAACTTAAATTGACATTAAAGCAAGCAGGCCTGATCTGGGAAAGAGATCACAGTTTTTATTGGCTAACAGAAGTGGAGAGGAGAGAAGATAGCTTGGAGCAGGGAGATGTTGGCCCCGTCACTGTTTCACCTGCTGCCCGACCTGCAGAGCTCGAGAAGCAGGAATTCTCTGTGACAGGACCTGGCGAATCAGCTCGGAAATGAGAAAAGAGTGCTTTTTGTTTTTAAAACTGGTCATTGTCATCATTAGAAAATCTCCTATTTAGCGTGGTGTCAGAAATCCAAGTCTGGCATTACCTTGGGAAGATCACCCTGGTTCAAGATCTGATTCTTTGCACTTCTAGAAACTCAGTTTTGGTCAATGTGCTAGAGTCACATTAAATTCAGGGGAATTGATTTTTGCTAGGGCTTTCCTGATAACTCAGTTGTTAAAGAATCCGCCTGCAATGCAGGAGACCCTGGTTCAAGTCCTGGGTCGGGAAGATCCACTGGAGAAGGGATAGGCTACCCACTACAGTATCCTTGGGCTTCCTTTGTGGCTCAGCTGGTAAAAAAATCTGCTTGTTTATTTGTTTTTTACTAAATTTTACTGAAGATTTTTATTTAATCTTATATTAAAAATTTAAAAATCTTAATATATAAAATTTAATATAAAGATTTTTGCTAAAAGATAGTCATGATTGTCATAGAAATGAAAAGTTCTCAATTTTTGTTTGAAAATATTGATTTCTAAGGAATAAAGTCATCTTATCTACCTAGACTAATCCTAGGACTTCCCAGGTGGTGCTAATGGATGATAACGATGACCCTATATGCGAGACAGCAAAAGATATAAAAACCCAAAAGATATAAAGAACAGACTTTTGGACTTTTGGACTCTGGGAGAAGCCGAGGGTGGGATGATTTGAGAGAATAGCATTGAAACATGTATATTACCATATGTGAAATAGATCACCAGTCCAAGTTCAGTGCATGAAACAGGGCACTCCAAGCTGGTACACTGGGACAAGCCTGAGGGATGGGATGGGGAGGGAGGGAGGTTCAGGATGAGGGACTCATGTACACCCATGGCTGATTCATGTCAGCGTATGGCAAAAACCAGTACAATAGTGTAATGTAATTAGCCTTCAATTAAAATAAATAATTTAAAAAAAAAAGAGCCCACCAGCCAGTGTGGGAGACAGAAGATATGTGGGTTCAATCCCGGGATGAGGAAGATCCCTTGGAGGAGGGCATGGCAACCCACGCTAGTGTTCTTGACTGGAGAATCCCATGGACAGAGGAGCCTGGTGGGCTACAGTCCATGGGGTTTCAAAGGGTCGGACACAACTGAAGTGACTTAGCATACAGACTAATCCCAGGGTTCATAGGGTATCTTGGAAGGGCATTGCAGGAATAGGCAGCTAGTTTTTTCAAAATTAAACGCTAGACTTGCTTTTACTAGTTTATATTTATCCTCATCTATCTAATAATGTATTTAATAAATAAAGATCAATTAATTTAGGAAATTAGCTTGGTTACATCTAACATTGCATTAGCAGCTATTGATGTATTTGATCAAGTTTACTTTTGGTGTGAAAATAGACCATTTTTTGAACCCTAGGTTTTGAGTCTTACAAAGTAACAATACTAAATAGTGAATTTCAGTTACCACAAGTGTTTTATGTAATACAGTTAAGTGTACCTATTTCATTAGAATATGAAGATTCTTTGTTTCTTGGTGTGCTTTTTATTTCCAAAAATATGATTTAATCAACATGATTGTTTATATGGAAATATAGGTGTATTTTGCAAAGCACATAGAAGATCTAAAAGTCTACTTCATATGGCAGACTGTCTTGATTTCATTTTTAGAATGCTGTTTTTCTGCTTTCTTTTGTAGTCTTCCTTATAAAGAGTTTTTTGGCGGTGTAAGTGGATTGACAGTGGAACAGTTCAGAAAGATCAATGGTTTTCCTAACGCCTTCTGGGGCTGGGGAGGGGAAGATGATGACCTTTGGAATAGGTATGTTGAGGTACAAATTACTTAAAATTGGAATTTCTAATAATTCCCTTTCTATTAAATAAACTGTACTTTCGGTCCCAGGAAAGGATTCTTTGGGATGGAAAATCTTTGTGGTTCCTAAATCCTGTGTTGTGTTTTTCCATTTTTTCATTGAGTGCCCTTTTGAAATTACTGACAGCACATACATTCGAGCATTCTTTTGTATTTTAAATAGAACTCAAATGATTATATTTTATTTCTTAATGTATTTTCATTTCCGTATATTGTATCTTAGGGTTCACTATGCTGGATATAATGTAACAAGACCAGAGGGGGACCTGGGAAAATACAAATCTATTCCTCATCACCATCGAGGTGAAGTCCAGTTCTTAGGACGGTAAGTTTTATGTCATCTTTAGATAGCAAGGTTTCAAAGTTATTTAACATAGGAAAGATCTTTTTAAAAATGCATCACACTCCCCCCCCCACACACCTAAAAAAAACTTTTGAAGGGAATTATCTGTCGATATCATTTTTCTTTATAAAAGTAAAGCATTCTTGTGCTTGTTTTTTTTAATAGTTTTGTTTATTATTTTTGGCTGTGCTGAAGCTCTGTTGCTGTGTGGGCTTTTCTCTAGTTGTGGCAAGGGGGGCTGCTCTCTAGTTGCAGTACGCGGCCCTCTCATTGCAGGGGCTTACTCTTGCTGTGGAGCACGGGCTCTGGGGCATGCCAGGTCATTAGGTGTGGCATGCGGACTCAGCTGCTCTACAACGCGTGGAATCTTCCCACATCGGGGGTCAAACCCATGTCTCCTGTGTTGGCAGGTGGATTCTCCACCACTGAGCTACCAGGGAAGTCCTTGTGCTTGTTTTGAAAAGATACGTACACATGTATGAATACTTAAACACACACACACACACACACACACATACCCTATATATTAAAGAGCCTTGGTGTTGTTTTTTTAATTTTTTTTATTTATTTTTTTCTGTCTCAGGTGTACATGAGTTCCCAATCTTGAATTAATTGTTTTTATAAAAAGTTTTTCCTTAGCATAAAGCCTAATGCATTTTACTTCTTAAGGATATCTAAGTTGTAAGAGTACAAAATAATTATTTTTCAGGTAGCATTTTAAGACTAGTAAAAATGCTAATTTAGAATGTGGTGTAGAACGGCTTTTAATTATGTGTAAGAACCCAAATTGTAAAGAGCTTTAAATGCTTTACTGATAAGAATGACCTTGAGCATATTCTCATGTTTTTCTTTTGAAACATGTTTCTGTTACTATTTTTTTCTTTAATGCTGTAGGTATAAATTACTCAGATACTCAAAAGAGCGCCAGTACATCGATGGGTTGAACAATTTAGTATACATGCCAAAAATACTGGTTGATAGGTTGTATACCAATATATCTGTAAACCTCATGCCAGAGTTAGCTCCAATCGAAGACTATTAGAGGAAGTAGCTCTCCTGGCAAGACCGCAATGCTGGATCGGAAACTGGGAGTGCGCCCCTAGTGGAGGTCAGTGAATGGATGCGTCACAGCGCTCTGGGTGGTGAGAAGAGCCTGCGTTCTCAGTGGTTATCTGTGGGATTGTACACAGTCAGCCTTCTTCCACCCACCCATCTTTTACCGAGACACACTCCCTGGCGAGCACTGCAGAGGCCAGATGCAGTTAAGTCTGGCAGTTACAGGAGCTCCCTACAAAGAGAAAATTTTTATACTAAAATCTATAATTTAATTCAAGAGAATGCTTTATTTCCATTTGAACATATTTTGTACATACGTGGTGTAAATTAATGTGTTCAAATTGTTGAAAAATAAGACGTGTTACAGTTTTGCATGTAACGGGTGATGCCTTTATGGGACTTTTATAAACATTTTTTATTTGCATGGAATAAAACCCTGTAAATTTCTGTCACTAAAGAAAGGTTAACCTTGTGTGAAATGAAGGAACTGTCAATAATTGAGAGCCAACTAATACAGTACACTGTTATACTAATTTTGAGCTTTAGACCTTCAGCTTTTTGTGTGGAAGAAGTCACAGCTCCCATAGCGTTTTTAAGGATAAGAAGAAAAGACTTAACTAGCTTTTCTTCCTACCAGAATTACCTTTTTTTTTCCTTGCTTGCAATCTCATCAGATTTTGCTAAATCACAACCATATTATTTATGCATATTGCATGAGTATTACTAAGAAAATCTTAAAAGTTGTGATGTGACACGCTATAAAGGACCTCTCTGTTAAATGTCTCTCATGTACCTCTGGTGTAAGTGTCAGGGATTTTGTGCCTCAAAAAATGTTCCCAAGGTTGTGTGTGGTTGTACACTGTATTTTTTTAATTCACAGTGAATAGCACTTTTATTATTTCCAGTTCAGAAGAGCCAAAAAAAATTTTCATTTAAGAAAAAAGCAAAACAATTTTTTAAAAGATTGAGTTATGGAAAACCCAGTAGTACTTAAAACATACAAATGAATTATACTATTAGATAAAAAGTTAAATGTTCTATTTTTATGAAGATAAATGCGTAGTAGATAAAAGCAGATTTTAAGTTTTAATTATCAGACTCATAGAACTTCAAGTTTGGAAGGGACCCTTTTTAATGTTAGCTGGTTTCATTCAAACTGGGTGTATTTTTTTCACTTTTAAGTTATTACATCTCTGGTGTTAAAATTTCCTCACTAAAACATAAATTAATATAATAAAATACATTACTAATTATTTAAATGCATTGGCTTTATTAAGACACTTCTCTAAAAACAGGTCTCTCTACCTGATATCAAGTGTATTACTTAATCTTGAATTTGGATGGCATTTTCATAACAAAACTAAACAGTATCCTTACTTTGAAAATTATCAATTATGATTGACCAAAGATTCTTTAAAATGTCTTAAGATATTTTCACAAATTTAAAACAAAGAATTATATATCTATAAAATGAACCTTCAATATCGAGGAACAAAATGGATTACTCACCTGACACAGATATAGTTATTTATCTCTCAGGTTGTAAGTTTAATTTTAAAATTGTCATTTTCTATGGCAAATACTGATAACACAAATGATTGCAAACAAAACCATAAAATAATTGAAATTCTTACACGTTGAGAAAACTGATAGCTCTGTGTTATAACAAATTTTCTACATTTATTTCTTAGAAATATTTTCAAAATATTTGTTTTTCATTTTTTGATGAAAAGTCAAACCTTCTGGAAAGCAAGATATTTGTTCTTAAATTGTGTATCTATCTCTCAAAGCCAATGTAGTCTTTTAATTTGATGAAATGAAAGAAAGTAGATTGAAAAAGTTAACATTTGTTGATCACTAACAAGATAGTAGGGGCATAGGAGCATAATTAACCCAGTAATACTTAAATATTTTAGTCATGGGGGAATTTGGGGCTGTTTCTGAGTCTTATTAGGAAAACATATTTTTCTCTTTAATATGGAGCTGCCCACATTTTGGAATCTTCTCATTTTGATACATATTTTTATAGTTTCAAGAGAATTCCCTTCAACTAGATTTGCCTTATTTTCTTGGATTAAGTCTACTAGTAATTTTGTTTGAAGTGAGGGCCATGACTATTTTGCTTTTTTCAGTTTTGGATACAGTGTGGCATCCTGTGAAAGCCATCTCATTAGTTTGCTTTTTGTCCTTTGTTTTGCTTTTTAAGTGCAGACCTCAAATTTATTTTTGCATATAAATAGTAACTTTTATGTTTGCATATATGTGATAGAGTTTTGCCAATTGCCTGTATAAAAAGAATTCTGTCCCATGGCAGTGGTAGTGGTTTAGTACCTAAGTTGTGTCCGACTCTTTGCAACCCCAGGCTCCTCTGTCCATGGGATTTCCAGGCAGGAATACTGGAATAGGTTGCCATTTTCTTCCCCAGGGGATCTTCCCAACCCAGGGATTGAACCCTGGTCTCTTGCGTCTCCTGCCTCGCAGACGGTGTTTTTACCAACCGAGCCACCAGTTACAGCCACCAGCCTGTAACTCTGTCCCATAAAAAGTAACAAATACAGTACAAATGCAGACTGTCTTTATAGTTCCGTGGATTTATTAGCGTGCATGTACTGATTACCTACTCGATGAGGTGCAGTGCCAGGTATGTCTACAGAAAACATCTTATTTCAGTTCTAAAAAAATCAAGTCAAAGTTAAAACCTTTCTAAAATTATGGAAACGTCTTCTGTTAACTTATGCATTGTATTTTTTAGTCTCAAAGTCAAGAAATGTGTATAGATAGACATAATTCCAAGCTCCTTATAGCACTACTGGGAAAGTTACACAGTGCCTTTCGACTAGAGAAAGTAGTAATGATTAATGGGCCTGTTTGTAGAAAAGAGAAGGAAAAAGTGTACACACTTGCTGTAACATGATGTCTCATTCACAGTGGAGATTGTCATTTAAGTCTTTGCCAAAACTGGGGTTTAATGAATATTTTTTTAGTCCAAATATAAATTTCTGTTTGTAGTTTGTGAAAAGGTGTTACATAAAAATAAACCCTTATTTGCAGTATTATGTAAATACAAAATTACGTGTTAAAACTTGCTTATTCTCCTTTCCTAGCCAAGGTGTTGCTATCCATTTTAAAACGAAATGGAAAAATATCCAGTTCAATATTCTCCTTCATTTTGGAGGCTCTGTACAAGTCAAAGCAGATTGTGTGTCATTTTATTTGGCTTTTGTTTGTCTCTGTTGTAGTTCTTTGTGTACTTTTCAGATAAATACTGGTACTCTAGATGTATTATCTTGTATTTGCAAATATGCCAATGAGAGAACTGAAATGGTCATAGTGTTTATCAGAAAAAGGAAGTGTACTTAAGATTATTTTATTTATTAAGATCTAAAAGGCTTCTATATAAATGCACTGAAATAAATGCTAGTAATTTCTTGTACTCTCATTTTTTTTTTTTTTGCTTCTCATGGAAATGTTTGTACTTTTTTATCATTGTCTTTTATGAAATATAATGTTCTAAAGACCTTGTGTGATGATGTAATTATTTTCTCAGAACCTGTTTTTGGGTGGTCTGGGGTTTTGTTGCATTTGTGTTCCTGATTTTCAGGTGGACTATTGCTGGATACTGCGATTGTACCAGGATTTACACTGTAAGCATGGGGTGATGACATCTACTTTTGCAGCAGTGTCAGTTAAATACATTTAGACATGACCTCATAGCTTGGACCTCAGAGGACACACAGTGACATTTAAATACTGTTCATCAGTACAGCTAGTAATCTACTGTATCAAAATGAATAGTTAGGAAGTCATTTTTGGAATAACTTTCTTCTCCCTGCACAACTTCAGTAAGCTGGTGTGTTGTAGGCAGGAATCTGAAGATCTTTAAGACAGTCAAATCTCAGAAATACCTTGAGACTGGATTTGCATTTGGGACCAGATCATGAGATCATGACTTCTGTCACTTTGAATTATTTGTATAATGAATTCTCAGTGTTATTCATTTTTATGGATAGTGTGACTTACTGGGATATTGTCACTATATATCACAAATAAAGCCAGTCATTAAATCATAATCATTTAGGTATTCAAATCCTGCTAAGCCAGAAAATGGAGTTTTCTTAGTCTGCCCCAGGTTCCTAGCTATAGTATTAGTGTGTCCTCTGATGAATAATCCAGCACCATTTAATGGTTTTATGTTTTTTGTTGTCTTTATTATTTTTTTCCAATTTTATTGAGATATAATTGACATACAGCACTGTCTGAATAATGGTGTACAGCATAATGAAATAATGACCACAGTAAGTTTAGTTGAACACCCATCATCTCACATAGATGCAAAAGAAAAGGAAAAAAGAAAGGGTTTTCTTGTATGGATTTAATGTTGTAGAGATATTCTGGACCAAAGTTATTTTTTTTTAGAAAAGGTACTTCTTAAGGTACACTTGATTTAAGTGACTTCAGAAAAGATAGTCCTGTATCACCCACAAATTAATACAAGAAAAATATATGGGTTGAAAAGTAAAACTTGTGTCTTTCTCAACGCATTCCTAAGATACATTTTGGTGGACCTGAATTCCATAGCTAATTTAATCTTCTCAACTCCATCAGCTGAAGTCTGTGCTCTGGAAGATCTCCAAGAAGCATCAGACATTAACTACTTTCAAGGAGTTTACTGTCCTCTGTGTAAAACTGACAGAATAGGACACTTGAAAACCCATGTATCACTGAGTCATGTCTGACTCTTTGCAAGCCCATGGACTGTAGCCCGCCAGGCTCCTCTGTCCATGGGATTCTTCAGGCAAGAATACTGGAGTGGGTTGCCATGCCCTTCTCCAGGGGAACTTCTGTCAAGTGAGGTGCTCGATTGTGCCCTCTACAGACATCAGTTGTATAGTTCACTCATGCAATATTAGAGAGCCAGTGGAGTGTCTTGAAGGAGCAGCTTTTTTCCAGGTGCAGAATATTTCTCAGCCACTGAATAACCAACACAGACCTACTGTAGAGCACAGGGAACTCTGCTCAATGTTATTGGCAGCCTGGTTGGGGGTTTGGGGGAGAATGGATACATGTTATACATATGGCTGAGTCTCTCTACCTTGCACCTGAAACTGTCACAATGTTGTTAATTGGCTATACTAAAATATAAAACAAGTTTTCAAAAAGGCCAAAAAATAGAGTATTTCTCTGCTGGAAACACTACATGTCAGAAGGACAGTTGAAATAATTGCTTTTCTGCAACTGTGGACCTTGATTTGCAATTACCTCTTAGTAGATCTTTGTTGAAAGGTGGTAGTTATAAGTGAAGACTCTGGAATCAGACTGAATTGACTTTGAATTCACAGATTCACTGTTATTAGCTGTGTGTGCTCAGTCGCTAAGTTGTGTCTTGACTCTTGTGACCCCATGGACTGTAGCCTGCCAGGCACCTCTGTCCATGGGATTTCCCAGGCAAGAATACTGGAGGGGGTTGTCATTTCCTCCTCCAGGGGATCTTTCCAGCTCAGGGATCCAACTCATGTGTCTCGTGTGTCCTGCATTAGCAGGCAGACTCTTTACCACTGAGGCACCTGGGATATTTTAGTACAATTTTAAACCACTGTGGCCCTAGATTTCTTGGTCTCTCTACGGAGAATGAGAGAACTACCCAAGGGTCATTCAAATAATTAACATAACTAATTCTCATAGAGCACGTAGCACAGTGCTGGACTCTGAGCACAAACTTGGCTTATATTAAGTCAGTGTCCAGTTTTAGAGTGGAATTCTTTTCATACAAATTGTCTGGGATCATATTTTAAGAATGATACCACGCTCCTTAATTCTGCTAGGAAATGAAGTCAGTGATTACCCTATGCATGAGAATGTATGTAAACAATTAGTAAACTGACGAAAGTACACAATTATAACTTGGCGATAATAGTCACGAGAAGAACTGTATGGCAAATGAGAATCTGGCTTTGTTGTTGATCTTAAGTAGACGACGTGGCAAGCACCTGTTACAATACTGAACTCATGGAAAGGATTCCATAGTTCTCTTACAGCTGAAGGAGTTCAGTGTCCACCTGGGCCTGAACTCCTCCTATTTCTCTCCTACCTTTTGAGTATGGCTTCTTCACTTATTCTCTTCCCAGTTTCTTGGAAGATCCTTCTTTTTCTGCCTTCCTTTCTTCCTCCCCTCTCTTTGCTCTCATCAGTAATTCACTTTCTAGGACACTTTCCAGCACTGTCCAGTATAATATCCTGTGATGATGGAAGTCTTCTGTGATATAACTGTATGATAGTCACTAGCCACGCATGGTGGTTCAGCACTTGAGACATGGCAGGTATGAGTAAGGTACTGGATTTTTAATTTTGTTCAGTTGTAAATAAATAGCCACATATACCAGATGATCTCTTGTATTTGCAAAACTGAGTACATGGTCTGTCAGGTGTGTGCAGAGACTCCCAGGTATCTGTGTGAGTTCATCTCTGTGCTCCCAGTGTCTAGTTCCGTGCTCAGTGAATGAGTGCTTCTGTCACTCATGGTAAACAAGGGAGACTGTTTACCATCTAACAGAGCAGAACCCACCACAGCGTTACCAGTGACTGCTTCATTAATGCACACCCGTCATACCCTCATACTGAACTGTGTTAAGTAGGATCGGTGCCTTATTATTAAAGGTCATTGTCAGAATGTGTTTTGTTCCACCTACAGATTTACCTGAATAGAGAGGCTCATCTTTTTATCCAATATATTTGTAAATTAAAAAATTCACTAAGTTGTAAAAAATTAAAATGGATTAGTTTATAAAACCAAAAAACCAGAATAGCAAAGAATTCACTGCCAAGATAATTTTTGCTTGCTAAGTTAAAAAATCTAACAAGGAAAGTGACAGTCATCCCTACTGTAAAATAAATGTCTCAAGGCACAAATATGGTGATGAAAGAGTTTGAGGGCAGATGCTGGAAGCACCTGCTTGATTTATCAAAGAGAAGATGTTATGTCTGGAATGTTATTTCCAGTTTACTTAGTTCATTTCCAAGGATTTGCTTCATTTACACAATCTTTCCTCCGCTTCTTCCTTTACCTGCTCTGCTCTCTTCTTCCACCATCACCATCGTTGTTAGAATCAGGAAACATCATGGCGAATGGCGGCTGTTAGTTTCCCTGAAGTCTTAATGAAATCCTGGGAGTACTTTTGTTCAGGCAGAACAGGGTTGCTATGGTAACCATACCTCCCCTTTATTCCTGTGTCCCTTGACCTTGTATAAATGTCATTTGGCATAGGGTAACTGCAGTCTTTCAGTCTGTGTAGCAGCTTCTGGCAGCCTAGTCTCTAGTCTCTCTGATCCCAATATTTTAGGCCATTTATTAAGCACCTGCTCTGTCCCAGGCACTGGGCTGTGCTGGTGGTGTGAAAGTGAATAAGACCAGGTTCCTTCCCCTGAGGGGACTACAGCCCAGTAAGGGAGTTGCTTGCCAAGGGCTTCTCATAGGGGCCAACCCCTTATCCCTTCATTTTTTATATAATTTGATTTATTTCTGGCTGTGCTGGGTCTTTGTTGCTATGCGGGCTTTTCCTCTAGTTGCAGCGAGTGGAGGCTGCCCTCTCGCTGTGGTGCGTGGGCTTCTCATTATGATGGCTTCTGTTTTTTGCAGAGGATGGGTTCTAGGGTGCGTGGACTTCAGTAGCTTCTCTGCAAGGGTGTTGTCGTGGCTCCCAGGCTCTGGAACACAGGCTCAATAGTTGTGGGCACACAGGCTTAGTTGCTTCTTCACATGAGGCATCTTCCTTGGACCAGGGATTGAACCCGTGTCTCCTGAATTGACAGGCGAATTCCTTACCACTGAGCCACCAGGGAAGCCCTGTGTATTTTATAACCTACTTGGAAACCCAATAGAAAAGGAGGCAGAAGTCTGAGGCTACATACAGAAGGGGAGTCCCCAGAGTTCCTTCCCACAGGCTCCTCACCACTGAGGGCATGGGGGTGGGTGCTGGTGGGGAACAGGTTTGGCCACCACTGCTCCCCAGTGGGGACAGGGAGTGCCCTGGCTGTTCTTGGGGTGCTCTTCTGAAGAACAGACAGTATGGTTGAAAGGTGCCTGCTGCTCTGCACACTTCTAGGTTCTCAGGCTGAGGACAGCAGGGTTGGCTGAGTTGTTACTTGAGTCTCTGGGTCCCTGGGGAGTTGGTCTTCCTTACCCCATCTTTCAGAATCTTCTGATAGGCTTTCGTGGTTGTTGTTTGGTCATTGGTGGGAAAAGTGAATGGGATGCATTTACCCCAGCTTGTCCAACTCGCAAAAAAAAAAAGGCTTGTAAAAAGGAAGATCGGGAACTCTGCTGGACTTGATGGTGTGGATGTCATTTTGGTGGTTGTGACATTGCACTATGATTTTGCACCATGTGAGTGCAGGGAGGAGAGCTGGTTAATGGGTCTACGGATCTCTCTGCATTATTTCTTACAACTGCATGAGAGTCTACAATGACTTCAAAATTTTAAAATTATGTTTTTTGGCAGAAACCAACAAAATATTGTAAAGCAATTATCCTTCAATTGAAAATAATTTTTTTAAAAATAGCAACCCACTCCAGTATTCTTGCCTGGAGAATTCCATGGACAGAGGAGCCTGGCAGGCTACAGTCCATGTTATCACAAAGAGTCGAACATGACTGAACAACTAACACTACCTATATGAAAGATAATCAACTCCTCTCGCAATAAGAGAGATGCAGATTCAGGTCACATCAAAGTATCAATTCCAACCTATCAGACTGGCAAAAATCCAGAAGTTTCACCAACACTATCAGTGAGACTGCAGAGAATCAAGGGCTCTCATACATAATATAGAAAATATCACAACCTCTAGAGGGGAATTTAGCTATAACCAGCAAAATGATGAATTTGCCCTTTGTCCCAGAAATACTTATTTAGGCATCTTCACTAAAGACACAGCTCTACAGATATGAAACAACAGACGTACAAGTTTGTTCATAGAGGCATAAGAGTAGCAGAGGTTTGGGAGCATCCGAATGTCTGCAGGGGACAGCTGGTTGAATGGCGTCGGTCACCTACTCCATGGGCCCCTCTCCAGCCGTATGAGAGAGGAGGCACAAATTCTTCCATTTTGATCTGTACTGATTTCCAGACTAGTGTCCTTTGGACGGAGAAGGCAATGGCACCCCACTCCAGTACTCTTGCCTGGAAAATCCCATGAGTGGAGGAGTCTGGTGGGCTATACAGTCCCTGGGGTCGCTAAGAGTTGGACATGACTGAACAACTTCACTTTCACTTTTCTCTTTCATGCATTAGAGAAGGAAATGGCAACCCACTCCAGTGTTCTTGCCTGGAGAATCCCAGGGACGAAGGAGCCTGGTGGGCTGCTGTCTATGGGGTTGCACAGAGTCAGACACGACTGAAGCGACTTAGCAGCAGCAGTGTCCTCTGGGAAAAAATAAAGCTCACACACTATCTAAAATGCTACTTTTTGTGTCTAAAAGAAGGGGAAATAAAAATATATGCATTCTTGTTTGTGTTGTTTTTTTCCTACAAAACCTAGCAGAAAAAAACTAATAAAAATGGCCTGTGGGGAGAGAGTGGCAGGGGGTGGAGGGCACAGGACTGGCAGTGAGACTGAGCCTTTAATACATTTTTAAATAGGAACTGGAACTGTGTCAGTGTTTTTTATATGATCAAAAAATCCAATTTAAAAAGCAAACCCTAAAATAGATCTTAAACAGAAACAAATTTTAAAAATTATTAGAACAAAGCAGAACAAATGTTTGAGTTTGTCTTTCATTAGCTGGTGATCAGCCTTAACAAGTAGAAAGATGATGATTCCTATTCGATCACTGTTCTTGCTGCATTATATAAGTGTCCCTAATGCATTTTGCAGGGTCTTATTTTCTTCCTATTTTTTACTGAGCATTTTTATTTTTTTGTGCAATTTACTTTGCATTGTTAAGGTCGTATAAAAACCTTTCTAGAAATGAATGCCTGACTCTAGACTTCAACTTCAAAGTCCAATAATTTATGAAAGTTAAAAGCTGAACAGCAAGCATTGCTTGTTCTTCTAAGTCTGCAGTCTGAGGAGTTTTGCAGCATCTAGGTTACAAAAAAATATGGCATTGCTTTTATAGTCTGCTTTTGTAAGGGAAAACACTAGGCTTATTAGTAAATGTTGGAGGAAATAGGAGTAATAAAAATTTTAGTAGCTATTTATCTAAATACTTCTTTTATGAGTCATTTACTGTAAGTAAGTGTTAGCTGCTGAGTCGCGTCTAAGTCTTTGCGATCCCATGGACTGTAGCCCGCCTGGCTCCTCTGCCCATGAAATTCTCCAGGCAAGAATACTGGAGTAGGTTGCCATTTCCTTCTCCAGGACTCCTGTAGGGGAAATTAGAATTTAGTCATTTACTGGGAGTACAGCAAATACAATTTTTTATTCTAGGCCTAGTAGCTAAAGTATAATTCCCAATCCCATTGAGAGAACAAATGGAATCATGAAACCACAGAACTTTAGATCAGGAAGGTAACTTTGAAATCAACTAGTTTTTTTCATTTCCATTTCTTTTATTACATATCAACTTAAAATATGTATAAATGGAATTTACTACCCTCCCCTGGACAGTTATGACAGCCTTCAGGCATCCCTCAGTCACTCCACTCTAGACTCAAGACTGGGATCTCGAAAACCTGGGTCAAATCAGCTCATTTATTTACCTTCACTAACTTCCCCGTTTCCCACAGGATTCATGATGAAAGTGAAAGAGGAGAGTGGAAAAAGTTGGCTTAAAGCTCAACATTCAGAAAACGAAGATCATGGCATCTGGTCCCATGACTTCATGGGAAATAGATGGGGAAACAGTGGAAACAGTGTCAGACTTTATTTTGGGGGGCTCCAAAATCACCACAGATGGTGATTGCAGCCATGAAATTAAAAGACGCTTACTCTTTGGAAGGAAAGTTATGACCAACCTAGATAGCATATTGAAAAGCAGAGACATTACTTTGCCAAGAAAGGTCCGTCTAGTCAAGGCTATGGTTTTTCCAGTAGTCATGTATGGATGTGAGAGTTGGACTGTGAAGAAGGCTGAGCACCGAAGAATTGATGCTTTTGAACTGTGGTGTTGGAGAAGACTCTTGAGAGTCCCTCGGACTGCAAGGAGATCCAACCAGGCCATTCTGAAGGAAATCAGCCCTGGGATTTCTTTGGAAGGAATGATGCTAAAGCTGAAACTCCAGTACTTTGGCCACCTCATGTGAAGAGTTGACTCATTGGAAAAGACTCTGATGCTGGGAGGGATTGGGGGCAGGAGGAGAAGGGGATGACAGAGGATGAGATGGTTGGATGGCATCACCGACTGGAAGGATATGAGTGTGGGTGAACTCCGGGAGTTGGTGATGGACAGGGAGGCCTGGTGTGCTGCAATTCATGGGGTCGCAAATAGTTGGACATGACTGAGCGACTGAACTGAACTGAACTGAACTTCCCTGTTTCCCACAGGACTTCAGCCTGGNGAGAGAACAAATGGAATCATGAAACCACAGAACTTTAGATCAGGAAGGTAACTTTGAAATCAACTAGTTTTTTTCATTTCCATTTCTTTTATTACATATCAACTTAAAATATGTATAAATGGAATTTACTACCCTCCCCTGGACAGTTATGACAGCCTTCAGGCATCCCTCAGTCACTCCACTCTAGACTCAAGACTGGGATCTCGAAAACCTGGGTCAAATCAGCTCATTTATTTACCTTCACTAACTTCCCCGTTTCCCACAGGATTCATGATGAAAGTGAAAGAGGAGAGTGGAAAAAGTTGGCTTAAAGCTCAACATTCAGAAAACGAAGATCATGGCATCTGGTCCCATGACTTCATGGGAAATAGATGGGGAAACAGTGGAAACAGTGTCAGACTTTATTTTGGGGGGCTCCAAAATCACCACAGATGGTGATTGCAGCCATGAAATTAAAAGACGCTTACTCTTTGGAAGGAAAGTTATGACCAACCTAGATAGCATATTGAAAAGCAGAGACATTACTTTGCCAAGAAAGGTCCGTCTAGTCAAGGCTATGGTTTTTCCAGTAGTCATGTATGGATGTGAGAGTTGGACTGTGAAGAAGGCTGAGCACCGAAGAATTGATGCTTTTGAACTGTGGTGTTGGAGAAGACTCTTGAGAGTCCCTTGGACTGCAAGGAGATCCAACCAGGCCATTCTGAAGGAAATCAGCCCTGGGATTTCTTTGGAAGGAATGATGCTAAAGCTGAAACTCCAGTACTTTGGCCACCTCATGTGAAGAGTTGACTCATTGGAAAAGACTCTGATGCTGGGAGGGATTGGGGGCAGGAGGAGAAGGGGATGACAGAGGATGAGATGGTTGGATGGCATCACCGACTGGAAGGATATGAGTGTGGGTGAACTCCGGGAGTTGGTGATGGACAGGGAGGCCTGGTGTGCTGCAATTCATGGGGTCGCAAATAGTTGGACATGACTGAGCGACTGAACTGAACTGAACTGAACTTCCCTGTTTCCCACAGGACTTCAGCCTGGTAGCACAGCCTGTCAGTCTTCTTGCCACTTTGGTCTGAAATCTCCTAGCCTCTAATGAACTAAACCAAATTGCTTGCCTTTCTCTGCATATTTAATGTACTCAAATCTTTGTCCCTCTGCAATTCAGTCTCCTCTCCAGAAATGGTGTTTTCCTACTTATGTGCCTGCCTCCTACTTAGCTGGGGAGGACAAGCTTAGTTGTCCTTTCTTCTGTTGAGGCCTCCAGGATCCCAGGAATGAAAACAAGTTTTTCTGTTCTGTTACTGTAGCATTTCACTCTTTTTGTGGCAATACTGACTTCCATTCCTCCTTTCCTTCCCTGCCTTTTCTCCTCCCTCTCTCCCTCCCTCGTCTGTCTCCATTGCTTAAGAACAGACATGAATTCCTTGCTGGCAAACCCTCTGTCTTAAGCATCCTTACAGCTCTAGCCCCGGGTCTCAATCAGTGTGTGTTGGATAAATCAATACCTGTACGATGTCATAGATGGACTAATGGCTACCTGCATGCTAATTCCCAGAACCTGTGACAGGAACTTTGCAGGTGTGATGCTTTAGTTATTTGGCTGCACAGGTCTTAGTTGCAACACGCAGGATCGTCCATTTTCGTTGTGGCCTGCAGGATCTTTAGTTACAGCATGTGGGATCTAGTTCCCCTACCAGGGATTGAACCTGAGCCCCCTGCATTGGGAGCTTGGAGTCTTAGCCACTGGACCAGCAGGGAAGTCCCTTGCAGGTGTGATTAAATTAGGCTCTTGAGATGGATAAATTTTCCTGGGTTATTTGAGAGATCCAATGTAATTGCAAGTATCCTTATAAGGAAGGGTGATGAGTCAAGGAGGCAAGTGGCCTCTGGAAATTTAAAAAGGCCAGGAGAACTACTTTGTGAGGCCAAGTATCCAGAGGGAACACACCTCTGCCAACACCTTGATTTTGGACTTCTGGCCTCTAGAAGTATAAGAGAATAAGTTGGGGTTGTTTTAACCCACTGAATTTGTGGTATTTGTTACGTCATCAACAGGAAACTCATGTACATGCCCTGTGAATTAATAAGTCACAAACACTTTAGACTGTTAGACATACTTGAAAAAAGTGTCTAGCAAAGGGAATAAACAATACTGGAAAAATAAATACAGGAGAAATGTTAAGTAAGTAAAAAGTGAAGCAATTGTGAGATATAATGATATATCTATTAAAGTGGCAAAAAACCTTTAATAAGAACTTGTAAGTCTTCAGTGTCATAGAATTTATGACATTAATGTGTTTGTATTCCAATATTATTCCAAATAATAATACTTGTAGTTACAGTCCCTGATAATGTATATGGTGCATATTTTGGGCTTTCCAGGTGGTGGGGGTCGCACAGAGTCGGACACGACTGAAGTGACTTAGCAGCAGTAGCAGCAGCTAGTGGTAAAGAACTTGCCTACCAATGCAGAAGATGTAGAGACTCGGATTTGATCCCTGGGTCAGGAAGATCCCCTGGAGGAGGGCATGGCAACCCACTCCAGTATTCTTGCCTGGAGAATCCCCATGGACAGAGGAACCTGGCAGGCTACAGTCCATGGGGTCTCAAAGAGTTGGACATGATTGAATTGACTTAGCACACACATCCATTGCTTTAAACCCCTTTATGTGTCTTATGACGACTGGTCTTAAATAACTCTTGAGGTGGCACTATGATTATTCCCATTTTACAAATGAAACCAGGGCAAAGTAAGTTTATGTAATCTGTCCAAAATCAAAGAGCTTGTAATGGTGGNTGGACATGATTGAATTGACTTAGCACACACATCCATTGCTTTAAACCCCTTTATGTGTCTTATGACGACTGGTCTTAAATAACTCTTGAGGTGGCACTATGATTATTCCCATTTTACAAATGAAACCAGGGCAAAGTAAGTTTATGTAATCTGTCCAAAATCAAAGAGCTTGTAATGGTGGAGACAAGACTCATTTCCAGGCAGCTTGATGTCCAAGGCATCGGCCTGAGTTATAAACTTCTAGAAATGTTAGGTCATTCACTTAATTCAACAGAAGCAAAAATCTGTATGCTTCCTAAAAATGTTCATTACAGCACTAGCTACAAGTGCAAAAAGTTGAGACTTAAGTATATCACATTATGAGCAGGGTGAAATTAAACTGTAATATATGATAAATTTTTCAAAAATAAAAGTTATAAAGATCACAGAAATATTAGAAATTGTTCATGGGAAATTAGAGCATGAAAATTTACATTATGGTTTCAACTTTCAATATGTTTATCATATTCTATTAATAACATTCTATGGTGCTACACTTTATGGTGGTCTATTTTTAATAACATTCTATGGTGGTATAACTAGGGTTTACTATGATTTTACTTTATTGGACATTAATATAGTATCTTTGGGAAAACTGCCAATTTTACTCTTAACAAAGGATAAAGTCTTTCAATTTAATAATATACATGCAAAATCCTATTTTCAAACCCTGATTTTTTTGTACTTTTAAAAATCAAGATGAATATCAACTGAGATGTTCTTGTCACAAGTGACAAAATAACTAAATTAGTAAACCTAAAGCTGTTCTAAATTACCTTAAAAACTTTTATAAAAGCATAAAACACATTTTTAAAAAGTCATGGTTTTGAATAAATAAAAAGTCATGGTTTTGAATAAATAAAGTTGATTTACAGAAACTGAATCAAATGCTCTTGAAAAATAAGGATATTACTGGTTAATGCCACTGAAAACTTGAGAAATATTCAGTGCTTCAGCTGCTCTGCCTTGTCATCAAGACTGACTTGCCACCTTTTTGGAACTGGCTCTCTCCTGAGGATTGCTCACTTCATGGTCATAAGATGGCTACCAGTACCTCCCAGAGCTGTGTTCTTCCAGGAAACATCTCGTTTGATCTCATCAGGAAAGAGAAGCCCTGAGTTTCCTTCTGATGGGGCCGTTTTAGACCTCAAGTGCCCCTAAGCTAAACACCAGGGCAAAGATGGTGAGATTTCACTGGTTGACTTAGATGGAGAAGCTTCCATTCCCCTTCTCTGGGAGCTCAGAGCATTTTCATTGTTACTCAGTGGAAAAGAGATGGATGGAACGGATGCTGGCGATAGAGCTGTAATGTTCATTATAGAATTGAATTGATGCTTTCAAACTGGTGCTGGAGAAGACTCTTGAGTCCCTTGAACTGCAAGGAGATCAAACCAGTCAATTCTAAAGCAAATCAACCCTGAATGTTCTTTGGAAGGACTTAATGTTGAAGCTCCAGTACCTTGGCCACCTGATGGGAAGAGCCGACTTATTAGAAAAGACCCTGTTGCTGGGAAAGATTGAAGACAGGAGGAGAAGGGGATGACAGGATGAGATGGTTGGATGGCATCGTCGACTCAATGGACATTTGCTCAATTGACGTTTGAGCAAACTCCAGGAAATGGTGAAGGACAAGGAAGCCTGGCATGCTGCAGTCCATGGGATTGCAAAGAGTCAGACATGACAGAGCGACTGAACAACAGCAAATGCATTATAGAGCGTTTGTGAAATTTGCTGGGTATTTGCCTCTACACAGAGGATGCCCAGACAAGCAGGGTCTTGCCTCTGGCAAAGCCTCATCTTCCGTGCACGGCTCAGACCCTCTGCAGTGCCCCAGGCAGGCCCCCCATCCCATCCTGCTTTATGGGGAGACTGGGAATAGCAAAGGGTCTCTGCCTTTCAAGACAATGAGGCAAAACCCACAGTGGGCTTTAGTTGTGGTTTTGAATGAAGGTCCTTTTTCTTTTGGTCCTGGGCCTAGGCAGTGGAACATTTTAAGAGTCTCATGCTCTATTGACTGAGCTAGCCAGGCACCCAATGGGACATTTTAAGTCAACTGATTTTACAGTAGACATTCTCAGTGACTTACGTTCTCGAAGTCAATCCAAGGATTCAGAAACTGGCTCTGAATATTTGAGATTACTCCCAGGAGCTTACAGCCTTTTAGTGTTTCCCAACAAACTGGTCCATTTCATGCTGCCGTTTCTCACACATCTATGTGTGAGGGGACCATGCCCTGGTAAAACCCAAGGGAATTGTAAAGGCTCAGAGGAGAACTGTTTGCCTACCTGGAGCCAACTTTCTGTTCATTCCTTCAGTAAATAATTACCGAGCCCTGACTATGTACTAGGAACTGTCTTCCGTATTGGAAATACATTCCCGTGTATTTTCCAAATACACTTTCCTGAGGAAGGCAGTTGAGTCGTGTGCTTTCAGCTCAGTGCAAGTCTTCATCTGGGCAGCTGCCAGGACTTACACAACAGTCCCAGTGCCCTCTCCCAAGCCCACCACTGCATTCCCGCCTTATAACCAGTCTCCCAACCTTCAGCCTCCCCAGGAGCGACATTAGTGACAGCAGCAGAAAGTAGGTGACTGCCGAGCCCCCGAAGAAGCTCCACACTGATCTCAGGGCTTATTTAAGCAGCTACACGTAACCCCGCTCTCCCTGCTGACGACAGTGGTTCTGGAACAGACCTCAGCGTTTGCCTTGATTGCCAGAGATGAATTACCATCTGCCTCGGCTTTAAATTAACTGGGGCAGTTCTAACCCACAGAGAACGGGGCATGAGGAAAATGGAATTGATTCTGAGCTCATTTCCATTTTGAAAGGCAGGAAGAAGTAGTCATGGGGTTAAGGGGGGGTGAGGTGTTCTGTGAACCGAGACGTAAAAGAAAGGCATGGTTATAACACTGAGGGTTTGGGTGAGAAATAAAAGTTCTTAGAAGGGTCACCTTTGTGAACAAAATACAGGTTATGAAGCATAAGTATCCTAAATTTCCTTTCAGGAGGTATTTTAATATTAGTTTTGTTTTCTGACTGTATGTGTATACCCAGTGCTGATTGCCAAGGTGTGAGATTGAAAACTGGCTTGATCACTTCAAGCTTGGTGTGACTAAAATTGAGCTCACTATTGCTGACTACACATCTGCCCTTTGCCCATGTTCCCAAGCTCACTTCCTGGCTGGTCCATTCAGTCCACTGGCCAGCACTGACGCCTAAGGTTTCACGTCCGCATGCATGCTCAGTCACTTCGGACATGTCCAGCTCTTTACAACTCCATTGACTGTAGGCCACCAGGCTCCTCTATCCAGGGGATTCTCCAGGCAAGAAACTAGAGTGGGTTGCCATGCTTTCCTCTAGGGGATCTTCCCAACCCAGGGATCGAACCCCCGTTTCTTAGGCCTTCTGCATTGGCAGGTGGGTTCTTTACCACTAGCATCAAAACTTCATGAATTTCTCTATTTCTCTCCCCCTTTCACAACAAAGCTATCTCAGCTATTTGCTGATATTTTGCAGATCAGCAGCTCTATAGACAGTGAGGAAGAGGGTGGAGAGGCAGCTCCTGACCTCCGGGAACTGGCCTCAAGGTAATTACAAGCTGGTTGGAGCCATTGTTGCTCTGTTGGGTGTGACAGTCTCATGGAACATCAAACAGTGCCGGTCTAAGACCATGATAAAGCCAGGAAAAAAATCACTGTGGAACTCACAAGATCGCAAACCTCCCTTCTCACTAAAAGCAGTAACTATGTCTGCTTTTCCAAGTACAGCTTTGTGTCTGTAGGGGTCTGTCTGCCCTACAGATAAACATAGACTGTCATAGAATTGCCCCCATCCTTCTGTAGGATTTTTTATCTAATACTTTCTTAGTGAGAGTATTGTATGTTCTCTCTTGCTGAGATGAGTAGTAAGTCCAGCGGGTTCAACCACACAGATCTGTTCGTCTTTGTGGATTTGGGCTGGAAAGAATTGACACACTGTCTTCTCTCCATCTGTTGAATCTTGTTGTCATCCTGCATGTGTGCTAAGTCGCTTCAGTTGTATCCAACTTTTTGTGATGCTGTGGGCTATAGCCTGCCAAACTGCGCTGTCCATGGGATTCTCCAGGCAAGAATACTGGAGTGGGGCTGCCATTTCCTTCTCCATGGGAATCTTTCCGACCCAAGGATTGAACACGTCTGCTCCACTGTGCCGGGGTCCAGCCCCGGTGGATCCAGGGTGTATTCGAAGGGGAGACGGATAGGCGAGGAAAAACTCATTTATTCAGAAATATAAGATTAGATTAGGAAATAATAGTATAGTAGGAAAATTAAGTGGAGAAAAGAGGCTGAATAACTTGGTTTACGTGGAAAGCCAATNAGAAGGGGACGACCTAGGATGAGATGGCTGGATGGCATCACTGACTCGATGGATGTGAGTCTGAGTGAATTCCGGGATTTGGTCATGGACAGAGAGGCCTGGCTTGCTGCAATTCATGGGGTCGCAAAGAGTCAGACACGACTGAGCAACTGAACTGAACTGAACTGAACAAAAGCTGGTTCTTTCAAAAGATAAATAAAATTGACTAACCATTAGCCAGACTCATCAAGAAACAAAGGGAGAAAAATGAAATCAATAAAATTAGAAATGAAAATGGAGAGATCACAACAGACAACACAGAAATACAAAGGATCATGAGAGATTATTATCAGCAACTATATGCCAATAAAATGGACAACTTGGAAGAAATAGACAAACTCTTAGAAAAGTACAACTTTCCAAAACTGAACGAGAAAGAAATACAGAATCTTAACAGACCCGTCACAAGCACAGAACTTGAAACTGTAATCAGAAATCTTCCAGCAAACAAAAGCCCAGGTCCAGATGGCTTCACAGCTGAATTCTACCAAAAATTTAGAGAAGAGCTGACACCTATCCTACTCAAACTCTTCCAGAAAATTGCAGAGGAAGGTAAACTTCCCAACTCATTCTATGAGGCCACCATCACTCTAATACTAAAACCTGACAAAGATACTACAAAAAAAGAAAATTATAGGCCAATATCACTGGTAAACATAGATGCAAAAATCCTTAACAGAATTTTAGCAAACAGAATCCAACAACACGTTAAAAAGATTATGCATCATAACCAAGTGGGGTTTATCCCAGGGATGCAAGAATTCTTCAGTATCGGCAAATCAATGTAATACACCACATTAACAAACTGAAAAGTAAAAACCATATGATTATCTCAGTAGAAAGTGAAGTTGCTCAGTCGTGTCCGACTCTTTGCGACCCCATGGACTAGCCTACCAGGCTCTGAGGAGCCTGTCAGTCCATGGAATTTTCCAGGCAAGGGTACTGGAGTGGGTTGCCATTTCCTTCTCCAGAGGATCTTCCCAACCCCCGGATCGAACCTGGGTCTCCCACACTGCAGGCAAACGCTTTACTGTCTGAGCCACCAGGGAAGCCTAAGAAAGGAAAGAATTCAACATCCATTTATGATAAAAACCCTCCAGAAAACCAGAACAGAAGGAACATACCTCAACATAATAAAAGCTGTATATGACAAACTCGCAGCAAACATTATCCTCAGTGGTGAAAAATTGAAAGCATCCCCTAAAGTCAGGAATAAGACAGGGGTGCCTGCTGTCACCACTACTATTCAACATAGTTCTGAAAGTTTTGGCCACAGCAAGCAGAGCAGAAAAAGAAAAGGAATCCATATTGGAAAGGAAGAAGTAAAACTCTCACTGTTTGCAGATGACATGATCCTCTACATAGAAAACCCTAAAGACTCTACCAGAAAATTACTAGAGCTAATCAATGAATATAGTAAAGTTGCAGGATATAAAATCAACACACAGAAATCCCTTGCGTTCCTATACACTAATAATGAGGAAATAGAGAAATTAAGGAAACAATTCCATTCACCAATGCAATGAAAAGAATAAGATACTTAGGACTATATCTACCTAAAGAAACAAAAATTCTATATATAGAAAACGATAAAACACTGGTGAAAGAATCAAAGAGGACACTAATAGATGGAGAAATACACCGTGTTCATGGATTGGAAGAATCAATATAGTGAAAATGAATATACTACCCAAAGCAATCTACAGATTCAATGCAATCCCTATCAAGCTACCAATGGTATTTTTCACAGAGCTAAAACAAATAATTTCACAATTTGTATGGAAATACAGAAAACCTCAAATAGCCAAAGCAGTCTTGAGAAAGAAGAATGGAACTGGAAGAATCAACCTGCCTGACTTCAGGCTCTACTACAAAGCCACAGTCATCAAGACAGTATGGTACTGGCAGAAGGACAGAAATATAGATCAATGGAACAAAATAGAAAGCCCAGAGATAAATCCACGCACCCATAGACACTGTATCTTTGACAAAGGAGGCAAGAATATACAATGGAGAAAAGACAACCTCTTTAACAACTGATGCTGGGAAAACTGGTTAACCACTTGTAAAATAATGAAACTAGAACACTTTCTAACACCATACACAAAAATAAAGTCAAAATGGATTAAAGATCTAAATGTAAGACCAGAAACTATAAAACTCCTAGAGGAGAACATAGGCAAAACACTCTCCGATATACATCACAGCAGGATCCTCTATGACCCATCTCCCAGAATATTGGAAATAAAAGCAAAAATAAACAAATGGGACCTAATTAAAATTAAAAGCTTCTGTGCCGGGGTCCAGCCCCGGTGGATCCAGGGTGATTCGAATGGGAGACGGATAGACGAGGAAAAACTCATTTATTCAGAAATATAAGATTAGATTAGGAAATAATAGTATAGTAGGAAAATTAAGTGGAGAAAAGAGGCTGAATAACTTGGTTTACATGGAAAGCCAATAAAACCTCAAGACAAGAGGTTTGCTCCATCTACGTTAGGCCACCGGCGTCCACTTGAATCTCTAAGGGTGCCCCACTTGGGCTCCCTTTCGCGTAGATCTTAGAAAGCCAGGGCAAGTAAGTAGACATGGCGAGCCTCCATACCCCAGATGGGAATTCAGCCAGAAATTAGAGTAAAGGGAGAAAGAGACACGGGGGAAACCAGTCCTCCCAATGACTGGCTCTGGCTCCCTATTGTCCTTCAAGGCCTTTTATACCTTTTCTGATTGTACATAGAGATCAAGGGGTAATACAAATTTATGCAGTGTTAGCAGCCCAAACTCTTACCAGGCTTTTCTGTCTGCATACCTAGCTGTATACACAAGTCTTAGGTGATTTACATCATCTTCTGGCCAAAAGGGCTGATTAACATTTTATGGCTCTTTTCTGATAAGGATTTGTTAACCAGAAGACTTATTTGTGTTGTTCTTCCCAAAGTCTCGTGCCATACTCAGAAAGCGCTAAATAAAGTTACATTCTTACATAGCAATTTGTAACAAGAGGAGTACAGTGATTTATAACAAAGGAAAGGTAATTAACTCAAAAGTCTAGCATTGCTAACATCAAACCTACTATATATCCTGTCCCATATCCCGTTTAGATTGATTAACATCTNCTAAATAAAGTTACATTCTTACATAGCAATTTGTAACAGGAGGAGTACAATGATTTATAACAGAGGAAAGGTAATTAACTCAAAAGTCTAGCATTGCTAACATCAAAACTACTATATATCTTTTCCCATATCCCGATTAGATTGATTAACATCTTCCTGGGTGCCCAAAAGACAAAGAATAAGGAGGTCTGGCAGCTATCATTGAGTCAACAGTGAAATCCTGTCACCAATATGTTTTTAGCTCTTAAAAAGTAGCTTTAAGATACTTCAAGCTTTGTGCCCCTCGCAGTTGGGGTCTGTAAGCAATTCACAAGCTGCAAAAGTTCCAGGGAAACTGTTAGGCAAATGAGAGCATTATCAGAGGGGGTTGAGCTGAAACACTCCTTTCAAATGCAGAAGACTAAAGCCCTGAGTTAAATTTTTCCAGAGAATGTCAGAAGAATTTAGAAAAAAGTACAATGTCAGGCAGATTCTTATTTTCTAGGTACATGCTCAGGAAATGCCAAGGAGAAACTCCGAGACTCGAATCGTCCTTGCCCATCGAGTCTGCCACATGACAATGTCACGGGTGGAATCCTCACGCTGGCTCCTGGCAGCAGGCATATTTGGGTTTCCTTATTTTGGGGGTGTAGATGCTCAGGGAAACTCAGGGGGAATCTCTGAAATCCGAATCGCCTTGCCCATCGGATTTCTGCCACGTGACCGTTTCACGGGTGGGATTCCCACGCTGGCTCCCGGCACCACTGGCAGGTGGATTCTTTACCACTGAGCTTGGGAAAGCCTGCCTTGGACCACACCACAGCCCTTGTCAAATCATGTTGACACAGTTATCTTCGTAAAAGGCTGTGAGCTCTTCATTTGCAGGCACTCTATCTATCCTTAGGTTCATAGCATATAAAGTAATGCTTGGCATACAGCAGTCTCTCAGTACCTGAAGTTTGGGTTAGTCTAGGTGAATTAGGGATGTGAAGGTCCACTGATTACATCTCCTAGTCTGAGTCGGATTACAGGCCTCAAGTCACCAAGTCTGTCCCAGTGGAGCTGGGCTACTCTTGAAATCAGTAAACCACTTAAAGGAAATGCACAGAATAAAGAAGACTTTAGGATTTGCCTTTTGCTCTTCACCGAAGGTGAGAGGCCAGGATAGCTTTCTCATTTTCAGAATGTGTGTTTTTAATAGCCGCTGACCAGAACGAATATGTGCTTAGCTTGGAAAACAATGGAAATTTGGAGTTCCCCAGAGTGCCTCTAGAGATGTTTCTTTTTTTCTTTTAGTTCTTTGCATCTCTGTCAAATTTAGATTCTTTTTTTTTTTTTTTTTTTGAGAGAAGATGACAAGGGAATCAAAAAAAGCAAGGACAAATGAAATGGGAAGTGCTTTAATAGGCATGTTTTATTGTTTCTGCCTGTTTTCTAATATAGCTTATAAAGTGAAAACACTGCTTTAATAAAAATGGAATACTCTTGGTTACACAAAATCCTGTCCTTCATCCTTAAAGTCCACCGAGGCAGGCGCCCTCACTCCTTGGGACTGCTGACAAGGGCGGTGGTAGAGTACGAGTAGGGGCTGAGCAGGGCGGCGATGGTGTAGTGGCGGAGGCCAGAGTCATTGGCTGTGAACACCACCTGCAAGGAACACAGACAGGATCGCTTTCCAGCAGAGCCGCCAATGGTGAATCATTCAGAGACCGCGGGAAGTCCAGTGCCAAAGAAATTATTTTTATTTTCTTGTTTTCTGAAACAGTGGGTGCAAAAGGCAAAATTCCAAATATACTGGCCAACTAAGCTGTTGGAACCTTGCACAGCCCTTTCAATAAGATTCTTCACTCCCCACCCCCACCCATATAATTAGATCTCTCTGGAGGGGCAAATTCACACTGATAATCAAGGTGGCTCTAACCTACCGAGGGAAATCACAGAACGCCTTATTGCTTGTGTCTCATGTTCTTGGTTTTAGAAAAAGGAAGAGAGAATGTAGAAACTGCCATTAGTGACCCAAAAGCCTAAGAATGATGGTTGCAAGCCCATCGCAGACTTAAGACTCTAGAATTTTGAAGCCGGAAGGGAGCATTCTTCCCATTTCACAGGTGAGTGAACCAGACCTCTGAGTTAGGGTGTTTGGTGTTCATGAAGTGACAGAGCCAGGCTAGGAGTTAAGCCACCTGTCTCCAAACTCGAGACATTTTTTTTCCCTACTATTCCTTTGTATCTCTTAACATGCAGAAGAATAAGTGTATTTTGCATATATATAACATGCAGTGAAATATGGAGTTAAAGCATTGGAGGGTTCTATTTACAGCGCAAGCAGAGTATGGAAGATCATGTTGGAATTCTGCAATCCACACATGTTGGGGCTATTTTAAGCTTTGGAACTGGGCAAATTGTCTATGAGAGCATGGTTCCCATTAGTTATATACTTCAGGCAAATTTCATAGAGCTGAGACTCCAAGTGCTGGGATAGTCTAGGTGCCCAGAGTGAGGCAAGTTGAGATAACTTAGTTCAGAAGGAAGATGGAGGGCAGCAAGCAGGTATTTAATTTTACTTATTTTTTACAAAGGTCCTGGATTGAACTTTGAATACACCCTATATAAGCACCTTTTATTTTAAATATGGACAAAGGAAGCCTTGATGACTTGGTGATGGGAGAAAAAAAGATCCAATTAAACTGTACTGAAAACAAAAATATCATCAGAACAGGAGGAGGTGAGAATCACTTAAGAGTCTCTCTGTAAGAAGGAGAAATATCATATGACATCCCTTAAATGTGGAATCTAAAAAGAAATGATACAAATGAACTAAGGTACAAAACAGACCCACAGAATTAGAAAACAAACTTGGGGGGAGGGATAGTTAGGGAGTTTGGGAAGGTCATGTACACACTATTGTGTTGAAAATGGGTAACCAACAAGGGCCTATTGTATAGCACGTGGAACTCTATTCAATGTCATGTGCCAGCCTGGGTGGGAAAGGGGTTGGGGGAGAGTGGATACAAGTATATGTGTGGCTGTGTCCCTTCGCTGTTACCTGAAACTATCATGACATTGTTAACTGACTATACCTCAGTACAAAATAGAAAGTTTAAAGTCTGAAACCAAACAAAGAATCTCTCTTCAAGAGAAAGGGCATTCCTTAAAGGCCAAGTTTCTGGAAGCAGGTCAGGAGAATTTCTGATCTCTTGTAATGACATTGGCCTGTAGACTCATTTGATTCTTCCTAAAAGTTGTAAATGGCATGATCTGCATTCAGAAATCCATGAGATCGAGAGGACTAATAGTTCCAAAGGGAATTTCTTGTCTTGTTAAGTCTAATATGGCCTCCTGGGTCATTGGCCAAGGCAGAGGTGACTAGTGCTGAAGGATGGCAGTGTTTTGGAAGAAGCTGACGGAAAACAAACTTATAGTTGAACCCACCATGAACCCACCAGTCACCTGAGTGAGGCACTGGGACTTCGGTATGACTCCTCACGCTCTCTCTCCTCCCCGTATCCATTCAGGCTCCAAGTTGGGCTCATGGTCCTGCCTGCAGTGTCTTACATCAGTCACTTTCCCTCCATCCCAAGGGCAGGGAAGTGTTTTCACGTCTGGATCTCTAGCTTCTAGCAGCCTTCTTAACAATAGCAAGTTTTCATTTTCCAAATGTTTGTTTAATGAATACTGAAAGAGTGAAGAGCAGGCTAGGAAGCTAACATCTGATGGGCAGGAATAGCAGATCATGGGCAGGACAGCGCTGAGTCTTCTCAGATGGTCTCATCAGACTGAGACCAGGGGGGATAAGGATTACAGGGGGCTGGTCTGGTGCTCCAGGGTGGGGCCTAAGACTCTAGGGGCAAAAGTCTTGTGCTAGGCAACATCTAAAGTCTGAAACCACCCAAGACAGGAGCTCCGCATCTTGTTGCCTGGCTGAGAAGTAGCCAGAGACATGCGTCTGGGTAGATAGGGTTCCCTCGGCGACCTGTGGGCCCCAGAACTCAAACAGGCCTGAGGCTTCCCTGGCAACACTGTCTACTAAAAGAACCATTTTATGTCAATGAAAAGTCTCATCCATGACTAAGCCAGAGAGAATGGTTCCCTTTCATGTTGAGCTATTTTTGAAGCAATTATTTGATCTTTAACTCTGACCAGCATGTCTGGATTCTATTTCCATGGCAGCCATCTGTTTTATATGACTTGAGGAATTACAGACAAGGAAGACATAGGGATAACTTTGAGGTTCCCACTGCCTCAGCAGAGGAACAGAGTGTGAACCAGGGGTTACGATTGTGTCTTTATTATTATTATTAGCTCTTCTCACAGGAAGAAAGCTGAAGCATACCTGAGGCTAAACCCAACCTTGGCCCTGGTGGCAAATACTACTGTTCCTCCTGTTACTGGCCCCATGACCTCTACAAGTTACTTAACTTCCCTGTGCCTCATTTTCTTCACCTGTAAAATGGGGATAATAATAGGAATGACTTCAGGCGTTGTTTACAAAGATCAAATAGGTTAAATATAGAAAATGGTAGTAGTCTATGCTTGATAAGTTTCATCTGTTGTGTGGCTATTATTATTTTGAATTTACTGTTTCTGTATGTACTGTCTGAATTCAATTATCCAAACCTCTGGAAGCCAGATGAGTTCTAGAATGAAAAAGTTGTCAGATTTTAGAGAAGTAAAATGGTGCATCTAATTTTTGTTGTGGAACACCCTAAGTTGGGGTCTGGAGCAGTGCCTAATAATCCAATCTATTAGTATTTTTTGAGCAGACAAATAATCACATTCAGGAGAAGGAATGAAATCTCTCAGGAGCATCTCTTAAGTTCAGGTCCTGTTAATGAAAGAATTATCATCAAACAGAGAAAAAGCTTGCTTTTCAGAGTTTTGTGGATTTCTGATTGGAGAAATGGGAAAGGCGCTGTACTAGTCTGATATTTTCTTTCTGACTTTTCTGTGGTGTGCAAAGTACAAGTGGCACATTTCCTGGGATTGCAAACAAACAGTCAAAAAATAAAAAACAATGCTCGCATCCTTACACTCACCTCTGCATATTCATGGAACGGGGAAATGCCAAGTGACTTCCAGTAGGATTTGGTGTCTAATTCTACTTTGTATAGTCCTTCTACAAATTTGTCCTCCGTGGTGAGCCCATGGAGCTCTCCAGATTCACCGGTTTTCCTAAAAGGTGCAAAAGCCCAGGTTAAGTTAGGCATTGAGGGAATAAATGCCATGGCAAGGTGACACCACACACAGACACACAAACACAGACAAAAATGCACACACACTCCCATATACAGTTTGTGTATGGGAGTGTGTGTATTAGTCACTTAGTCGTGGCTCTTTGTGACCCCATGGATTGTAGCCCACTAGGCACCTCTGTTGATGGAATTCTCCAGGCCAGAATACTGGAATATGTAACCATTTCCTTCTCCAGGGGATTTTCCTGACCCAGGGATTGATCCTGAGTCTCCTGCATTGCAGGCAGATTCTTGACCACCTGTGCCACTAGGGAAGCCCAAAGATACTGCAGAAGGTAACCATTCTCTTCTCCAGGGGATCTTACCAACCCATGTGAAGATATATATATATATATATATTTTTTTTTTTTTTCCCTCAATTAGATCAGGATAGGGAAAATTCTAGTGACTGTCTAAAATTAACTAACAGAAAACTTGTCAGGAATGTTTCCAAAAGCTCATTGTAGATTTTTTTTTTCTCTTATGAGGTTTCACTTCAAAAGAGACTTTGCAACTAATCGTTGGTGTCTGGGTGAAGTTTCGTAACTACCCTGGAAGTGGCCGTGAGCTGCTCTGACTGTGGTTCCTTTGACCCCAGGGCCTTGCTCCTCTCCTCTGTGGTGTGAGAGTGTCTTCCAGAGGTGGTATCATCTGTACACATGGTGGGGACCCCAGGGTGCAAGGAGAAACTATCTGACTCTTTCATTGTTTACATAATTAAGGTCCTCGGCAGCTCTGTGCCATCAACAAATACTAGGCAATTCATTTTTCTTCTTAAACTAAGCAACTTCTATTTCTATGTAAGTACCCACTTGATAGGCTTCCCTGATGGCTCAGTGGTGAAGAATCCACCTGCCAATGCAGAGGCATGGGTTCTACCCCTGGGTTGGCAAGATCCCCTGGTGAAGAAAATACTCCAGTATTCTTGCCTTGAAAATCCCATGGACAGAAGAGCCTGGTGGGCTACACAGTCTAGGGGGTCGCAAAGAGTCAGACCTGACTTAGCAACTAAAATGACAATCTGTTTGATGGCTGGTGTTAGAAATCATTCTCAATTAGACAGCAAAAACTCAGACAGACTAAAACAGAATGGCTCTGTTCATTACTCTCCCACCTTTCTCCTTTGCTAGGAAGAAAACATTGATTTTTGCCTTTTTTGTCATCAGAAAAAAAAATTCCCACAAACATCTGAATGCTTATGGCGTCCATTTTGTCTCATGCTTAGAATATTCTCTTAACTACTTTCCATTGTGTGCTTGGCATTCTATAGAAACATAAATGAATTAACAAATAGAAACTCAGTTGAAACCACATCAAAGAAAATGGTCTTTCCAGTGATGGATGAAGAGTCATCATGTGATGACTTGGGGTTCAATTAAAACCCACAGAAAATCTCTTCCTGGGAAACATAAACACTTAGAAGTATTGCTTGGTACTGAGGATTTCTTGGTGGTTCATTCTTTTAGTTAGTTGGTGGAAAAGAATCAGCCTGCCAATACAGAAGACAAAGACACATGGGTTCGATCCCTGGGTTGGGAAGATCCCCTGGAGGAGGGCATGGCAACCCACTCCAGTATTCTTGCCTGGAGAATCCCAAGGACTGAGAAGCCTGGTGGGCTATGGTCCACAGGGTCGTGAAGAGTCAGACACGACTGAAGTGACTTAGCATGCAATGATGAATGAAGCGTCATTGTATGATTCTTGCGATTCAGTTAGAACCCACAGACACTCTCTTGCTGGGAGACATAAACACTCAGCAGTATTGCTTGGTACTGAGGGTTTCTTAATTGTTCATTCTTTTAGTTGGTTGGTTTAGATTTACTAATATGTATTTTCTTTGAAACGGTTACTAGTAGAGGTGGAGAAACTCTAAGAAAGTTCTAAAGCAGCCAGTGAAGGGGAGAAATGATTTGGGCTCCTGGTGCGGGGGAATGCAAGGCTGGTCTGGGTCTGTGCTTGATTCATGTATCTTTCTCTTCTGTGTCCTTTCTTATGGAGCTTGACAATCCCAGCCTCACAGAGCAGGTGCTCCACTAGGCTTTGCTGGACAACAGCCCTGGACTCGGGATGATCCAGATAAACTACGGACAGCTGCCTAGTCCGTGCTATCCCTCAATTCCTTTTCTTTCATTAATATTTTAACATAAATTCTACATCTTTCCTAATAGCACAAGTCAAGGACTCTCAGCTTGAGTGATATGTGAAGGCGTCTAGGAACCTGGAGCTCCTGAAATTAAATACACATTTTTGTAGGCGCGTGTATATGTGCATTTTTCTTGGCATGGAATTCACAGTTTTCATCACCCTTTTCGAGTGGTTTGTGACTTCAGAAGGTGGTGAACTAGAGTGGGGCGATGGGAAGCTGTTCAGGGTTCTGGTCACTCCCAGCTGGCCCAGGCAAGAGGGCATCCTTCTCAGGGCCCATGTTCCCTCTGCCCACATTTTCAGTCTACTTGCTGGTCCCCTTAGTGAATGATGTTATGACACTTTGGCTGAACCCACCTGCATTGGCCAGGGCACAATAATAACTTCTTGCCTGAGCCATCCCACAATAGGAGGTCCTGATAAGTAACCTGGAGTTGCTGCCAAAAACTAACCAGGAGAATTCAGGAGGGGTCAAAAGGAGGGAGGAGATGCCAGACCATGTGTCCTGCCAACCTCCCAGAAACCCTTGGGCTGGAATCCATCTTGGCTGAGAGGTGTGCTTGCCACCAGCTGGGACCTTGAGTCAGACCAAATATGGGCACCAGCAAAATGATTGGCCAGAGACAACCGAGAAAGCCAAACCCACTTCCATAAACCCTGAGACTGAGAGCCAGGAGTAAGAGTGGTCCTCCTGGGCTCTCTCCCCTGCTGCTCTCCACTCAGGTGTCCCTTCCCAATAAAGTCTTTTGCTTTGTCAGCACATGTGTCTCCTCTGACAATTCATTTCCAAGTGTTAGACAATGGCCCACTCTCGGGCCCTAGACGGGGTCCCCCTTTAGGTAACAGTGTGATCCAGATAAACTATGGCCATCTGCCTAGTCCATGCTGGCCCTCAATTCCTTTCCTTCCATTAATATATTAACACAAACTCTACATGTTTCCTAACATCACAAGACAAGGACTCTCAGCTTGAGTGGTTATGTGAAGGCATACCAACAAGTGATGGGAGAATGGAAAGATATACCCAAGCCCCACGTCCGGGAGCCCCAGGCAGCTCACCCTGAGGCAAATGGCTCCCAGGTCTCGTCAGCAGCCTTCTTGAACACCTTCACACCCACATTCGCAGCAGGACTGCCCCGGACGGCATCCAGGACCTTGACCATCAGAGGACACTTGGGTTCACCAGCGCCCTAGGTGGAGAGAAGACAAATGACAAGTCAACAAAGTTGATCAGAGCAACAGGCGGCGTCCTTTGTGGTATGAGACCAGGAACAAGGCAGCAAGAATGCGAGAATCCCATTTTCAGCGACAGATAGGCTGATGGTTAATGAACTTCCTTACTCAGTGTAACACAGACACGATTGCCTCCAAAGAAAGAATAGTTTCTGCCTCTGGACATGCTGAGCTCTACTGGGGTTGTGTATTATGAACTTGAAGGGAGATAATGATCCCTCTGAAAAGAGTGGCTTTGTTAAGCCTCCTCATCTGAGTGGAGCTACTGCAAAGATATAATATGGCACAGGACCAAATAGGGGCTTCCCTGGTAGCTCAACTGGTAAAGAAGCCGCCTGCAGCGCAGGAGACCTGGGTTCGATCCCTGAGTCGGGAAGATCCCCTGGAACAGGGCATGGCAACCCACTCCAATATTCTTATCAGGAGAATCCCACGGACAGAGGAGTCTGGTGGGCTATGGTCCTTGGGGTCCCAAAGAGTCGGACACAACTGAGTGACTAAGTATAGCACAGGCCCAAATAGCCTTTCCTGAGAACGTTTTACTCAGCTGCTTCTGTAGCAGTTCCTTCTTACTAGCTGTAAAATAAAGTCAGATGATTTCATGATCCTTTTCATAGTTTTATTCTTCTAAGCCAAGCATCCCCAGCTTCTGAGATCTAAGGCTTGATGATCTCAGGTGGAGCTGATGTCATAATGATAGAAGTAAAGTGCATGATAAATATGATCCTCTTAAATCATCCCTCAACCATCCCCCAACCCCCACCTTCCAGTCTGTGGAAAAACTGTCTTCCATGAAACCAGTTCCTGACGCCAGAAAGGTTGGGGTCCACTGTCCTAGGGGACTTAAGAATTAGATATTGGACTAGAAGGTTGTGCACCAAGTCTTTAGAGAATTAATCGGTACACACTTTTTGATTAGCTAAAGGGAAATCAGCTTTAGCAAAGGTCAAGCTTCTGAAACTTCAGTAGCCACATCTTCCCGAATATCGGATCTTTATTTCTACCATTCATCTGAGGGAAGCGAGGCACCACCGCAAAGTCATAGAGGAGGGCGCCCAGGATCCAAGCCCCAGTTTGGTAAGCTCTGCAGAACTTCATTCTTTTTGAAGTTTGGATCAATGACATTTAAAAATAGATGCCGGCTGCCCTGGCCCCAGTAACAAAAGCTGGTTGGCAAAGCAGGAGGAAGTCACTTGTACTTCAACCACAGGAGACAGATGAAAGAACATCAGAGAGTCAGACACTCACCGCAGGGCCAGCCTCAGACACAAACACCAATCCAGCGAGGCAAAGGAGGAACAGACGGAAGGAAGCCATCCTGCCAAGAACTGCTGGGTCCCTGAGCAGACTGCCCCCAGCTCCAGGCTTTTATACTCACTTCACCCCAGCCAAGCTGCTGATCCCTGCCAACCGGACTCCAAACCTGCTGATTCTGATTATTGACTTAGTCAACAAAGGGAGAATAAGTAACCCACACAAATATGAACCTTGCCTAGAGAGATTAGAGCATCAAAACATTAGCTCTATGAAATATTCCTTAAAAAAAAAAAAAGCCTTTATGGAGACATTCTTAACAGGTCATTTGACCAGCTAAATCACCAAAACAAAACCATCGAAACAAAACAAAAATATTCTCTGTGCTCAGCTAGACGCAGTAACATTCTTGGGATGTCTTTTTCTCCCATAATATTTCTATGCATGTTTTTCCACTTTCTACACATTTTATCATTTATTTTAAATGATCGATGCAAGTTGTGATAATTTATTTCACATGGAATGATATTTGGCTGTGCTCAGTCGTGTCTGACTTCTTGCGACCCCATGGACTGTAGCCCACCAGCCTCCTCTGTCCATGGAATTTTCCAGGCAAGAATACTGGAGGAGGTTGTCATTTCCTCCTCCAGGGGATCTTCCCCACCTAGGGATCGAACCAGGACCTCCTGCATTGGCAGGTGGATTCTTTCCCACTGAGCCACCTGGGAAGCCCAATGACATTTGTCTGCACAGACTTAAATACAGTGCACCAGAAAACATCGTTACACTTGTTCTATGTCTATGAGTCAACAAGGAAAAACCTTTGGCAGTGCTTACATTTTAAAAACCCATGTTTCCGCCAAACCGAAAGTCATTTGGAAGTTTGGCTTAGTCAGCAATTTCTCCACAATTTTTGTATTCTTTTGAGAAAAGATTCTCGACCCAAGGAATAATGACACATTCAAAACTGTCATCCATGAGCCTGAAATACAGAGAGCCAGAGATTATTTTATGGCCTCTCTTGCACTGTATGTGCAGAAATAAGTTTCCCCAGTTGACTTTGGTCAGAATCAAAATTTGTGGATGGAAATAGAAATGACCATGCGAGCTAGAAGCCATCGTTGACAACAGATTCTTTCTCTTGACCAACTTCCAAGTCCAGCATTTATATTCATTTGATGATTCATTGATCAAGTACCAGCTCTTGTGAGCATGTGTGTGCACCTGTGTGGATGTGGCTTTGTTCATGGATTAAGACAGGTTTTGTCCTGATAGAGACATATGTGGAGAATATGCAGAGAAGATGGACAACCATTTTGTCAAGGGCTAGTTCAGTTTCAAGCTTGAGAGCTAGGAGAGTATTCCCCTAGTTGACAGCTTAGAAGAAACTACACAAAAGATCATGAAGAGCTTTTTAGAAAGTGGTAGAAGGGACAGGAAGGCATTCTGGGAATATGGAAATGTGCAGGGGAGTTGGTTGACCTCAGGAAACCACCAACAAGCAAATCCAGTTTAGAGCATAGCTGGAAACGGACTCTCACAGGCTTAGAGTCTGACTCTGTAGTAGCAAAGGAAAGAGTTATGAATTTGAAGTTCGATGACCTGTGTCCCAAATCTCAGTCCAGTTCCCAGGATTACCTTCTTTGAATTATTTAATATCTCAGATACCAAGCTTACACATTTGTAAAACAGAAATACCTACCTTTTTTTTTTTGGCCACTCCTCACAGCTTGTGGAATCTTAGTTCCCTGACCAGGGACTGAACCCAGGTCTTGGCAGTGAAAGTGCTAAGCCCTAACCACTGGGCAGCCAGGGAATTCCCTAAAATACCCACTTTTCTACTTCAAAGAACTATTCTAGTAACTTTTTACATGAGATAATACAAAAGCTCCTAGTAAACTGTTAGCCTCATTCTGTTATAAAGTATAGTTATAGTTTACAAAAAGAGTTAACATCTCTGCTAAGGAGAAAATCCTTTCCCTTATATCTTTCATATATTGTCAACTAATATTCTGTGGACTATTTCTCAATGCTCATAACTTGGATAGGGAGTCTGTTTTTTGACTATGGATCTTAAACATTTGAATATGCTCTCATATCCCAAGTCAATCTTCCTTCAATGCATCTTAGTGCTGCTTCTGTTAAAACCTAGAAATATCTCCTAGAAATGTTCTAAGTTAAAACCTAGGCATTGTGAACTGGCAACCCTGGGCTGCCTCCCAGCCCATTGACACAGTATGTTTGGCCTGAGGAATATGTCTTTAAAAATTTTTGAAACAGTTGTTAAAATTAAAATTGAGACATTGCATAAAAATGTGGATTTCCAGCTTCTCTTGGGAAATCAGAAAAGAATGTAGCATTAGGCCTGTTTGCACACGTGATAATAATCACCAGGCTCTCATTCTACAATGCCCAGGCCTCTCCTTCCACCCCAAGCCTAGGTAACATCTCTAGTGGCACTCTCACGCTTGAGCATTTTTCTCTCCTTACACATGTTCTGTTTCTCTCATCTATGTTCCCGCCTGGCTTCTTGAAAATTTGAGTTTGAAACTGCTGGTCTTCTAATAGCCACTTGAGAGGTGAACGACAGTTTGTTTTCTATTTGCCAAATAGTCCCACTTCTCTGAACAATTCCTTTTCAGACATACTTCCCAGAATCCTCACCACCCAGAACTTCCTCCTCTGATAACATCCCCACTGGTGGCCAGGGCTTCTTTTCAAAGGGGGCCCTCTGAACTGGATACATGCTTCAGCTGGAATTAGGCCACTGTGTAGGACTTTGAGACTGTAACCTTCTTTTGGTCAGAGCTATGGTTTTTCCAGTAGTCATGTATGGATGTGAGGGTTGGACCATAAAGAGGGCTGAGCACCAAAGAATTGATGCAGTCCCTTGGACTGCAAGGAGATCAAATCAGTCAACCCTAAAGAAAATCAACTCTGAATGTTCATTGGAAGGGCTGATGCTGAAGCTGAAGTGCCAATACTTTGGACACCTGATGCGAAGAGCCAACTCATTGGAAAAGACCCTGATGCTGGGAAAGATTGAAGGCAGGGGGAGAAGTGGGTAACAGAGGATGAGATGGTTGGATGGCATCACTGACTCAATGGACATGAGTTTGAGCAAACTCCAGGAGATACTGAGGGACAAGGAAGCCTGGTGTGCTGTAGTCCATGGGGTGGCAAGAGTCAGATACGACTTCCACAACAACTACTGTGAATGATGCGTCCCGAGCGCATCCTTAACTACAATAGCTGTGACCGCATCTCTCCATCCTAACACTCCCATTTTGACTGCTTGGTCACAATGGTCTAAAATCACCATGTATCATCATCTGTGCTTTTGTCATTTATGAATCTTATTTGGTTTTTACCTTTATTGAGGTGTAATGGACAAATGAAGTTGTAAGATATTTAAAGTGTATATTGTGATGGTTTAGTATATGTATACATTGTGAAAGGATTCCCACCATCTAATTAATGAACATCCATCTCCTCACATATTTATGTATTTTATCTTTTTAGTGAGAGTGTTTATGTTTTACTCTCTTAGCAAATTTTAATTATATAATACAATGTTACCAACTTGGCCTGTGTGCTCAGTGCTCAGTCCTGTCTGACTTTGTGACCCCATGGACTGTAGCCAGCCAGGCTCCTTTGTCTATGGAATTTTCCAGGCAAGAGTCCTGAAGCGGTTTGCCATTTCCTACTCCAGGGGATCCTCCCAGCCCAGGGATTGCACCTAGGTCTGCTGCATCTCTTGAATTGGTGGGCAGATTCTTTACCGCTAGTGCCACCTGGGAAGCTCATTATAAACTTTAGTCACCATGTTTTACATGAGGTCTTCAGACTTTATTTATCTTATAGCTGGAAGCTTGTACCCTTTCACCAAACCCTTTCTGTTTCTTCCACCCCTCCAGCTCCTGGCAACCACTTTTCTACTCTCTGTTTCTGAGTTCAACTTTTTCATACTCCACACATGGGTGAGATCACACCATGTTTGTCTTTCTCTGTCTGGCTTATCTTACTTAACATAATGCCCTCAAGGTTTATCCATGTTGTTGTAAATGACATTTTTCCCCTTCTTTCTCATGGCTGGATTATATTTCATTGTATGTATACTTACCACACCTTATTTATCCATTCATTCATAGACAGATATCAAGTTGTTTCTATATCTTGGCTGTTGTGAATAATGCTGCAATGAACACGGGAGTATACATATCTCTTCAAGATCCTTTTTTCATGTTCTTTGGATATATACTGAGAAGTGAGGCTGCTGGATTTTATGCTAGTTCTATTTTTAATTGTTTGAGGAACCTCCATACTGTTTTCAATAGTTGCTGTACCAATTTACATTCCATCAGCAGCACACAAAGTTTTCCTTTTCTTTACATCCTGGCCAGCACTAATTATCTCCTGTCTTCTTTATGGGGCTTCTCGGGTGGCTCAGTGGTAAAGAATCTACCTGCCAATGCAAGAGACGCAGGAGACATGGGTTTGATCCCTGGGAAGATCCCCTGGAGGAGGAAATGACAACACACTCCAGTATTCTCACCTAAAAATTCCATGGACAGAAGAGCCTGACAGGCTACAGTCCACGGGGTCTCAAAGAGTCTAACATCACTGAATGACTGAGCACGCACACACATCTTCTTTATGATAGCCATTCTCTCAGGTATGAGGCAATATCTTACTGTGGTTGCCATCTATGAATTTTAACCTAAACACAGGAACCTATATTCATGTCTGATCTATCTCCTCGTGTCAGTTCCACCCCCAACGCCATCCATTTACATCACCTACTAGTTGATTCTATTGTTTGTTGTAGCAGCACGCCCTCCAAGTCTCATGCTCTCGGCTGCTTTGACTTGCTTGCCTTCTAAACTACCACTGACCTGGAAATCATTAATAAGTTTTGAGTTTGAAGAACACAAGGAGGTCGAGGGAAACTGAAACCACAGGGAGCCTCTTGAATCTGATTGTGGAATCACCCATAAACTTACGGAGATGGAGATGATTTTTAACATAAAAAGAGGAGAAAATTCTGGCAGAGACCTAAAGAGCAAATGTAAATAATGTGAATGAAAAGTAAGAGAGTCCCAGGAGAAGATGCTAACAGCATTTTTGGTGAGAGAAGAGCAAGGCTGAGGAGGAAGGAGGAAATGAAGCGAGTGGAAGTGCAGTCTTGCTCGAGTTTGTACGGAGCAAATGGCAATGCCAAATAAAAGAGAACTCCAGTGTTTCTTGCCTAAGAGGCAATTTGTGATGAAAGAGGGTTATAAGGATAAACAGAAACTCCCAAAGATAAGAGGGCCTGCCTTTCTGTGTTTATTTGAGTTTGTGAAAGCTCTTTTAGAAAGGTGGTTACATGGAGTCCATCAGGAGAGAAGAATTAAGGTCAAGGGTCACCATGTTCCTGGAGTCCTAAGTGGTTGCTGTAGCAACTGTGCTTTCTAGAGGGAATATTAGCAGCCGAAGGAGCCAGTGCCGGAAAACAAAGGCGCATTAGTGAAACATTTCCGCCATAAATGTATGTCTCATCTTAGCCATGTACTGTTTTTCTTCACATTCTGAGCGTGGGGCTGATGCCTAGAGGTTTGTTGTTCAGTCACTAAATCATGTCCGACCCTTTGCGACCCCAAGGACTGCAGCATACCAGGCTTTCCTGTCCTTCCCTATCTCCTGGAGTTTGCTCAGACTCATGTTCATTGAGTCAGTGATGCCATATACAACCATCTCATCTTCTGTCGCTTCCTTCTCCTCTTGCCCCCAACTTTCCCAGCATCGGGTTTTTTCCAATGAGTCAGCTCTTCACCTAGATGTTTAGTTGAGGTAGAAAAGACCAATTTGATGACCCTATTCCTCCTTTTACTACAGACATATGTGATAGTTAATGAACAACTCAGGACTGCTCTCTGTTTACGATTCTTCTACCTTCTCCCTTCTAATGGACAAGCTTATTTATTAATTTTTTAAAAAATCACAGATTCTTTCTTCTTTGTTTGTTTTCTGAGGGTGCCTGGCAACTGCATTTCAGTGATCTGTTGACCTGAAATGGCCACTAATATTCTTGTGAGTAAGCTGATTAGCTAGAGTATAGAGTTGGTTGGCCAGGTATTTGGTATTTGGACTGGGTCTAACAGGGGAAGGGAGCTGGAAGGGAATGACAGGAGGCCCTGGATCGCTGCAGGCTAAAGAATTCAATTTTGTCAGCTCCCCTTGTGGTGACTAAACCCTGAGGATTTCCTTAATGGTAAGAAAATCATAAAAGACTCATTTTAAAACCATAATACCAATTTAATTAATAGTCAGATGGTTACTGAGTAAACAAGGAATTAGAGCAAAGGGACTTGACTAATTTTTTTGAGCCTGTTTCATCCAGCCAGTGGGAGAGCCTAGAAAATTTCCTTGCATCAGGACAGAGTACTCTTTTCTTATGCTTGGAATGCTTCTGTCTTGTCTACTGTGTCTTTCCTCTGGAAATTTCTGAATAAACACAGAAAAAGTCTTTTCCTTTGTCTTTCCTTTTTTTCGTTGCCCATAAAGGCAACCATATAAATGGGATCATACAGTATGTAGCCTTTTGATTCTGGCTTATTTCTCTTAATAAAGTTCTTTGGATATTCACCCATGTTGTTGTGTGTTTCATTAATTTTCCTGTTAATTTATAAGCAGTAGTCATTTGAATGGATATACCACAATGTGTTTGTCCACTCAGCTCTTGTTGGATGCTTCAGTTTACAGTTTTTGATGATGATTTTATACTTTTTACATGTAAAAGACAGTGTTCTTAAGCAGATGGAGAACATGTCTGAGAACTGTGGGTAGTATATATAGACTGAAATGAATCACCTGAAAAACTCAGAACCTGTGATATGAGAAATGCATTATAAAATCAGCCTGTAATGGAAAAAAGCAGAGCCACTCCAAGTCATCTTAATAGAGATTCTTAACCTGGGGTCTGCAAACTGTTAGTGTCTGTGGGTAAAATTCAAAAAACTTGTGTCATGTCAGTCGTGTCCAACTCTTTGGGACCCTGTGGACTGTAGACCACCAGGCTCCTCTGTCCATGGGATTCTCCAGGCAAGAATACTAGAGTGGGTTGCCAACTCCTTCTCCAGGGGATCTTCCCAACCTAGGGATCAAACCCAGGTTTCTTACATTGCAGGCGGATTCTTTACCATCTGGATCACCAGGGAAGCCTTATAAATGTAGACAACAAACCAAAATAGTTATGAGCAGTATCTGTGAATTTGCCACAAATAGAAACCACAGATATTTCCATAATCATCTAGTTGGTGGATATATTTTAAAATGGTCTTTATGCTCATTACTTTGCCAGCAAAGGTCTGTCTACTCAAGGCTATGGTTTTTCCAGTGGTCATGTATGGTTGTGAGAGTTGGACCATAAAGAAAGCTGAGTGATGAAGAACTGATGCTTTTGAACTGTGGTGTTGAAGAAGACTCTTGAGAATCCCTTGGACTGCAAGGAGATCCAACCAGTCCATCCTAAAAGAAATCAGTCCTGAATATTCATTGGAAGGACTGACATTACAGCTGAAACTCCAATACTTTGGCCACTTGATGCGAAGAACCAACTCATTTGAAAAGATCCTGATGCTGGGAAAGATTGAAGGTGGGAAGAGAAGGGGACAACAGAGGATGAGATGGTTGGATGGCATCACCAACTCAATGGACATGAGTTTGAGTAAACTCTGGGAGATGGTGATGGGCAGGGAAGCCTGGTGTGCTACAGTCCATGGGGTCGCAAAGAGTCAGACACGACTGAGTGATGGAACTGACTGATGCTCATCACCGCTTTGAAGTTATGGTAGTTATTAGATCCAATGCTAGATTTTGTAGCTAATAATGATACACGTATATCACAATTTGGAAAATATTTTAAAGTGTTATCTCAATGTAATTGATTTCCTTTGTAATCCCCCTCTATATTTAATTTTATAAACAATGAGATTAAAAATCTGGGGAAAGAGACAGGATGGACCCGAGGTCAGCATGACATGGCTGTACTCTAATGGAACCTACTAGCATATGTAAAGTAGGAAAATGGGAGTTACCCTTAAGATTGGTTAGCAGTGGGAGGAAATAGAGAGGAAACTGGATGTTGGTTGTTGGACTGAAGATTTACAGTTTTATGAACAGGATTTCCCCTGGATTAGGAAAGAGTGTGATAAAGAATTCCCTGAAATGTAGAGAAATTATCTGTCGTTCTGGCCTGTGTGGCGCTAAGTTTCTCATGGGATGTCACTACATCAAATTCTTATTGATACTTCAATATTTGTGAGCTTGGTTGTGAGAGTCCATCTCTGAGATTTCAGATGAAACAGTGGTTCTGAGACTGCACAGTTGACTTTGAATGTTGATCAGCCCATGTGATTTGACAAATTCACCCAGCAAATAGCCGCTAGGGAAAGGCCAGCTGGGCTCCATCAAGAGACATAACCGATCTCAGCAAAAGCCCCTCTTACAAGGTCAATAACAGTAGGTGAGCTGGTGCAGTTTCACTGGTTTTGAAGGAAGGAGTGGATGCAACAGATAGTGCTGAGCAGATGGAGGCCAGAGAGACAGGGTGTCAAGAGCAGAGTGATAGATGATTCTCCACTATTTAGAACCCAAGCAGAGGAAAGAGGGGCTCTCTAACAGAAAGACAGAAGGTAGTGAATCAGAACAACCACCAAGCAAGCTGAAGTTCTCATTTATGGAAAGGGCAGTCAACTGAATACTTAAAGGCAGAGGCCAGGGAGACCATGCAAGTTTAATGTCCCCAAAACAACCATGTTTTCCCAGAACATGATCCTTAGACTTTCTTGGAGATCCAGTGGCTAAGACTCCACCCTCCCACTGCAGGGGGCACAGGGTCAATCTCTGGTCCAGGAACTAAGATCCTGCATGCATGGGGGAGGGGGGTGGGTGTAGCCAAAAAAAACTCCACACAACACAAGGTTCTTAGTGTCCTAAAGGAGAACATTCTGGACCATTGGACCAAGAGAACGTAACAGTGCAGGGATTCTTAGGTCGATCTACATCATCACTTAAAGATGCAAAAGTATGATTGATTTTTCCAGTTGACATGACCTTGAGACCTGCTGTGGGAAAAAGAAGGGAGGCAGTTAACCTACAAACCAGCTTGCTCTTCTCTGTCCCCATGGGCACAGACTCCCTCTTCTTTCCCTTTTCAGCTTTTCTGTTCCCTTGTGCTCACTGCCCCTTACATCACTCCCCTGCCCATTCCTTCCACAGAGTTCCAGAAGATTTTGGTCCTCCTGTGCCCAGACTACCCTGTTCCCTTAGCTGGTGTCCCCAGCACTCTGTCTGCCTCTTCATTGTACCTGAAATCTGGTTTCTCCCCAAAACTGCATTTCTTTTGAGCTTTCTTTCATGGTACCAACTTCCCCATCTGACCAAGAAACCCTAGAGTCCTCATTACTCCTATTAGGGATTTGCCTGCCTGTGTCCCACAGTCAGACTTCAGTTTCTCTCACCAGGCACCTTTTATATCTCTTATCCTCATTCTTCTGCCATTTCCCCATCCAGGTGTCCCCCCACCATCTGACGGGAGGAAGATGGCAATGCACTAAGCTTGCTTGAGGAAAAGTGACAGAATTATCTTGATCATGCCCTCAAAAAATTCATTTAATTCTTGTGTAACCCTCATTTCAGCTTGCTTATTCTTACCTCCATACCCATGCCTCATTGATTCCTTGTTGCCCTTCCTATATATTCTTAGATTTGGGTTAAGCACTCAACTTCATTTCTTTTGTGAACTAATTCTGTGACCCTTCTGCTTCCACTCCCCCATTCAGAAGACAGCTCATTATTATTTTTTTTAATTACCCTCCTAGTTTTCACCTTTTTAGACTGATGTTCCCACTTTGACCTTGATCTTGATTTGTCTTCTTTTAAGATCATCCATGACCTACTCTTCATTGTAGTTCACCCATTCGCCCCACCTCTTTCCTTCCTTTGTGCCTGAAAACGAACTCATGTCAGCCCAGGTGACACCTCCCTCCTGTCCTTCCATTCCCACCACCACTAAAGGGCAGCCACTTCTCCCTTCTCATCATGCACGGTGGTGGTGACAGCCTAATTTCCCTGCCCCTTAGCTCTTCCAAGAGTGCCTTTTACTGCACGGGTTCTCGTCATCACAAAACCCAGAGGTACCTATCAGCTGTGTCTATCTTGATCCCTTACTCCACAGCTGCTCTATCACGTCTTTGTAGAAACATCCAGCTTGGTTCTTTCTGGCCTGACTCGTTGGTCCCCTAATTGCTCTTCTATCTGAGTATCCCAATCATGTCTCCAACAACATGTCTAAATGTGAACTTCACAATCCCCATTGCCTCCCACCTTCTTCCTGCCCCCATCACTCTTTCTCCAAGTGACATTACTATGCTCTCCATTGGTCAGGATTAAACCTCTGGAGTTACATTTGAATTCTCCCCCTTTAGCACCAAAATTTAAAAGTAACAGCACTTCTGTGTCCAAAATGTTTCCTCCACTTCTCACTTTCTGTTTCCACAGCTGTCGACTGAATTTCAACCTTCATTGCTAATCACATAGCCTTTTCTAAGTATGTCTAATTGGTCTCCTTCCTGCTAATCTGTTTTCCATAGAATCTTTTCTATAAGCTACTGCCAAGTTAATCTTCTTAATGCATACCTCTGATTACATCACATCTCTCTTCAAAAGCTTGCTCTCACTCCCCATGGTCAGCTAAGTAAAGTCAAATGTCCTTTGCCTGACATTCAGGAATGGCCAAGATTTGGTTCTATTCCATTGACTCCACTGACTGTGATGGTCCTCCAGCACTAGCTGGACCTTGGACAGATCCCGTGACTTGCTGTCCCTGGGTCCTCACCCCTTCCTTATCCTGCTGCCTGCCCAAAGGAGCAAACAGCTGCACAGAGGCTTTTAGCGTTCGAAAGGCAACCCGCTAGGGAGGGATGAGACTTGAGGCTGAGATTTCAGAGAGGAAGTGGTTTCAGAAACCCAGAGAAGTGATGAGGAAGGCAATGATAACAGAGAGAAAAGTCCAGGTGAGATGTAGTGTGTGTGTGTGTGTGTGTGTGTGTTTGCGCATGAGCTCAGTCATGTCCTCCTCTTTGTGACCCCATGGACTGTAGCCTGCCCAGCTCCTCTGTCCATGGAATTTTCCAGAAGTGGGTTGCCGTTTCCTTCTCCAAGACATCTTCCTGACCCACGTATCTAACCCCTGTCTCCTGCTGTCAGACCGATTCTTTACCAGTGGGCCACCTGCGAAGCCTTGAGACACAATGGTGGAGGTAGAAATAAGAGATCCTGGTGACTTCAGGAACAGAAAATGAGTGAGAGGGAAGAAGCAAGCTCCACTTGAGTATTTTAGTTTGGAAGGCTGTTTAGATGATAAAATCATTGGCTTATACAACTAGAAATGTGAAAGAAAATGAACCTAGCTTTGGACGTGAAGGGTTGATATGCAGGCACCCAAGCTCAGATAACAGCTGAAAATGATAGCCTGGGAGATGGAGCCTGGGAGAAATCATGCTGGAGATGGGGATTCAGGGTCATGAGTCTGTAGGATGGGTCCAGCATTTGGAAGGTACCAATAGCCATTAGCAGTAAGAAGTGTGAAGACAGAACCCTGGGGTAAAGTAACATTTAGTCAGTGATAAGACCAAGGGAAGCCTGAAACCTAGGTTTTTCCTAGGCAGAAGTTACCTCTTTCCTTTAATATGTTTTATACATCCTTTAAGGGCTTCACAGGTGACGCTAGTGGTAAAGAACCCACCTGCCAATGTAGAAAACTTAAAAGACATGGGTTCTACCCTGGGTTGGGAAGATCCCCTGGAGGAGGGCATGGCAACCCACTCCAGTATTCTTGCCTGGAGAATCCCCATGGATAGAGGCGCCTGGCAGACTATAGTCTGTGGGATCACAGAGAGTCTGACACTACTTGAAGCAACTTAGCCCATAGCATACATCCCTGAAACATTTACGCTGTTTATCAGAGCAGTGTGTACTCACAGTTTCTTTTTCCTTGAGTGTTCATGCCTTAAGAACAGAGGCAACGCCTTCTGATGTTTTGAGTCCTAGTCTCTAGTTAGTGCAGGGCCTGGCACACAGGAAACACCCCCAAAATGCTGACCAAATCATTTAATAAATGAAAGAAGAGTCACCTCCAGTTGCAGCTAGGTTTTGCTTACTCTCTCAATGAACCAACACTTGCATTGCCCTCCACACCGAACTTTTGGGATATCTGATGGCAGATCAACAATCTAACTGCCATTTTCCTATGTTCTCATTTTAAAAAGTGTTTGTATTGAAATATACTTGCTTTACAATAATATATAAGTTACAGGTATAGAGTATAGTGGTTCATGACTCTTAAAGGCTAGACTATGTTTATAGTTGTTGTAAAATACTGGCTATATCCCCCATATTGTATAATATATCCTTATAGCTTATTTTATACCTGATAGTTTGTACCTCTTAACCCCATTCCCCTGTATTGCCCCTCCCCCTTCCCTCTCCCCATTGGTAACCACTAATCTGTTCTCTACATCTGTGAATCTGCTGCTTTTTTGTTATATCCTCTAGTTTGTTGTATTTTTTGAATCCAAATATAAGCGATAGAAAGAAAGAAAAGAGAGTGAAGTCATTCAGTTGTGTCCGACTCTTTTGCAACCCCTTGGACTGTGTAGCCTACCAGACTCTTCCATCCATGGAATTTTCCAGGCAAAAGTATTGGAGTGGGTTGCCATTTCTTTCTCCAGGGGATCTTCCTGTAGGGATTGAACCTGGGTCTCCCACATTGCAGGCAGACGCTTTACCATCTGAGCCACCAGGGAACGTGATACCATATAGTAATTGTCTTTCTCTGTCTGACTTACTTCACTTAGTATAATACCCTCCAAGTCCAGCCATGTTGCTACAGAGAGTAAAGTGTCATTCTTTTCTGAGGCTGAGTAGTGCTCCATTGTATATGTGTATCACATCTTCTTTATCTGTTCATCTGCTGATGGATGCTTAGATTGCTCCCATATCTTTGTGACCGTAAACAATGATGCTGTGAACATTGGGGAGCATGTATCGTTTTGAGTGTTATTTTTTTTTGATAAGTACCCAGGAGGGTAATTGCAGAAGTTGGTGATGGACAGGGAAGCCTGGCATGCTGTGGTTCATGGGGTCACAAAGAGTCGGACACGACTGAGCAACTGAACTGAAATGAATGCTAGTTCTTTTTTCAATTTTTTGAGAAACCTCCCCACTGTTTTCCACAGTGGCTGAGTCAACATTGTTCTATGTTCTTGACTGCACGTGCCAGACAGAGCCACACCAAGCATGAGCGCCAAAGTTCCTCGTTTGAGCCCTTGACCAGTACCTTTGTTTTCCTGCTCACTCACCTGCTGCTCACCTGCTATCTTCAGCCTGGTTAATCTTCTATGTGCCTCTCTCTGTCTTCTGCATTTGTCTGAGGTTTGGTTTCTTCATTCATTGATTTCAGACTCAGTTTCAAAACTCCTTTACTGTGGTTTAGCAGAAGGGTGGAAGACTTTTCCTCTGACATTTCATTGCCTCCAAAATGTGCCTTCTAGATGACAATTTCACCTAACTTACTTAGCCCAGAACAGACTTAGAAACTGGAACAAACTTCTTTATTCTGAGCTTGGGGATAAATCTATTGCATCTTTGGATCCAAGGAGCACTTTCTTCCCTCCTTTTCATACATCCTAAAACAATGGTTCTTCAAGTGTTGGCTCCTGATGAACAGTATCAGCATTCCCCACGAACTTACTAAGAAGTGTAAATTCTAGAGTCCCACTCTGGAAATGTGGAATCTGAAACTCTGGAAGTGGGGCCCCACAGTCTTCACTTTAACAAGGCCTCCAGGGGATTCTAATATGTTGCTGCTGGTGCTGCTGCTAAGCCGTTTCAGTCATTTCCAACTCTGCGTGACTCCATAGATGGTAGCCCCCCAGGCTCTCCCATCCCTGGGATTCTCCAGGCAAGAACACTGGCGTGGGTTGCCATTTCCTTCTCCAGTGCATGAAAGTGAAAAGTGAAAGTGAAAGCTAGAAAGTCTGAAAACCATTGTCTTAGATGCAACACACATTCAGGAGTGAGGTTGGACAGTGGAGTCAGGTTTCTTTAACAGATCTCCCACCGCCTAGCTAGGTCACCTTAGACAAGTTACTTACTTACCTTGTTACTTATCAAGCTTCTTCCCAAGTTACTTATCTTACCTCTGGATCTTAGTTTTCTTTTTAATAAGATTCACATTTCTGAGTCAGCGATTACAAAGTCATAGAATTCTTGGGCTCTGTGAACACCTATGAAGACAATGTAAATCTCCATGGTTTCAAGTAATCAGAGCTTCAGGGCTGGCCAGACACATTAAAAGGGCTAGGCTGGTTGTGGCCAGGTATATGGCTGCCTTTAGAGCCCCTCAGTCTTGCTCAGGAACAAATCCATTTGGCCAGGTGTCTATGAGGCAAATTAAAACCTCCTGACCTTTGTGTCAAAGTCCTGTTTTGAGAGCAGCTAAGTAGATGATCTATGTCAAGTGGGTGTTATTGAATCAGTGTCTTTAACCTGTAAAGAAAGAACTATTTGCAGATATTAGTAGCTTAGGAGGGCTGATGCATGAACAATGATCAACCCAGATTTCAACAGGCAAAGAGTTGCCTATTGAAAAGCCCAGAAATTGGCTCAGGACTGCTGGGTGTGTGTTACTTATGAATTCAGTGGAAGAGCCTGTTCATTGTATTCTCCACTTCAAGAGTTTAAACTACAAGGTCACTGAAAATGAGCGCTGATTCTTCTCGAGAAGTAAACCATGTCATTAGCTGCCTGTAGTGTCAATACAACTCTCTTGGAGCACACTCAGCTTCTCTTATTTTAATCCATATTCATGCCAACACTGTAATTCTTCAGTTGGGACAAATGTTCGCATAAAAGACAAAATCAATTTATCCCTAGCTTTATTTGAGTCATGTTTAACCCCACTTGGCCTCCTCCCCACTGCTTAGTTCTGAGAACTGCTCCACAGTTATCATGAAGACAAGGGCTATTGCCGACTGATTTGGACAGAGCCGTGTTCCTAGCAGCATAGTGGCAGTCAGCTCACAGTATTCACAATCTCTTATCTCCATTTTTGAGGATGCTGGAGGTTCAGGACAGCTCCTGAAGCAGGTAAGCTGCCCCACCTTGCACCATGGCCATCCTCTGGGTCCTCAGACTTGGTCTCCATCTAGAAGCCTCAAGGGCTATTGAAATGATACTCACACCTAGAACCCAAATCGGTGACTCAGTGTCCATTTTTTAAAGAAGGTCACAAATATGAATAAGTGGGACATGTCTGCTCATATTTAGTTGTTGTTGTTCGGTTGCAAAGTGTGTCCAACCCTTGGCAACCCCATGGACTGCAGCGCACCAGGCTTCCCTGTCCTTCACTCTCTCCCGGAGTTTGCTCATGTTTGGTTATTTATTTGGCCTCATCAGGTCTTAGCTGTGGCACATGGGATCTTTTGTTGTGATGCACAGACTCTCCAGTGGTGGTGCCTGGGCTCAGTAGTTGCAGTACTTGGGCTTAGTTGCTAGATGACATGTGGGATCTTAGTTCCCTGACCAGGGATTGAACCCATGTTCCCCGCATTAGAAGGTGGATTCTTAACCACTGGACCCACCATGGAAGTCGCTCATATATGGTTTTTGAAATCTCTGTTAGCAGGGCTAGTTCCTGGGCATATTGATTAAAAACCTCAGCTGGGGCTTATGTGTGAAGGAGGCAGTTTGAATTTTTGATGCCACCATTTTTAATAAGACTTTCAAGCATCTCCCCACTTTATTATACTGAGGCCATCTCCGAATCTGTCCATGTCCATCCTTGCTGTGAGAGCTGATTGGCAAAGAAATACTATTTTCTTTGACAGGCAATGTAGTACAGTAGAAAATGCACGCACTTTGGAGTCAGAAAGTGTTGGTTTGAGTTTGACTTTCTTGCATCCTAGGTGCTTTACCTGGGTTTTCTTATACAACCCATGAGGATTAATGTACTTGGCTAAACAGGGGTAAGAATAGCATCCTCTACCTGTTGGGGAGGATTGAACACAATAATGAATAAGAAGCATGGCAGGGTGATTGGGCACACAGTAATTCATAAAAGGGCTCCCTAGGTGGCTCATTGGTAAAGAATCCACTCGCCAGTGCAGGAGACACGGGTTCAATTCCTGGGTCAGGAAGATCCCCTGGAGGAGCAAACGGCAACCCACTCCAGCATTCTTGCCTGGGAACTCCCATGGACAGAGGAGCTGGGAGGGCTGCCTTCGTGGGGTAGCAAGGAGTTGGACACAACTGAGTGACTGAGTGCACAGGCAATTCATAAATGCTGGTCTAGTCGGTAGAGGTGGGAAGGGGACGGGGGTTGGCTGCCCCTCCTTGGCTTTTTAAAGCTATTTGTTTACTTATTTTTAATTTTTATTGGAATATTCATTGCCTTATAGTTTTATATTAGTGTCTACTGTACAGCAAATTGAAATCAGTGATTTGTATACACATACCCCCTCTCTTTTGAATTTCCTTCCTATTTAAGTCACCACAGAGAACTGAGCTGTTTAAGCAATTTAATCTTTGGCTTGGTTTGTTGTGGACACCCTATAGAGAAACTTGCAAGCCTCTGTCTGCTCATTTCTAGGTCCCAGCTTTTGGGATAGGAATCACTATCTCACACCTCAATCGAAGACTCATTGCATTTTTGCCCAAATGCAAAAGTTGATATCATAAACTATGGGAGCCCTTTCAGAACTAGGGTGTCTGTTAGTTAACTTGGCAGTTGCTTCTTGGATTACGAAGCATGTAGAAATGAAATGGAAGTAATAATCATAACATTCGAGTGATGTCTGTTTATTTCAGTGAAATTCACTGTGTCCAGGGGTCCCCAACCTCTGGGATCTAATGCCTGATGATCAGAGGTGAGGCTGAGGTAAAGCTGATGTTATAATAATATTAGAAATAAAGTGCCCAATAAATGTGATGTCCTTGAAGCATCCCCAAACCACCCCCTCCACACCCCTGGTCTGTCAAAAATTGTCAGCCATGAAACCAGTCCCTGCTGTCTAAAAGACTGGGGACTGCTGCTCTGTTTGGTATGGCTATCACACCAGTTTGTGAAAATAAAGGTAGTACATTAGGTCAAGGAGAAGGAGGAACTCTGCTGTCTCCATTACTGCTGGGAAATACGGCAAAGTGTTGCGGTCTCTTCCTCCTGGCCATTCAAGGATGAAACTCTGAATAATCTGCCCTGGGGAGGGGGAAAGTCTGCAACTGGACCTTGTTGATTGTCAGCTGAAGTAAAACTGCTCCAATCACACTTCTAGACTGCGTCTGACTGCAGAGGTCAAGGGTGACAATTGCATCAGTAGTATTTACACTTTGCCCTGGGCTTTGAGCTTCTGCACATTCAGAAGGGCATCTTTGGCAGGTTCCAAAAAATATTCACTCAGAGGCACTAACTCTGCAGCAAGTTGAAGTCATAAATGGGGACTCAAGGCCCTGTGCTCCGGTGAGCAGCATGTTGCCTGCATTCGGTATGTGACTCAGGCATTCCAACCTCTTCTAATATGATGTAGAAATTCTTTTTCCAAGGTGAAAAAATGTCTTGGACCCAAACTTCTAATATCTACCTGAAAACACCCTATGACAAAAAGTTAATAAGAGGTCATCAGGTAATGACTCTGTGTCTTATTAATCGAGTGTGCATGTGTGTTTGAAGAACAGTCATCGATTTCTGGATGAAATACCAACTTCAATCACCTTCCCTGGTTGGGCTGGCAGGCCCCATCTAGTGCCTTCATCTACGAGGCTCCTGAACCTACAATTGGTCCTGTAGGGGGAGCTCTCGAGTGTTCTTCTGCCAATGCCTGGCGGGAGGAAGCGCAATTAGAGTCAACACATGCATTGCGCTGAAGGTCTTAACTGCTGTACTAGGTCTTAGCTGCAAGGGACGTTTCAAACGTAATCTTGACCTCAATAACTGAGACCTCTTGCTAGACGACGGACCAGCTTCATACACTTGAAACCAGAGGCATGTCAGCAAGCACTTGGCTGGCAGTTCAGACTGAAACTGCACAACAAGCTTGGGGGAAAGAGAGATTGCCAATCAGGTGACAGTGAAGAAGACTCAATGGAGGGGAGTTTTGAAGAGGAGGGCAGGGCTAGAGCAAAATATAGGATTCAAAGATCCAGAAAAGAAGGGGGAAAGGGAAGGGAGGTGGGTTTGCATCCTGACATGTCCACGACTCTTTGCCAATCTAGACCTCATCTTCATTTCCCCAACTGTCCTGCCTCCCACCCTCCTCATAGTCCCCTAGTCTCTCATACCTTCCTTTTATCCATCCTGCTAACGTGGTGTCTTTGTTTTGTGGCCGGCTAGCACCTCGAGTGGAGAAGGCAATGACACCCCACTCCAGCACTCTTGCCTGGAGAATCCCATGGAGAGAGGAGCCCGGTGGACTGCAGTCCATGGGGTTGCTAAGAGTCAGACATAACTGAGTGACTTCACTTTCACTTTTCATTTTCATGCATTGGAGAAGGAAATGGCAATCCACTCCAGTATTCTTGCCTGGAGAATCCCAGGGACGGGGGAGCCTGGCGAGCTGCCATCTATGGGGTCGCACAGAGTCGGACACGACTCAAGCGATTTAGTAGCAGCAGCAGCAGCACCTTTAGGGGCTTCCCTTGTGACTTAGCTGGTAAAGAATCTGCCTGCAATGTGAGAGACCTGGGTTCAGTCCCTGGGCTGGAAAGATCTGGAGAAGGGAAAGGCTACCCTCTCCAGTATTCTGGTTTATGGGCTTCCCTGATAGCTCAGTTGGTAAAGAATCCGTCTGTAATGCAGGAGACCCCAGTTTGATTCCTGGGTGAGGTAGATCCTCTGGAGAAGGGATAGGCTACCCATTCGAGTATTCTTGGGCTTCTCTTGTGGCTCAGCTGGTAAAGAATCTGCCTGCAGTGCAGGAGACCTGGGTTCGATTCCTGGGTTGGGAAGACCCCTTGGAGAAGGGAAAGGCAACCCACTGGAGTATTCTTGCCTGGAGAATTCCGTGGACTGTATAGTCCATGGGGTCACAAAGAGTCAGACACAACTGAGCAACTTTCATTCATCATAGCACCTCTAGAGGAGAGTCAGGAGAAGCACAAGGCAGATAACTCTCCCATGGACGGCTGTATTGAGTCAGTGGTGAGGTACCTCTGGCTTTACCTGGGCAACCAGGTAAAGATGGCATCCTGGAAAGAGAGCAGTAGTGAACCATCCTGGGACCAAGGTCCCCAGGCTGTCTGCTCAGTGTTAAGGACCCTTGAGCACAATTGCTCTGGAAACCACTCTGGCTCTTTCTTGTTAGTTATTTCCTGGTTTTGCCCACTGGAGGCTTTTAGAACCAAATCAGAGTTTAAGATCCCAATCTCAGAGGCAGCCAGCCTGTGCTCCGACCTGGGCTGATGGCAATGGGCTGCTCTGCACCTGCTTCCTCCAGCCTAGAAGTGGCCTCCTTGCTTCTTCTGAGGCTGTAAGCGCAGGTCCGGGACTTTCTGAGAGGAATGGGTTTGAGAGTTGGAAGCTCCTTGGGGCTCTGATGCCATGTTTGGTTGGATTCTTGGATTAGACTTGACGTTCAAAGCCATCAACCCTTCTTTGCTTGTTCTTTCCATTTAGAGCTTGGGCTTTCTGGGAAAGCAGTATTTAAAAAAAAAAAAAAACAGCACAAATGAGGTTGGGGGATTATCTGGGGATTTCAACAATGGTTGATTCCCTTTAAGAAGGATAATCTGGACTTGAATGTGTAAGGGCTGCAATTTCAAGTCTCACACAGCCTGCAGGGGGCCAAACTGGGTGAGTAAAAGTCAGTGAATAAGAGGAAAATGATGTCTCCACAAAGGACACATGTCTCGCCACTAGAACACAGGAAACTTGGTCATCTCATCACTGTTTCCTCTTTGCTCTAGGGCTGGAGCTGCTGAATCAGCAGGAAATCAGGGCTGAGAGGCACTCAGAAAACACTCCTGTTCTTAAAAAAGACAGGACAGCCTCTCATTCAGTGCTGTCTTGCTGGAGTATCACTGTGACTGTGAACTTTCTGAGATATTCATCTCTCTGTTTCTCCCTGGATTTCTCTCATTTGTTAGCAGGATTCAGTATGTTCTGTTCTTGCAGAGAAAATTCTCCCTAGGCCATTGCATTGCATTGTTTTTAAAGTGAATGTATTTTTTGTTTATTTTTGGTTGCCCTGGGTCTTCGCTGCTGCACGCGGCTTTTCTCTAGTTGCAATACATGGGCTTTTCATCCCAGCAGCTTCTCTTGTGTGGACACAGGCTTCAGAGCTCAGGCTCACTAGTTGTTTTATTTTATTTATTTATTTATTTTTGGCTGCGCCTTGCAGCAGGTGGGATCTTAGTTCCTTGACCAGGGATTGAACCCATGTTCCCTGGCAGTAGAGGGCTGGAGTCTTAACCACTGGACCACCAGGGAAAGCCTTACTTCAAAAAATTCTACACTTTGTAAAAGCAAATACATCATGAGCAATTGGGATTTATCTTTTTAAAAATAATTTTATTTATCTTTGGCGGGGCTGGGTCTTCGTTGCTGCATGGGCTTTCCTCTAGTGGTGAGGGGAGCTACTCTCTAGTTGCCGTGTGTGGGCTTCTTCTTTGTGCTGGCTTTTCTTGTGGAACACAGGCTCTAGGGCTCCAGGGCTTCAGTAGGTGAGGCTCCCTGGTTCTAGAGCAATAGCTGTGGTATGTGGGCTTAGTTGCTTCACAGCATGTGGGGTCTGTCCGGATTCGGGATCAAACCTGTGTCTCCTGCGCTGGCAGGCAGATTCTCTACGTTTGAGCCACCAGGGAAGCCCTAAGATGAGAAACTGAGAAATATTGGGGCAAGGTTGACCTGTACCAGACCACTCAAGGCCATACACCTCTTTAGTGAGTTCAATGCAGGCGCTTTACCCCCTGAGCCACAGGGGAAGTCCCCGAGGAAACTAGAGCTGATACTAAAATAGGTTCCACCTTATTCCTGCTTGAGAATACCTTTCCAAGGCCCTGAATGGTACACTCTGCCTCAAGGTTACTATGTGTTCTTTGAGAGAAAGAAAGGTCTTTAACAACATCTAGGAGAGCATTATATATAGGGAAACACCTAGAAATGGTTTTTTTTAAATAGAGAGTATTCTTAGAGCAGTTTTAGGTTTACCAAAAATGAGTACAGAGTACAGAGGGTCCCACACACCCCCTCAAACACCACCCCTCACCCCACTACAATTTCACTTATTAGCAACATCTTGCATTAGCCTGGCATATTTGTTGCAATTGATGGGGAAATTTCAATACATTATTATTAACTGAACTTGGTAGTTTGATTAGGACTGACTCTTTGTGTTATACATTCTATGGTTTTAACAAATGTAGTGACATGTATTCACTGCTGTCCTATTACACAGACTAGTTACATTGCCCTAAAAATCCTCTCTGCTTCTCCTATTCATCCCTTTTCCCCCTGTCTTGCATAACCACTGATCTTTTTACTCTCCACAATTTTTGTTTTCTCTGTAATGTCATCTAGTGGGAGCCATACAATATATTACTTCCCTGGTGGCTTAGATGGTAAAGAATCTGCCTGCCAGTGCAGGAGACCCTGGTTCGATCCCTGGGTCAGGAAGATCTCCTGGAGAAGGAAATGGCAACACCCTCAGTATCCACGCCTGGAGAATCCCATGGGCAGAGGAGCCTGGCAGGCTACAGTCTATGGGGTCGCAAAGAGTCAGACAGGACTGGGGAACTAAGCATGCATACAATACATAGCCTTTTGAATTGGCTTCTTTCACTTAGTAACATGCGTGTAAAGTTTCTCCATGTCTTATCGTGACTTCATAGTTCATTTTACTTTGTGGCTGAATGACGTTTCATTGTATGGGTGTACCTCTGTTTGTTTATCCATTCACCACCTGGGGGACATCTTGGTTGCTTTCACATTTTGACAGTTATGAGCAAAGCCACTATACACGTCTGTATGCAGGCTGTTGTATAGTAGAAATGGCAGCTAGAATGACTGGCTGAGCTTTAAGAACAGTCTCAACTTCTCCACCCTTATTTTAGTCTGGTTTAGTTCATCTAATACACACCTGTATTCCTTGGTTCCCCAAGCCCATGCTCTCTTCTTTAAAGAGGAGTCTGTACTATGTAACAGAACTCTGAAGCTTTGGAAACTCTCAGACTCTAAGTTCACAAAATGTCCCCTTGGCCCCCAGATTTAATTAGACTTAAGGGAACTTATCATTCTCAGAAATAATCAACAACTGAAGAGTCTTAACCCATGCCAATTTCACATAAAGGATTCTGGAACATTGCAGGCACTTTTTGACACCTTGGTCACAGGCAAGATTCTTCATGAATTTCAATCTCATTGTTCCTTCTTCTAAGTCCCTCAGGAAAGAATGATTTCTCAACAGCTAATATTCTCCAGAGCACCACTCAGGTTTAGGAGAGCAGATGTGACAGCCATTAGACTATATGTAGACCAGGGGGAAAGACCAGATTTTAATATTATCCTGTTACTATTTAGGCAAAGTGGTTGTCTCCACAATCACATATTTCCCAATCACCCTGCTGACTCAGCCCCGTCCTTCCTTTGGCTCATGGGCTGAGACTTGCAAAATTCTTGTGTTCTGTTTGCTTCTATTAACATTTTTACACACACATTTCGTTTCCTCTCACCTTTATTTGCCTCCAAAGAACCCTGTTAGAGAGAACTCTTCTAGTGATAATGGTGTCATGTTTTATTTCAAACCATTAGGATTTTCATTTGATTATTACTTCCTGTTCTTTTTGGTAACCTTGGTCAAAACTTGAAAATAAAAATATGTTCTTGCAGTCATTTGGGAATGATTTGTTGGGGTGATGGAATTTAAACATCCCCTTTTTAGTTGCTAATGTTGAAATAAGGAAGAAACTGAGGTGAGAGAAGGCAAAAATAAAATGAGACAGACATCCTTTTTTTTTCATGTCAGAGATGTCTTTATATCTTTCAAAAATTTTTGTTGGAGTATAGTTGAACTACAGTGTTGGGATAGGTTCAGGTGTACATCAGTTATATAAATATCTGATTACATATATATATTATATATATATATCCTTTTTCAGATTCTTTTTGCACATAGAATATTGAGTTCCCTCTGCTATACAGTAGGTCCTTATTATAAGTTATCTATTTTATATATAGTAGTGTGTATATGTTAATCCTAATCTCTTAATTTGTCACTTCCCCCCACGTTCTGCCTTTGGTAACCATAAGTTTGATTTCGAGATCTGTGAGTCTGTTTCTTTTTTGCAAATAAATTCATTTGTATCATTTTTTAAGATTCCACATAGAAGTGATATCATATGATATTTGTCTTTGTCTGGCTTAATTCCCTTGTTTTGGTAATCTCTAGGTCCATCCATATTGATACAAATGGCATTATTTCCTTCTTTTTATGGCTGAGTAATATTCTACTGTATGTATGTATCACATCTTCTTTATCCATGCCTCTGCTGATGGACATTTAGGTTGCTCCCATGTCTTGGCTATTGTAAACANTTGTCTTTGTCTGGCTTAATTCCCTTGTTTTGGTAATCTCTAGGTCCATCCATATTGATACAAATGGCATTATTTCCTTCTTTTTATGGCTGAGTAATATTCTACTGTATGTATGTATCACATCTTCTTTATCCATGCCTCTGCTGATGGACATTTAGGTTGCTCCCATGTCTTGGCTATTGTAAACAGTACAGAAGCTGACTCATTCTAGTGTTATTAATGCAAGAGCCCCTGGGGACACATATTCCAATAAACCACATGTGAAAGTGCACTCGTTGCATTTATAAACCGAGTGCCCAGGTAGGTTGACACTTAGAAAATAATACACAAAGGACTCCAATTGGTGGTGGAGCAGAGGGAAGGGATAGAGTTGTAGGGGGTGGGAGGTGGGCCTGGGCAAACAGGCAACACTTAGAACAGTTTGCTATTGATTCGTGGGGCCAAGAGGCAGCATTTAACCTGTGGTAGACCTAGCTGCTGAAGTTGCTGCGCTACATCAGGAACAGGCTCAGTGCCTGTGATGGGAAAATGTTTGGTGGCCGGGCCCTGTTCTCTGTCTAGATAAAGATGTCAGAATAATGTGTTTCCAAATGTATTTAATGTCAGAGCTGAGCCAAGGCTGAAGTCTTCGACCAAGAAGGGTGATTAACAAAATTCATGCCCAAGATCCGGCTTACTTTTTATGATGAAGTATACGTGCTTTTATTATGAAGTAAGTCACTTCAGTGTGTCTGACTGTTTGTGACCCCATGGGCTGTAGCCTGCCAGGCTCCTCTGTCCATGGGATTCTCCAGGCAAGAATACTGGAGTGGGTTGCCATGCCCTTCTCTAGGGGATTTTCTTGGTGCAGGGATCAAATCCATGTCTCCTACATCTCCTTCATTGGCAAGAGAGTTCTTTACCACTAGTGCTACCTGGGAAGCCCATTATGAAGTATGCACAAACTCAAGGCCGATTGGATNGCTCCTCTGTCCATGGGATTCTCCAGGCAAGAATACTGGAGTGGGTTGCCATGCCCTTCTCTAGGGGATTTTCTTGGTGCAGGGATCAAATCCATGTCTCCTACATCTCCTTCATTGGCAAGAGAGTTCTTTACCACTAGTGCTACCTGGGAAGCCCATTATGAAGTATGCACAAACTCAAGGCCGATTGGATGCCTTAATTATCACATAAATAATTATTGAAATTAGTGTTTAACTCTGAAAGAAATGGCAGTACAATTCTTACCTGGGCCTACAGTGAAAATCTGATTACATTCTTTATGTTAATAAAGACAGCCTCTTCCATGAAGTATGATAAGAATTATTTGTTGAATGAATTATCCATCAACAGTATCAGTATTGCTGCCATTATTATTGCAGAAGACTGCCAAGCAAAGAAATACTTGATTAAGGTTGATACACAAGAATGCCTTAAGTCTCTGGTGAATTTGATATTATTCCTCCTTGAGGCATTGATTTCTTCTTGGCATTATATCTGATTTTCACAGTTCCTAAGGAATCACCTAAAGGAGCATATATTGTAAGTCTAGAAAAATCCCATGAGCTTTCCTGCAGTCTTCTGGGCCAGACATCATGGTCTCCGTTTATCCTTCTGAGGCCTGTAGGGGGAGCAGTGGGACAGGTCTGGTGGGTGTGGGGTGGTCCTGGCTGACAGTATCAGGTTGGAGCATGAGGTTCCCAGGGATACAAAGATGCTCCGGGCAAGAACTGGAAGTCCTGTTCAGATGGAGAGCAAAGATCAATGTGTGTTAATACCTCCAAAGCCTACAATGAATGAAAAAGACTACCTGGTCTGCAAATCTTTGACAAGAGAAAGTAGCAAAGCCAAGAGTCAGCAGACTCTGACCAGGAGAATGAAAAGAAAGCCTGGAGGTCCAGGGCAGACCGCTGGGCGCTTCGGTGGATTGAATGTCCTAGGGCAGTGGATTCCTTGCAAAACTGGGAATACTGAGATAGTATAAAGCTTGGAGGTGAGTCTGCATGGAACAGAACACTGGAGGAAGAGTGCCTGGAACACATGCATCTCTGCTCAGCTGTGAGAGGCCGAGACATAGCTGGGTCAGGAATCTTAACATACAGTGTCACTGCTCTGGGGCCAGCTTCTCTGTGACTTGCTTGACTTTCCCGAGGGCTGTTGCCTGCCCACAATGGTTGCCCCATGTGTCTTCATTATTATTTTTTTCCCCGCACCACGTTATGTGGGACCTTAGTTCCCTGACGAGGGATGGAACCACGCTCCCTGCAGTGGAAGCACTGAACCCTAACCACTGGACCACCAGGGAAGTCCCCCGCATGGTGTCTTCAAACAACAGAAAAAGCGCATTTCTGTTTATGAGAAAGAAAAGCCTTCCCACGTCTTTCCCTCTGAGTCTGTTAGCCAGGATGAGGCCATAAACCCAGGACCTGGCACCAGGGGAGGCTGTAAAGCTGATGTCTGGCATTTTTGACTTGAATCAGCCAGAAAAGAAGCCAGTCCAAGGAATGGCAATTGTGACTCTGTAGACAGTGCCGGCTGCAGTGTGTCCATACTTTGGGGATCTTTTAAGTCTTGCTCAGAAAATATAAAGTTCAACCACGTTACTCTTTCACAACTCAGCCAGCTCATTTGACTGTGCTCCATTGTGGTTGAAAGAAGTTATAGTCATGCCAAGTATTCTTCAGAAGCTAAGTCTGAGCCAAACAGGAAGTGGTATTTCCTATCCTCCTGTTTCGTGTATCCTGCTATTGTTTGTGGAGTCACTGGAGATGGCAGGACCTGGTCAAGAGCTCTCTGCTGAAGGAGAGTGGGCGTTTGGGCGGAAGTGCAAGTATCAGGGATGGAACATGTGCGGGTCATGCCAGTTGCTCATCAGAGAATCTGTCCCATGCCAACTACCACGAGACAGATATTTCATCTGTAACAAGAATTTTAGATCTGCTCTCAGAGTCAGCTTTTGTCCTGGCTTTCTCTGAACTCAACCAACTCTGACACTGCCCTGTGTCCATGTGTCTAATAAGCTTCGAGCTGTTCTCAGCAGGATGGAAATGTAGACACTACGTGCTGTGTTGATTTTTGTTTTTAATTTTTGGCTGTGCTGGGTTTTCCCTGTGGCGTGGGCTTTCTCTATTTGTGGTGAGTAGGCGCTACTCTCTAGCTGTGGCCGAGGGCTTCTCATTGTGGTGGCTTCTTTTGCCGTGAAGCACAGGCTCTAGGCTCACGGGCTCAGCAGTTGTGATGCATGGGCTTAGTTGCCCCATGGCACGTGGGATCTTCCCAGACCAGGGATTGAACCCATGTCCCCTGCACTGGCAGACAGATTTTTAACCACTGGACCACCAGGGAAGTCCCTGGATTGTTCTGTACCCACTTTTAAGGAACAGAAGGGCCAATGATCCAGGAATTTGGGAAACCAGGAGGGTCCACGTTGGGGACATGGAAATGCTGAGAAGACAGGTGAGCCTGGGGACACCTGGAATCAGGAGATGAGGGCAGAGAGGGTGGTCACCTCAACAGCCCAAGCAAATGTCAAGGCCTTTCGGGGACTTCCTTAGTGGTTTAGTGGTTGACTCCACTCTTTCAATGCAGGGGACAGAGGTTTGACCCCTGGTTGGGGAACTAGGATCCCACATGCCATGCAGCACAGCCAAAATAGAAAAAGTCAGAGATCTTGGTTCTGATGTGTTCCAGGGTCCCCTTCCCTCCATGTCTGAGTGAGAGTTGGCTATCAGAGATACCTGCACGAGATCTGAGAGGCAGAGGGGAAGTAGTGACCTGTAGGCTTGAAAGCTCTTTGCAGGCTGGTATGGTGGCAGCTGGAAGGGGGCGTCCAGTGGCTTCAGCCTATCCTCGCTACATCCCTCTGGTGTCCAGCTCTCTTTCCTGATCATTGGCCCATCTGAACAGCAATCTAGCACCAGCTATGTGGCTGTGGATGTCTAGTGCACCCCCCGCCCCACCTCTACCCCATACAAGCAATTACTGTTCTCCCAGTGACTAGCCAGTGCTTGGCCAGCTCTGATCAGCCCACCCAGCCACCACTTCAGGGGGTCTGGACAGGGAGTTTTCTCTGATTGTCTCACTTCTCTGTCCAGATTTTTGCTTCCCGAGCTCCTCCCAGTTGGGCCAGGTCCACTTCCTAGTCTAAATCTTACCCCATAACATGCATGGCAGCTCTCCTTTCCTGAGCTGGCTGAGAAGAGCATGGAGCCTGCCTGAGACACATGCTACTCCAATGTGCATAAAGCTAGCCTCCATTCATTTTCTCTACACCATGTTTGGAGCCCCCATCTCTGCTAAGGGTGGGGGGTGTGGGGTGCTACTTAAACTTGCCAAATTAAGGACATTCTGTCTCTTAGAGTTTAAAACACTGATTTCTGGGTTAACTTAAGCTGCTTTGCATCCACCTCCCTCCTCTGTTCGCTGGGTGCCCTGTCCCTGGGCGACAGGAGAAACACTCACATTCCTGGTGGGAACAACCCTCTCTTGGCATGTGGATCTCCACTTGGTCTAGTCAAGCCAGCCCCTGGAGGCCCTGGACTGCTCTCCCTTGAGATGGAGCTAATTCCACATGGTCTTCCGGTCAAGGTGCTGGACCCTTATACTGATTCCAAGATCTCTGACTTTTTTTTTTTTTTTTTGGCTGTGCTGCGTGGCATGTGGGATCCTAGTTCCCCAACAAGGGATCAAACCTGTGTCCCCTGCATTGGAAGAGTGGAGTCAACCATGAGACCACCAAGGAAGCCCCCCAAAGGCCTTGACATTTGCTTGACCACCCTCTCTGCCCTCATCTCCTGACCCCAGGTCTCCCCCGGACCACCTGTCCTCTCAGCATCTCCGTATCCCCAACGTGGACCCTCCTGGTTTCCTGAATTCCTGAATGCCCAGGCTGTGTGGGAACCAGGGTATGGTCAGAACAATTTAGGGAGTGTCTAGAATCCATGAGGAGGGGAGAGGGTTTCCAGAAGTCTCCAGAAGACTGAAGAGTAGATGCAGTGGGAATGGAGACCTGCCTGAGAAAGCGGGACTTGAGACTGAGGTGTCTGATCTGGAGGAGTTTCCTGGAGCTGACAGACCCAAGGATATTGCTCAGAAGTGGGGATGGAGTGAAATGGACTGGAAATGGAGCGCATGGCAAGGTTACCTTCCTGAGTGGAAGCTCCCCTGTGAACGTGCTGGGGAGAGGCTTCAAGGAGAGCAGCAGAAAGCCTAAGAAGGAAGCTTAGGAGACTCAAATGATGGTGGACTTTGTAAGTCAACTTCCTGAGTTTAAATCCTGGGTCTAAGGTTGAGGAAAATCCTTTTGTAACCAAAGGGGGGATCCGGCTGCTCACTGCTCAAAAGCCAATAAAGAGGCCAGGTTGGTGGAAATCCAAGTTTGCTTTATTTTGGATGCTGGTGAGGGGGAGGGGAGAGAGGGTGGGCTCCTGTCCAAAAGTCAACTCCTCCCACCCCGATAAGCAGTCGGCAAGAACTTTTATAGACAGAGGAAGGGGGCTACATCCAGAAATACAGCAGTACATACAGTCAGCTCAGATGCTCATCTTGAAACTGGCCGTTGGTGGCCTGACTAATGTCATCTTGATTGTTTTAAGTACAGTTAATCTGCAGTTCTGGGATTGGTTTCTTCCCATTTTCCAGAGGCCAGTTCTCAGAATTGTGGCAGTTTATGTCGTGGCTACAGTCTTCGTGTCTTGGCTACAGTCATTGTGTAGTTAACTTCTTTCATCCAGTGGGCATTTCAGTATCTGTAAGACAGCTCACAAGGTATGGTTTAGAATATCATCTATAGGTCTTGAGAAGGAACTGAAGGTCCTTGACTTTGCCTACTCACTAAACTAGTCTTGTTTTGTCCTGTTTGACTGCTTCTATTTGCTTCTGCATTTTCTCATTTCTCTGATTAAACTTATTCTTTGGCTGAAGTTTTTCCACAAGCAGAAGGCAGGCAGAGAACATGGCGGGGAAGGCCCCTAGGGTCCTGCTCTGTTTCCCTATCTTTGAGCCTCGCTTTGCCCAGTGTTAAACAGGGGCTGTGATGCTCCTTCTGCAGGATGACCGAAATAGTCAGCGGGTACTTGTCACTCTGCAATCCATCATTAGTTGCATCCATCACTCATCATTAGCCAGCAACAGCCAGAAGAGAAAATAGTAAAAACACACCACCGTATTTCCATGGACTGGCCCCTTGCACTTCCCTTGGATTTCTAGAATCCAGAGGGCATGGGTGTTTGTTGTACTCACTCCGACTTCTGTTCTCTTAGTAAAGCTGTGGGCCCATCTTATAATTATGGACAAGTCCAGGAAAGATATGAATTTACTGCCACTCCATGTAGTACTTGGGGACAGGACACGATTTGATGTTCCTTTTATCCCATTTCGCAACTAGAGGGCGTCAATCAGTTCAGTCGCTCAGTTGATAGTCTGCAGCCCCGTGGACTGCAGCATGGCAGGCCTCCCTGTCCATCACCAACTCCCGGAGCTTGCTCAAACTCATGTCCACTGAATCGGTGATGCCATCCAGCCATCTTAACCTCTGTCGTCCCCTTCTCCTCCTGTCTTCAAACTTTCCCAGCATCAGGGCCTTTCCAAGGAGTCAGTTCTTTGCATCAGTTGAGGGCGTGCCCGCCTGCTCTTTCTGCCCCAACTCTTCCTGGCTCTGTGCCTCTCTCTCCCAGAGGAAATTATGAAATGATTGGGTTTTAATGTAAAAACAGAGTTGAAACTTTGAAATGGAAAAATTAAGGTAGTCTTGATTGGTAGCTTCATCACAATGCAAAATTTCAGAATAGAGCACTCCTGGGACTTCCCTGGTGGTCTAGCAGTTAAAACTCCGCATTTTCACTTCCAAGGGGTGCAGGTTCAGTCCCTGGTCTGGAAACTGGAGTCCCACATGCCACATGGTGAGGACAAAACAATTTAAAAAATTTAAAAAGGAAAAAAAGAGCACTCCTGAAACTCACACAGCTCGTCTGCTGCCATTATTTCATTAAATATCTGTGTCACCACAGGAGACCACAAGCTCCTTGCCAGCAAGGACCATGTCTTAAAAATCTTTGTATATCCAGGACTTAGCCTAGAGCCAGGCCCAGTAAATGTCTTTCTAATGAGTGATTCGAAATTTGAACCTGGAGAAGGGAAAGATCCATGTGAATTCATGATGCCTGTAAACTTAATAAGAGACTAAGGAAAATCTTAAGAAAACTAGATTTCTATGTTAATAAAGGAACAATAAAGGAAAAGATTGGCTTAAAACAGCAGCATGAGGGACTCCAGTGAGACCTAGGGAAGAACTTCCTGACATAGAAGCTGTGAATGGGAGTGGATAACAAAGAACAATGGTGCCCACCCACATCCCACTTTCCTTTCATTGGTCAGGAGGTGCCTCTGAAAGGGAGGCTGCTTCTAGCTATCTTCCAAGCTCCTTTTTAGCTCTGAGACTCTATGTTTTCTTCACTTACTGCAAGTCGTTGCTGCTTTCTCCACTGTCTTGACAAATTTTTTGGAGGCTTCAGAGCATTTGACTGCTTATCTTAACTGTCATGGGCTGGAGTGGATTTCTGTGGATGTAGAAATTTTGAGAAGCTTCAGAAGCTGAGTAATGAGTTCAAAGCTCACCTGGGTCGGGGGAGAAAGACAGAGTGAGCTGGAGACCCTCCCCACAGCCCAGAATTGGGTCTCTTTCAAACACTAAATGCATTTTATAGGCCCAACAAGCGATGAAGTCTTGTTTTACACTGAAGGAAAAAACAAAAAACAAACCAAACTGAAAACAACTTTGCCTGACCTTTTAAAACCCCTGTAAGCCTCAAGGCCGTTGGCTGTATTTTGCAATAACTCTGATCTTTTGACTAAAAAAGAATGTTGATCAGTCTGGGGACGCCAGCTTCCATTTGTTACCCGGTTGCTAAGTGATAGCTAAAGAGGATTAGCCATCATAGATCACAGGTGCATGGAAATTTCTGCCCTCTGCTTTTGTTTGTAGTGATGAAAAATAGTTTAGAGCATTTGAGGAAAAAAATCTTTTCCTGTGTCTTTGGCACTTGAATTGTTTTGAAAGAGCCGCTCTCTGCCCCAACAAATCCAAAGATAAGAAGATGGAATTCAGATTTCTGCAGTCCTGCAGTGCCTCTTAAACTTAGTTTTTTCTTTTTCCATCATCATTTCTTTAGCTCCGGCTAAATGTCTGATGATGCAGAAGGTATGAGACAGATCCTCTAGATTTATATATTGTTTAACTGCACTAGCCCTCAGCTTACTCATCCATAAAATGGGGGAAAATGATAGGAGTTATTTCTACGATTGTTGAGAGGATAAAAATAGATTAGTATGAGGAATTTTAATTAGCATTGTATTTGCCCATAGAAAGTACCCAGTAAATACTGAATGCTGTTATTAGTATCATTGCTATTTTCATGCATAAGTATTTCTCTGGCCTTAGGGTATTATTATTTCAAAGTGAAATGTGCATATATTTTCCTGTCTTAAAGACTGACTGCAATTACAACAAGTTTTGACCAGGGTGAGAATCACCCAGGGACAAGGGTCACCGAGTGCAACAGCTTTGCCCAGCAACATCTACATGGGGCCACATACTTTGATTTGCTCATCTGAAAAGTGAGTTTTTAAGCCCACTGTAACTGACGTATGCTGTCATGAAGGTCGGATGGAGCAGTAGGAATATGGATTCCATGTCCCCTTTTATCCTTGGAGTTGTACGTGTGTGTGTGCGCTAAGTCACTTCAGTTGTGTCCAACTCTTTGCAACCCTACGGACTATAGCCTGCCAGGCTCTTCTGTCCATGGGATTCTCCAGGCAAGAGTNTGACGTATGCTGTCATGAAGGTCGGATGGAGCAGTAGGAATATGGATTCCATGTCCCCTTTTATCCTTGGAGTTGTACGTGTGTGTGTGCGCTAAGTCACTTCAGTTGTGTCCAACTCTTTGCAACCCTACGGACTATAGCCTGCCAGGCTCTTCTGTCCATGGGATTCTCCAGGCAAGAGTACTGGAGTGGGTTGCCTTTTCCTTCTCCAGGGGATCTTCCCAACCCAGGGATGGAACTCAAGGCTCTTATGTCTCCTACATTGGCAGGAGAGTTCTTTACCACTGAGCCACCTCAGAAGCCCCATACTTGGAGTTTCTGAAAGTAATTTAAGAAATATCACTAGTAGTCTTGGGGCTTCCCTGCTGGCTCACACAGTAAAGCAGGAGCCCCAGCCTCAATCCCTGGGTCGGGGAGATCCCCTGGAGAAGGAAATGGCAACCCGCTCCAGTACTCTTGCCTGGAGAATTCCAAGGACAGAGGAGCCTGGTGGGCTACAGTCCACATGTTGCAACGAGACACTACTGAATGATGAACACTAGCTAACTAACTAGCAGTATCACAGGAAGCCCCCACCTGGTAGCAGAGGCTCCTCAGTTCTGCCATTAGAGCTGTGTCAGAGCTGGGGGCAGGGGGTAGTGGGGGAGACCTGGAGAATTTGTTTCTCTCTGCATTCCTTCTCCTTCTTTGCATGTTTCTCTGCTGCTTTTTTCAAACCTCCTGATTTGTACTTATGACCAAATATCTGGAGACAGACAGACAGAAAGGAGAGAGAGAAAGTATTCCTCTTGATTGTTGCCTTTATTTCTATTTCAACCAAGCGGTTGTTTGTGGATATAGGTCCCTAAACCAATATTTTTCTAATTTTTAAGAATTGAAATCTTGCATGAACAATAATAAGGTGGATTATACCACCTTTTCTGAGAATGCTGTAGATTTTTTCTCTTCAGTTGTAGGGAAGCTCCTCGATGAAAAAGCTCATTCCTTAGAAAAGCAAGAATCCCTATTTGTCTCTTTAACTACCAGCTTTAGCTGTTCTCAAAGAAATCAGAAGAGAGATTAGTTTCTTTTTTCTTCTGTATCCACTTTTACCTAAATGCTTCCTTCCAGTGTCTCCTTTTCAAATTCTCAGAGAAAGGAATTAACTGGGCCAGTTACTCACCATCAGTGCGCCGTGAGCAGATCTTTGAATCAGTCTATCTTTTTGGCTTCTAGACATCCTGCGGATGACCACTGTTGGGTTAAACATTCCTCTCTCATCTAATCAGCTTTTAGTTCAGTGTGTGTGTGTGTGTGTGTGTGTGTGTGTGTGTGTGTGTGTTGCCACTCTGTTTGAGCTGCTATAATAGACTGGGATGCTAATAAACAAATTATAAGAACAAATTAATTTCTCACAGTTCTGGAGGCTCAGAAATCCAAGAACAAGAACATATTCAGTGTCTGGTGAGAATCCACTTCCTGGTTCACAGACCAGGATGTGTCTTCCCAGGGAGGAAGGGGTGAGGGAGTTAGTTCTCTGGGATCTCAAGGGCACCAAGCCCATTCATGAGGGCTTCATCCTCACAACCTAATCACCTCCCAAAGGCCCCACCTCCTAATGCCATCACATTGGGAGTTAGTTTGAATTGTGGAGGACACAAGTATTCGGTCTGTAGTGGGTGTGTATCACATGGAGTGGGAAGATTCCTCTGAAGTTCTGGAGTTCTGAGTGAGGTGTATAGCATTCGGTGGACCTGTGTGGATGCTCACACTCCAGGTTTCTCTTAGATTGTCAAGCCAGGGGAGATAAAGTAGATTAAGAATTACCAAAATTTTATAAAAAGGAACTCCTGAAAATATCTAACCATTTACACTGGGCCCAGCAATCGCAGTCCTAGTTGTTTGCCCAGGAGAAATGAAAATATATGGCTGCAAATACCTGAACAAGAATGTTCATAATATCTTTATTCTTAATAACACAAAATTGGAAAACCCCCCAGCTGTCCATCAAAATGAGAATGGGTAATTAACTTTGACATAATTAAAAATAGAATACTGCTGCTACAAAAAGAAATATATTACTGATACAACCCAAGGGAATCTCAAAAAACATTATTCTGAATGAAAAAAAGACTTATTCCCAAACACACATGCTCTATGACTCCATTATGAAGTCATAAAGAGGCAAACTAAAAATTTTTTAATGATTAAAAAAGGTGATAACGTGAAAAAAATGATTTTAGAAAATGTCTCTGGGTTTGGGAGTGGGGTTTTGGCAGGAAGAGGCATTAGTATTTTCTGTTGTGATGATAATTTCTACATCTTGAAAGGGGTTTGAGTTGCACAGGTATAAGCATTTGTCAAAACTTAGCAAATGTACACTTAAAATTGATACATTATCTGTAATTTTACATCTGAGGGGAAAAAATGTAAGCAAATCTTGAACTCTAGTTAAAGATATGCTGCTGCTGCTGCTAAGTCGCTTCAGTCGTGTCTGACTCTGTGCGACCCCATAGATGACAGCCCACCAGGCTGCCCCGTCCCTGGGATTCTCCAGGCAAGAACACTGGAGTGGGTTGCCATTTCCTTCTCCAATACATGAAAGTGAAAAGTGAAACTGAAGTCGCTCAGTCGTGTCCGACTCCTAGAGACCCCCTGGACTGCAGCCTACCAGGCTCCTCCGTCCATGGGATTTTCCATCACACTGACATATATAGGTGGTAGTTTACTTATGGCTATATTGTAATTTGAAATTGACTAAAAATAAGATGGATTGATGGATGGAAAGAGAAATGGGTGGGTAGACCTATGTGATAAAGAAAGAATAATGAAATATTAGTGGTGGAGTTTGATGATGGGATTTTGGGTATTCTCTGAAAATGCTTTCAAATTCACTGCATGTATGAAATTTCTCAATAAAATACTAGGGAAATATCTGACAAGTAATGCCTTTCAAATAATTTAATTTGTCCTCAGTTTAAGGTGAATTCAATAACAACAAAAAATAATTAAGTGCCTGTCTTCTATAAAGCAGTGTTATGTATTATACTAAGAATATAAGAATAAAGATAAGGTACTTGGCTCAGAAAGCTTGCAATTCCATTTTTGTTGTTCAGTTGCTAAGTCATGCCCGACTCTTTTAGACCCCATGGACGCCGCCAGGCTTCCCTATCCCTCACCGTCTCCTGGAGTTGGTTCAAACTCATGTCCATTGATTCAGGGATGCCGTCCAACCATCTCATCCTCTGTCTCCCTCTTCTCCTCCTGCCCTCAGTCTTTCCCAGCATCAGGGTCTTTTTTATTGAGTCAGTTTTTCCGTTCAGGTGGCCAAAGTATTGGAGCTTCAGCTTCAGCATCGGTCCTTCCAGTGAAATTTCATAAGGCAGACCAAACCCAACCCAAACTGTCATGGGGACAAACATAGGTCAGTGACTTTCTGGAATAGTCTAATTGCAAGCACTTTCATTATTTTTTTAAATATAAGGGATTCATTAATAAATAACTCAGTGTTCTTTTGATTGCTTAACTTTGTAAGACTTTGTATATAAACAAATTCAGAAGTCAGGAAAAAATCTTTTGTCGAGTGCTGTCTGCTGATTTTATTTAGGAAAAAGGTTTTTGCTATAATTGTATCTGGCCTCTCTGTTGGTTCAGGCACATTGTTGACATGACATTTAAAATTTACTTTACACTAAGGAAACAGGCACTAGAATACGTGGAAAAATCAATGAACGTCAGAGAAAAGTGAGGTTACTATTTAAGGTTCACTCGGGTTGGAGTTATTTTCAACTTTCCCCCACTCTCTTGCTTTAGGATTTCCCACCTGCAGCCCAGCCCCAACAACAACCTAGAGCTCGTTCTAAACCCTGATCATAAGATTGTCCTGCTCAGATATCTCTTGTGGCTTTCAATTACATAGAGTCCCATGGGCTTCACCTGTGTTCTATATGGATCCCTTCATTCATACCTTCTGCTGAGTCCTCTGCGTGTTGTTTAGTCTCTGAGTTGTGTTCAGCTCTTTGTGACTCCATGGACTGTAGCCCCCCAGCCTCCTCTGTCCATGGGATTCTACAGACAAGAATACTGGAGTGGGTTGCCATTTCCTCCTCCAGGGGATCTTCCCGACCCAGGGATCGAACCTGCATCTCCTGCACTGGCAGGTGGATTCTTTACCACTGAGCCACCAGGGAAGCCCAGTGCATTCTCTGTTGTGGCATTTCCCAAACACTAACCACCCACGGCTCTGTGAGATGAGCCTCTGGTCCAGCTGATCCCTGTTACTCAATCCTTACTTTTCATGAAAAACCCTTCTCTCTCAGAAGGCTCTTTAAATATTCCCACCCCCAGCCTCACAGAAGAATTAATCTTGCCCAGCAGCTTTGGGGCTTTCGATCTTTGAAGTCTTGTTTGTTACAGACCGTCTGGGTTTTCAGAATAAGATGTTTGTAACCAGCACCTCCACTACTGTGTGGGCCCTTGAAGGGCAAAGTCTGGGTCTTACTCACCTTTGAATAAATTTTAAGTCACTAAACAATGCTCTGCATGCTGTGAGAAGATGACAAATGTTGGTTTAATTGAATCTTGTTTTGCAGAAAAAGTCAACATCTCTTCTTAAAATCAGCCCACACCAGGCTGAGTGTGTTATTTGTAAATCCGTTGGCCAATCTGTCCTCCAAAGTGCAGCGTTTTTAAAAGAACCAAAATCCCATGACTGATCTTCCAAAAGGAGTTTTGTATTTTGACACCAAAGGAGCCTACAGGTTTTGTCAGACTTCCATAAGCTGGGCCTCATTTCCCAGGCATTTCTTTTTTTGTTTTTTGTTTTTTAACTTTACAGTATTGTATTGGTTTTGCCATATATCAACATGAATCCGCCATGGGTGTACACATGTTCCCAATCCTGAACCCCCCTCCCATCTCCTTCCCCATACCATCTCTCTGGGTCATCCCAGTGCACCAGCCCCAAGCATCCTGTATCCTGCATCGAACGTAGACTGGCAATTCATTTCTTATGTGATATTATACATGTTTCAGTGCCATTCTCCCAAATCATCCCACCCTCTCCCTCTCCCTCAGAATCCAAAAGACTGTTCTATACATCTGTGTCTCTTCTGCTGTCTCGCATACAGGGTTATTGTTACCATCTTTCTAAATTCCATGTATATGTGTCAGTATACTGTATTGGTGTTTTTCTTTCTGGCTTACTTCACTCTGTATAATAGGCTCCAGTTTCATCCACCTCATTAGAACCCAGGCACTTCTGAAGGAGATCACACTTTACCTGAGAGGAGCACAGTTAGCAAGCAAAGGCAGATACGGGCGTTTGTGAGTTTGCATTGCTAATGGACTTACTCAGTTCAGTTCAGTCGCTCAGTCATGTCCAGCTCTTTGTGACCCCATGGACTGCAGCATGCCAGACTTCCCTGTCCATCACCAACTCCTGGAGCCTACTCAAACCCATGTCCATCAAGTCGGTGATGTCATCCAGCAGTCTCATCCTCTGTCGTCTCCTTCTTCTCCCACCTTCAACCTTTCCCAGCATCAGAGTCTTTTCAAATGAGTCAGTTCTTCCCATCAAGTGGCCAAAGGACTGGAGATTCAGCTTCAGCATCAGTCCTTCCTATGAATATTCAAAACTAATTTCCTTTAGGATGGACTGGTTTGATCTCCTTGCAATCCAAGGAACTCTCAAGAGTCTTCTCCAACACCACAGTCCAAAAGCATCAATTCTTCGGCACTCAGCTTTCTTTATAGTCTAACCCTCACATCCATACATGACCACTGGAAAAACCATAGCTTTGACTAGATGGACCTTTGTTGGCAAAGTAATGTCTCTGCTTTTTAANATTGAGTGCAGCACTTTCACAGCATTATCTTTTAGGATTTGAAATAACTCAACTGGAATTCCATCACCTCCATTAGCTTTGTTCGTAGTGATGCCTCCTACGGCCCTCTTGATTTCGAATTCTAGGATGTCTGGCTCTGGGTAAGTGATCACACCATCATGGTTATCTGGGTCATGAAGATCTTTTTTTGTATAGTTCTTCTATGCATTCTTGCCACCTCTTCTTAATGTCTTCTGCTTCTGTTAGGTCCGTAACATTTCTGTCCTTAATTGTACCCGTCTTTGGATGACATATTCCCTTGGTATCTCTGATTTTCTTGAAGAGATCTCTAGTCTTCCCCATTCTATTGTTTCTCTCTATTTCTTTGCATTGATCATTGAAGAAGGCTTTCTTATCTCTCCTTGCCATTCTTTGGAACTCTGTATTCAAGTGAGTACATCTTTCCTTTTCCCCTTTGCCTTTGGCATCTTTTCTCAGCTATTTGTAAGGCCTCCTCAGACAACCATTTTGCCTCTTTGCATTTCTTTTTCTTGGGGATGGTCTTGATCACTGCCTCTTATACAGTGTCACAAACCTCCATCCATAGTTCTCCAGGCACTCTTTCTATCATATCTATTCCCTTAAATCTATTTCTCACTTCCATTGTATAATCGAAAGGGATTTGATTTAGGTCACACCTGAATGTAGTTTTCCCTACTTTCTTCAATTTCAAGCTGAATTTGGCAATAAGGAGTTCATGATCTGAGCCACAGTCAGTTCCCAGTCTTGTTTTTGTTGACTGTATAGAGCTTCTCCATCTTTGGCTGCAAAGAATGTAACCAGTATGATTTCGGTATTGACCATCTGGTGATGTCCATATGTAGAGTCTTCTCTTGTGTTTTTGGAAGAGGATGTTTGCCATGACCAGTACGTTCTCTTGGCAAAACTCTGTTAGCCTTTGACCTGCTTTGTTTTGTACTCCAAGGCCAAATTTACCTGTTATTCCAGGTATCTNGTAACCAGTATGATTTCGGTATTGACCATCTGGTGATGTCCATATGTAGAGTCTTCTCTTGTGTTTTTGGAAGAGGATGTTTGCCATGACCAGTACGTTCTCTTGGCAAAACTCTGTTAGCCTTTGACCTGCTTTGTTTTGTACTCCAAGGCCAAATTTACCTGTTATTCCAGGTATCTTTTGACTTCCTACTTTTGCATTCCAGCCCCCTGCCCTGTAATAGAAAGGATATCTTTTTTCGGTGTTAGTTCTAGAAGGTATTGTAGGTCTTCATAGAACCATTCAACTTCAGCTTCTTCAGCATTACTAGTTAGGGCATAGACTTGGATTACTGTAATATTGAATGGTTTGCCTTGGAAATGAACAGACTTCATTCTGTTGTTTTTGACATTGCATCCATACATGGCTTAATTTTTTTCCCCAGCGTAATTTTGGGACTGATTGACTTTGCCTCCTTTGCTGCATGCATAGTGCCATCCTGTGGCCAAGATGCATATAACACCAGTATTTATTCCAATAAATACTGTCGTAAGCTGACTCATTTGAAAAGACCCTGATGTTGGGAAAGATTGAAGGCAGGAGGTAAAGGGGATGACAGAGGATGAGATGGTTAGATGGCATCACCGACTCAATGCGCATGAATTTGGGTAAACTCTGGGAGTTGGTGATGGACAGGGAGGCCTGGTGTGCTGCCTCCCTCATCGCAAAGAGTCGGACATGACTGAGCGACTGAACTAAACTGAACTAAATGGTTTTTGAGCATTAGGTCGTTTTGCTTCTGCTATTCCATCTCTTTCTGTTTTATGTTTTGGTTTTTTGGCCCCAAGGCGTGTGAGATGGTAGCTCCCCGACCAGCACCAGCATTTCTACTCTCTGCCCTAACCTAGACCTGCCCCGGCTGCATTGGAAGGCAAAGTCTTAACTACTGAACCTCCAGAGAAGTCCCCATAGTTCTCTTTATATCAAAACCCCTGGGTCCCTTCTCAGAATTTACTGATAAGACTCTACAGTGAGAACAAACTTGGATTTGCGATGCAGCAAGTTAGAGGTTGCGAATTAAATGAAGGATGGACAGATGGGACAGTGACATGAGAGAACACACAGGTTTAGGAAATCCACTTTCAAAATTTTGTTGGATTTTCAAAATTCACCGTTGTTTGAGTGTATCTTGAGAAGACACATTAAAAAGGCCCATTCCTGCCTTCAGTGATCTCAATTCCTAGGGCGGATAGGGATAAGAAACAAGATTCATACAAACAAAATAGTTTGTCTTTTGCTTCTTTAATCTGTATTTTGCCTTTTATTCCCCAACAGAGTACATATAATACAATAAAAACATTTTGGTAAAATAATACTTTAAAAGTGAGAAAATTGGAGTGACAGAGAAAAGAGGTTGAACCCAGGCAGTAGTACATCTTCAAATAAAAATGACTGGATTAAATTAATACTCTGTTTAGCAAATGACAATTTTTAAGATTTTAAATATTGATATTTCTGCTAGTTGGAGGTAATTAGGGGGCCATACCAATGGTTTATTACAAAGCAAGTAAATATTAAACCAAGTCGACAAAATGTACAAATATTTATTAGCAGACATGCACAGAAAGTCAAACAACCTGATTTTGTAACCCAGGGCATTTCTACTCTTTGCCCTAACCCTTCTGACTAGCAGTGGATGAAAGGTGGAGTGAATTGTGTTCAGATGACAGGACGAGCCAGCATTGTGTTTGGCCAGATGGTGGGACTCTCCCAGGAGAAGGACACGTGGCTGGTGAAACTCCAGTGCTTCAGTGGACCCATCAGAATCTTGGAGCTGCCATATTCTCATGCTTCCTTCATGGATCTGCATCTTGGGGGGTGATGTACCCAATGTGTACTCAAACCACTTGTGACTGTTCAATCGCCCAGTCACATCCAACTCTTTGCAACCCCATGGACTGCAGCACGCCGGGCCTCCCTGTCCCTCGCTGTCTCCTGGAGTTTGCCCAAGTTCATGTTCACTGCATCGGTGATGCCATCTAGCCATCTCATCCTTTGATGCCCTCTTCTCCTTCTGCTTTCAATCTTTCCCAGCATCAGGGACTTTTCCAATGAATCAGCTGTTCACAGTCAGATAAAACCAAAATACTGGACCTTCAGCTTCAGCATCAGTCCTTCCAGTGAATATTCAGGGTTGATCTCTCTTAAGATTGACTTACTACTTACTTCACCAATTAACAAACTTCTATCCCTTGTGCTAATTAGCCAATCTTCCAATGTGGATTTTTTAAAATATATTTTTAATTGAAATATAATTGGTTTACAATGTGTTGGTTACTGCTGTGCAGTGAAGTGATTCTGTTACACACACACACACATATACACACATTTTTTTTAGATATTCTTTTCCATTATGACTTACACAGCATAGTGACTATAGTGGGATTCCCGGTTGGCGCAGTGGTGTAGAATCCATACACCAAGCAGGAGATCCAGAGTTTGAGCCCTGGGTTGGGAAGGTCCCCTGGAGAAGAAAATGGTAACCCACTCCAGTATTCTTGCCTGGAGAAACCCATGGGCAGAGGAGACTGTTGGGCTACAGTCCAGGGGGTTGCAAAGAGTTGGACATGATTGAGTGACTGAGTGCACATCATTTTGTAAAACTAGAAGGCAAGATAGAGGGAGAGTATTTGTACTGATCTAAATTTAGACTACGAAAGAAAATGGCCCCATGAGCTATGTATAGAAGCCTTAGAAGCAAGTGGAAAAAAAAAATTAATCCTTAGAATGGGTTCCATGGGAGAGGATCATTGTGCTTCCCCTCGATTAGCTGAAGAATCATTTGTGGTGCTGCGACAGCCTCTGAAGAAGCAGGTATTTTCTGCATAAAGCCCGTGTCTGATGCCACTGAACCGGGGTGTCAACAATCATAGGTCTTGGACTCTGGAACCTGTATATATTACAAGTGTACTTTTGCTTTGATTGCCTTTGAAGTTTTCTCTAAAGATTCAATAGATACTCTGCAGTCTCTTCATTCAGGCTACTTTCAAGCCAGCTTTAAATTTTATTACTGTTTCAAGCAATCTGTGTTAATTATTAACCAAATAGTTGGATGAAGAAACTCCTGGATTACATGGGGAAAAACAAACAAACAGTGCAGCTTTTCAGGCTAAGACTGTTTACTGCTTCCCCAGTGGCTCAGCAAATAAAGATTCCACCTCCAACTCAGCAGTCACGGGAGACATGGGCTTGATCCCTGGGTCAGAGGACATGGCAGGAGGAGTTTGGCGGGCTACAGTCCATGGGGTCACAAAGAGCCGGACATGACTGAAGGGACGGAGCATGCATACATGCTGTTTGTTTACTGGGTGTTACCAGCTGAGTTCTGTTCCCTCAAAGTTCATCTGTTGAAATCCTAGTTCTTAGAACCACAGAATGTGACTACATGTGGAGCTAAGTTAAAATGGGGTAGTTAAGTTACAATGAGGTCATCAGGATGGGCCTAATTCAGTATAACCTGGGTCCTTATAAGAAAAATTTGGACATAGATGCATACAGAGTAAAGATATAGGGGAAGGCAGCTGTCCACAAGCCAAGAAAAGAGGCCTCAGAAGAAACCAACCCTGCTGACATCTTGATACTAGACTTCTGGCCTCTAGATGTGTGAGAAGATAAATGTCTACGGTTTAAGCACCCCAGTCTGAGGTGCTTGTATTGGCAGTGCAAGACGACTGATAGAATAGTATTAAAACAGAAGTTCTTATGATANAAACTGTTTTCTATTTTTGTGAGTTTTTCTAGGTTGGCAGGAGATTTTGGTTTTAGATTTTCACAAGAGCAACTGGTTATTAAATAAATGCAAAGAAGTTTAGTTGAAAAGTGAGTAGAAGAACCATGAGTGGAATTCTAGAACACACAGCACACAAAAGAAGGCAGAAAAGGGGCAAAGAAATGTAAGGACAGACGGGACCAAGAGACAACAAAGACCAAGATGGAAAGTTTAAAGTCATCCATGTGAATAACTGCTGTTAAGTAGATTAAAAAAAGAAAGCAAGATCTACCTGTATGATATTTATAAGAATCACACATAGAAATATAAAGTAGAAGGGTCAAAAAAATGTACCATGCTAACAGTAGGCATCCCAGCATCAAAGTACCATGCTAACAGTAGGCATCAGAAAGCTGGTGTGGTGACATTAATATTAGGAAAAGTAGATTCAAGACAAAAAATATAACCATAGTTATATTTTATAACTCAAGTTTCAGACAGGCTTTCTGTGTTCTGCCTTACTTACGAAGGGAAATATATTCTTCCAGGGAGTCTGGCTGAGCAGGATGTAAGCAGTTCTGTTATGAGTTCTATGAGTCAATTCTTTGGAAAGACAATAATTCTACATGTATTTGTATCTAAATACACAGGTGTAACAAGTTTCAAAGTATTGTTAAGAAATAAACAGAAATAAAGAGGAAACGGGGAAAACCACAATCAACTGGTGACTGTAACTTTCCTCTCTTAAGAATTAATGGAAAAGGTAGACAAAAAAAAAAAATCAATAATCATATAGAGGATTTTAGATACACCAATATAGTGAAACTGAGAAATCTGTGTTAAGGAATGTTTAACTGATAGTTGCTATATGAAAACCCCTCATTTCTAGATGACACTTGATAAGCAGTGTTTACTGTATAAATTTTGGTGTCATGGTGAATGGCATACGTCTGTAGCGTTTCAAGAAGTCAGTGAAGAATTGCTCCCATGTGCCACTCGGAATAGGAGTCCGGGGGTTACAGCAGAGCAAGCTTCACACTTTCGGATGTGTTGACGCACCTGTGTTATGAAATACTTACTGATGTGACACTTCAGTACAGGTGGAAACTCATCTTTTCTCTTGTTAAGCTATAAGCAATTAAAACAGGCTCTCTACATTGGTTGAATGATTTCATCTCTTGGGGTCAAACACGCAAGACTTCTTCAGCCAAATCCACTGGTTCCTCCACTGTTACCTTCTGGGCAGAGAGTAAACCTCGGCCCCTTAGAACAAGGTTCCCACACCTGGCAAATAGAAATACAGAGCTCCCTGTTAAATTTGAATTTCAGAAAAAAGGTAATTTTTTACCTATGGGACATAATTTACACTAAAAATGCTATTCATTATTGATCTGAAACTCAAGTTTCAGACAGGCCTTCTGTGTTCTACCCTACTTAGGAAGGTAAATATATTCTTCCAGGGAGTCTGGCTGAGCAGGATGTAAGCAGTTCTGTTAATAATTAAAACACCAAGGTCCACAAACACATGCCTCCTCCCTAAAGACGGGCTGTATTCCTTGTAAAATATAATATGATGGTGGCAATAAAAAGATACAGGCAGAGGGTTGCACAAAGATCATCTTTTTATTTAAATATTTTGATGATATACATACAAATATAATGTTTCTTCTGTAGAACAAATGTAAAAACTAATACAAATTATCGCCCTTTCAGAAACAAAGAAAATCATCTAGAAAATATGATGACTTTATGTACAGGAAGTTTAAGACCAGATTTTGCTTGGTGTATGCAGGTCACAGTCACAAGGTCACACCGTAGTGATGGTCTTGTTGCAGACTTGGCACACAATAATTACTAAGTCTATAACACAAAGACAAAAGCAACAACAATTACAAGTAGAGAGTACAAAATTTAGAGTATCAAAGAGAGACCTTCATTTTGGCCACAGTTTTAAGGTGTATAAAAATATTTGCTTTTTCTTTGTACATATTAGCGGGAGTAGAAAAGTATAAATCTTTTCCATAACACAGGTCATCAATATTGTTTTTTTAAATGAGCTATAAAATGAGTTTTTCAAGAGTTCATTTTCCTAGTAAAATATACTCAAAATTCATGAAATTACAGCCTTTAAAGATTTACAGAAATTGTTTTGTTGTGGAGAACATTTATATAATTGATGACTGATAGGCACTTACACTTTGAAACTTGAAATGGATCATTTCTTCAAGGAGGAATAAAAATATAATCTACTTATTTGGCCAAAACATCCAGATCACTTTTCAGAAAGAAGCTGTAGAAATTCAGGTCAGCTCTACAATATTCAATAGTCCATGTAGTCAGCCATGGCCAATTAGCCAATGACTTTGAGCCATGGAATAAATCATAATTTCAAACTCAAAATTACAGCAATTATAAGGACTTCCAATATTTTTTTGCAATCGTAGATAAAAAGAGAGTGGGTTCTAAAATTTGCCTAATTGTATACATAGTGACTTGGCACTTGAGGATATACAGCAGTGAAAAGGGCTCTTACCACAGTGCACTTGGCTTATTGTGTTTTACTAAATTAGAAGAAAATGTATCCTGAGTTTTTAAATAGTCTATTATTGCTATAAAAATAAAGTGATTTTATATTTATGAATTTCGCCCTGGATTATTCTACTGAACTTGAAGTATTTAATATTTTCATGATTACTGAGAGACAAAGAAAAGGAATGATGCTATTTTCAAGGTCATATAACCACACACACACACACATTTACATGCACAGAACACATGTTTTACAATATCATGTTCCAAAATTCAATTAACCTTACATGGATTGAAGGGCACCTAGTTTTAAAGAATCCAAACAAGCAAAACAAGTCATTCAGACTATACAAGTATCTTTGGATAAAAAAGCTGTTGGTAATCTGCCAGGTGCAAGAAGTATGGAACGCAGAACAGCAAAGTTAAATGTTAACACAGCAGTCCAAGAACCCACTCAGTCTCATGGACGGCTCTACCAGAAGGCTCATGCACTACAGACACTGTGAATCTGATAAATCAGAAGCCAGACTGACTCTCTAATTAACTTTTTTGGTGAGTATTATTTGGCCATAAGTCACTCAAAGGCACCTTAGACCAGCTTCATCATTCTGTCCCTTCAGGAAGTCCTGGGGTATCTCTGAAGTGCAATCCTAGAAGCTGAGACAGTGAGGCTCTTTGTGTAATAGTGACTGAGAAAAGTTTGAGGCCCATAGGATGTATGCCCCTTACATCTACAAGGCTCTTGAAAAGCCAGGTCCTTTGAGAACATGACATGAGTCACTGCTGGCTAAACTCTGGAGTGGTTGACGGCTGCTTAGGAGGGCTGCTGCATGGTGCTCTGCTTGGAGACCCTGGCGGAAGACGTGGTTATTGTGTAATTAGAACGACTAGACTCCTCTAAGCCTGAGTCTGGCAGGGAACCTGGGACTCCAGCTGCAGAAGCCACAGTCTTTCTGGCCATTACCGACGTTTCCGCAGGGATCTGGTAACTAGATTGCAGAGCGGAGGCTGGTGTCAGCACTCTCTCCGTCACTGTCACGTTCTGACCTAAGGCTACACTGGGCGCGGCCAGCAGGGGCTGCAGGCTGGAGCTGGGGGTGAGGAAGCGCTCTCTTTCCTGCACCATGACATACTGAGTGTCAGGCAGAGGCGGGGTGTCTTCCAAGGGGCCAGACGTGCCCCCGTGGGGTTGGATGACCCTCTCGGTGACCACCACGTGCCCCTCGCTAGCATACTGCTGGTTCCCTAGGGTGGATGCCGGGGCGTAGACCCGCTCTGTCACGATCAGGCCCTGGGACTGTTGGGGGCCCAGGACCACTGTACTTGGGGGCCCCGTGGCGCCCGTGGCATAGGACGTTTCGGTCACTATCACGCTACCAGAAGCCAGTGTATCAGGAAGCGGTGCAGTGACCTTTTGAGCCTGCCTAGCAGATATAACAGACTTTTCAGTGACTATTTCCTGAGTTACCTTCTCTGCATCTGCCTCATGCAAAGGCTTGGGACCCTGAAAGCTGCCACCTGAGGCATAAGCATTCTCGGAGTTAAGCCTAGTTTGCTCATAGAGGGACCATGAAACTGCCTTTCCATCTGCTTCTCTTGCAGGTTTTGCCCTCTGCTGAGTTTCCGCATCCATCTCTATTTTTCGACCCAAGCAAACTTCAGCGAGGGTCTTGAATTTCAATCCTAAATCATCTAAGAAGCGGTCATCTAGCTCTCCTTCAATGAAACTGCAGCAGCCGATGGAACCCCGGAGAGACTCTGTTTCTTCCTGAGAATAAACCAGAAGGCAATCTTTGGCTGTATGGATGTCATCTTCCTCAGTGTAAGAGGCCACTTTCTGAAACAGAAACAGGCATATAACCAGTGACACACTTTGTTAAGGACAATGCTCTCGATTCCTGCTCAAAATGTGAAACCTCTAATTAGAAGGAAACATCAGAGAAACACAAATTGAAGGACATCCTACCACACGACTGGCCTGTATTCTTAAAATAGTATTAATAGATGAGAAAGGCAGAGGGAACGGTTTCGGATTAAGAGAAGACACAAGGGCCATGACAAGTAAATGGAAAGCAGCACCTTGGAGGGAGTCTGAGACGGGAAAAACAACGGGTATAAAAGACATTACTGGGATAATCGGCTAAACCGAGACATGGAATCTGTCATTAAGTCTCTGTACCGTGGTGGTACTGCTGGATGTGAGTGCTGGATGTGAGTAAGAGGATGTGTGTGCATGCGTGTGTGTGAGAGAGAAAGCAAGCAAAAGCAAATGTGGCAAAATGCTAACATTTGGGTAATCTGGGGTATGTGTGTGCATGCTAAGTTGCTTCAGTTGTGTCTGACTGTTTGCAACCCCATAGACTGTAGCCCACCAGGCTCCTCTGTCCATGGGATTCTCGGGCAAGAAAACTGGAATGGGTTGCTGTGCCCTCCGCCAGGGGATCTTCCCAACCCAGGGATCATACTCGCATTTCTATGTCTCTTGCATTGGCAGACAGGTTCTTTACCACTAGCACCACCTGAGAAGCCCTGAGTAAAGCATACATAGGAGTTCAACCTTTATATTATTCTTGCAAATTTCCAGATGAGTTTGAAATTATTTCCCAATTAAATGCTGTGCACACATACATAATCAAGACTGACTCACGCAGGATTAGAGCAGAGTGGGAAAAAGATACTTAAATAAAACAAACAGGGTACCAGAATCGAGCCTGGCCATGAGACAGAAAATGGATGAGACGCGCTTTTCCTTGACACTGACCAAACCACCATCTCCCTGGGGTCTAGCTGATACTTGGGCGTGGGCAGCTGGGATGAAAGCAGAAAGCAGGGAAGCACTCAGGTACTTTGTGGCCATGTAGATAGGAGGCGGCAGGAATAAAGTGGCCTCTATGGAAGCCTATCGGGTCCCTAGCAATCTGACTCTGCCCATCCCATGCCCTGGCATGATCGTGTTCTCCAGAAAGGCTTCTAATTCCTAGTTCCAGTCATCAGCTTCCTGACTGCATTGCATCATCTTTCCTGCAACTTTGCTCCTAATTTTATGTGAACTGCCGCAACGGTGAACCAAGTACTTGCCTTCAAAAGAAAACACTTAAACAGGCGTAGTAGATTGTGTTTTTTAGGTTAGGTAGTCTCTCCCCTCCCACCCTACCGGCTCTGCAGAGGACCGCAGTTTCGGACCCACGGACCTCAGCCTGGTCATGTGACCTGCTCCGGCCAATGACACGTGAGTGGGCGTGGCTTTAGGGGTGCTATTACCGGGTTCTCATTGCTCTGCTCTCTGCATCCCAAGGATGGGAGCTTCCTGGGCACAACCTGAGCAGAGCTGCACGGAATGGCAAAAGCATGACTGTGGGAAAGACGCCCTGGTGAGAAGTAAACCTGTGAGGTCACTTGTCACCACCACATAATGGACTAACTTGGTCCCATCTCTCCTTCCTCACCGCCTGTAAGCACCCTCTTCAAAGGAACACAGTCCCATTTAGACTCAAGAAAACGATTCCCCTAATAACATCACATTCACGTATAGATGCAACCTGTCCCACACAGAGAAACCAACACTTACCTCAGTGAAGTAACTTCTCAGGAACTCCTCGTTCGCCGCCACCGCGCCTGCTCGAGCTCCGGCCACTTCTCTGGCTGCCCCCGTGGCTCTCGTGGTCCTGAAGGTGTCCGAGGTCACCATGGCCCCGGTCGTCCCAGTGACCTGGGTGGCCCCGCCTGAGACGAGGCTTCTGTATTCTTCCCAGCGGCCTTCCGCCTCGGACATCTCCTGCTGCCCTTTGGTAAAGGAGGCAGAACTGCTTCCTTTCACGACAGCTTCCTTGGCCGTCACACCTCCGCCTACTCCAGCGCCTACCGCAGCGCCGACCGCGGCACCATCCCTGAGATCCGCCCCCAGAAGAGGCAGCACCACCTGGGAGAGCACATACCACCGAGTCATGGATGGACGGACGCTGACCGTCTGAGCTAAGCGAGGTTCTGAGCTAAGTGAGCCGGTGAGCGTGTTAGTCAGTCACTCACTGCAACCTCAGTTGTGTCTGACTCTCTGAGACCCCACAGGCTGCAGCCTGCCAGGTTCCTCTGTCCATGGAATTCTCCAGGCCAGAATACTGGAGTGGGTTGTCATTCCCTTCTCCAGGGGATCCTCCCCACCAGAGATCAAACCTGGGTCTCCTGCATCGCAGGTGG
>SJYA01002869.1:105564-379510 GCA_006410615.1 Neotragus moschatus
AGTAGGACACGGCTGAGCGACTGAACTGAACTGAACTGAATTTTATTCTGTTTTCCTCTGCTTTACAAAAAGTGATCTATATACATATGGTAGCCTATTGATAAATGGTATCCATAATTATTACAATGAAACTTCAAGTTAATTTTCCTCTATTCTGTTATATATTATACTATTATCATTTGTCTATTAGGGTTTACTTACTTTACTGTATAATAAGTTTTGTAAAAATGTGGATGCTTCTGGAATCAATTTTTTGTCTGTGACTTAATGAAATGTTTTGAAAGCTTTAGCTTTGCATTTTAAAAATTGATATTCTATCATTAACCATTTAACATATAGTGGTATTCTTCCTTTTTAATTTTGTTAAAAAAAAAAATCCATCCTCTAACTTTGTTTAAAAAATTCTGTAGGAGTCAGGGTTTTAAATGTTTAAGATACATATACTTATAACATGATTTAATTTTTATTGATTCAATTAAGCAGAATTATACACTGTTTCAGAATGTGACCCTCACACTACTGACATTAGAAATACAAAGAGTGTGACCACTTACAACCATAGAACTTGGGCAAATAGGGATGGTGCCTATCTCTAACATTGTGGCACCAGTACTAATAAATATTTGCAGCTCAAAATACATCAGGGTCCTCCTCTTGATCAACTTCTCTCATTCCAGGTTTAAACACTAAGTCCTTACCTTAATCAGGGTCACGATTCCTTCATTAGTTTGAGTGTCAGTTTCTATGCGGAAATAACCCCCTTCGTTTCCTGATGCAAAAGTAAAATTTGCTAACCAATTATCCGAGCCTACTTCATCTGCGTCAGATACTTTTATGCGTAAAACCTCTACGTTGGCTTGGTTTTCTTCAACAGATCCTTCATACTGCAAAGCACAAACAGGAGGTTTTTATTCTGATGGAACACAAACATAAGTGATATATTTTTAGTTATGACTGACATGTAAGTAGGCACATTTGTTATAAAAATAATAGTTACCACGTTTCTGTCAACTACAGGTATATTGTCATTGACATCCAAAATACGAATCTGAACTTGAGCTTGTTTTACTGGTTTATCTGTTATTTGTCCATTGCCATCTCTTGCTTCTACTGTCAAAGTGTAGCTGCTGTATTCCTGCAAGGCAATGAAAAAGATCCGGCTGGGGTGAAGATGAACTGCTCCCAAATCTGTCTTTCTGGTTTGAGTTCACTTTATCATCAGGGGAATGAACCTCAGTACATTTTATTCATAAGTAAGTTTCATGGGGGCTTCCCTGGTGGCTCAGTGGTAAAGAATCTGCCTGCCAATGCAGGACGCACAGGTTCGATCCCTGATCTGGGACGACCCCACATACCTCGGAGCAAGGAAGCCTGTACGCCGCAACTACTGAGCCTGTGCTCTAGACCCCAGGAGCTGCAACTACTGAAGCCTGAAGGCCCTACAGTTTGTGCTAAACGACAAGAGAAGCCACCGCACCAAAACTAGAGAGTAGCTCCCGCTCGTTGCCACTAGAGAAGAGCCGGTACAGCAACAAAGACCTAGAGCAGCCAAAAATAAATAAGTAAATATTAAAAGACATCTCATGACCTGCTGTTAATTCTGTGAAGATGCTGTTTGTTTGCCATCAGAGCTTTTTTTAAAAGGGCAGAAAAGCCTAGAGCAGTTGTTGACATCAAAATTCTTAATTATGTCATTGGTGATATTTATCAGGAGATGAGTCTCTCCTTAAAATAGTCTGAGCACAAAAGTGCTTTCAAAAGGTAGTCAGCATTACACTGGAAGTGATGAGACATTAGAAAGTAGTTTTTTTCTAGCCCACACTTCATTTTAGGTTAAAAGTTAAGTCATGAAGACTTAACCCCCCAAGAACACTGGGTCAGTAATGGCAAAACTTGGTGTACTTTTTATACCCGGGAGAGAAGATTCTTGGAGAACATGAGCTAGAGTACAACGTCTCAGATGTGACTCCAAAGGGGACCCGTCTCTTCCACGTGGTCCCTTCTGATGGCTCCGTCAGTGTGGCTGAAGTTTAAGAAGGAGCCAGGCAGCGAGTGCCCATGCCTGGGATCCTGTGCAGAGCAAAACTGCTCAGTGAAAGGCACGATGGCAGAGACTTGGACCAGCTGCCTGAGTTCCAATTCTGACATGCTAGCTATGTCGGACGCTCATTATCCCTTTGACCCTTGGTTTCCTTCTACATAAAATGAGGATAATGAGGATCTGTTTCACAGGGTTTACAGGTTCATTAACTGAGTTAATGCATGAAAAAGGCTTGGGATAGCATTGGGCACATGGCTTGCCCAGCAAGTGACAACCAGTATTTTTTTTGCTAAATATTTTCAGAGACAGAATCACACTTCTACTTCAAAATAGTACTCTTCCATTCTCATTTTATATAAAAAGGTAGAGTAGAATTCTAGGAGTAATAATATCCTTTAGGGATTCCCTGGTGGTTCAGATGGTAAAAAATGTGCCTGCAATGCAGGAGACCTAGGGAAGATCCCCTGGAGAAGGGAATGGCAACCCACTCCAGTACTCTTGTCTGGAGAATCACATGGACAGAGAAGTCTGGTGGGCTACAGTCCCCGAGGTTGTAAAGAGTCAGATACAACTGAGCGACTTAACACTTTCACTATCCTTTAGAAAGATATCAAAGGAATGTTGACCCGCATCCTCTTCCTCTCTGGCCAGAGTTAAGTCATTTTTTTAAGCATTACAAAACACACTGATTGTGTCTGATGATGATTTATATTTGATGACAATACAGAGCTCTAAGGATTATCAACATTTTACCATGCATGCTGTTAACATCTTTATGTGTGTAGCATTTATGAAATCTTGCCTTCCCTTTTCAACTAAAATGTTCCCTTTGACTTAGAAATTAAAAAATGAAATGTTTGAGAAAATATCCTTTAGGAAACAACTCAAATTTTCCTCCAATTTGGGATTTACAATAACTCTTTCCTTTACAAATACTTCTATTACTCTAAAAAGGAGAAATAGAATCTCTTTTCCTCCCTCTGAAAATGTATTAGCAGTAGGAAAGTTTCCTAAAGTTTCATTAGAGAACCACAAAGTAAGGAACATTGCTTTAGAACTCTCTAGCAAACAGATCCTGACTGGAGAGGCCCTAGGTCAATGCTTATGTAATTTAAAAATTTCCAGGAGCCACATGAAAAAAAAATAAAGAGGGAATTCCTTGGTGGTCCAGTGGTTAGGACTTGGCACTTCACTGCTGGGGCCTGGGTTCAATCCTTGGTTGGGGAACTAAGATCCCGCAACCACATGGTGTGGCCAAATAAATAAATCATTAAAAAAAAAAAGTAAAAGGAGACAGTTGATACTAATTTTATTTTTGCTTTGGGAGAGTGGAAGTATATTGGTTTGCCTTTTCATTTATAAAAACATTTGGGGGGTTTTCTGGTTGATTATCTTCCTCTTCCTTTACCATGATGCCTACTTACAGTAATGACAGGGGACTGTTTAAACACCGGGTGATAACTAGTTTTAAACAAGGAAATTTCATTCAACCCACGGTATCCGAAATGTTATCAATTCAACAAGTGATCAACTAAAAATTATTAAGGTGATATTTTAACATTCTTTTTTTTTTTTTCATATTATGCCTTCCCAATCTGGTGTATATTTTCCACTTACAGCACATCTCTACGGGGGCCAGTCACATTCCAAGTGGCCAATGGCCACATATGACTGATGGCTATGATACCAGACAGCACATCCCTAGAGGAGGATCATTCTGAGTTATCCCATGAGTGAGTAACACAAAACAAAGTCAGAAAATTAGACTAGAGAGAGAATAAACGGGAAGGAGAGGAGAGCAGAAAAGATGAATAACATGAAATGTTAATGTACCTCTCTGTCCAAGGTAATACTGGTTGTATAGATCTCTCCTGTATCTTTATTTAGGTAAAACACTGGAGAATTAGCAGGCTCCTGAGACACGATCCTATAGGAAATTTTAGAATTCAGAGTGTTGGGCTCATCTGCATCGGTTGCGGTGATTTTCATCACAAGTGTATCTGATAGCAGAAAATGAAGGGGTCCAAGATGAAACACAACTTTTAGCACACTTACGTTGTTATTATTTATGTATCATATCAGCTTGTTCCAAAAAGGATTTTAGGTATGTATCAAATTCAGTTTACTAAGATCAAAGAATTTAATTGCTTGAGGGAGCAAGTGTGAATGGAGGTAGGAATAGGAAAAATGAGATAAAAGTGAGGCTGAGGTTAGTATATACAGTTTTTAAGATAAAGTCCTGGACACGCTATAGGAGGGCCACAGATCTGCTTATCACATTTCTAATAACCAATACAAAGAAAGAAAAATGAACAAGACACATTCATGCTTATTAAAATACAAGCAATTCAGGAGAAGCATAGCTTTTCTTTACATTCAGATCAAAGAGAAATTTCTCCTGCAAGCCCCCATATAGAAAGCTGCATTTAACACTTGCATTGAAGCCTGGAGGTAGAAATAATATGTCTAAGGTTAGCAAACTACGGACAGTGGGCCCAAGCCAGCCAGCCACCTGATTCTGTGAATAAAACTCTACTGGAACACAACCATACCTATTTGTTTACATAGCATCTTATGGCCGCTTTCCTGACACAGGATGAAACTGACAAGTTGCAATACAGACCTAACCTACCACATCAATCTACCATATCTGTTTTGAAGGTAAAAAAACTGAAAAAAAAATCAGTTCCAAACCTAGATCAATCAGTTTATTATTATTTTTCCTGTGGGTAATATTCAGCCTCCACTAAGACAGAGGTTTCAGTGTTCAGTGACATGCTGGGCACAGAATGGTCTTGGGTATTCATTCATAAAAACGATAAACTCTTACTTGCTGCACTTAGCTCTTCAACAGACCCAACAAAGACGTCCTGTGTGAACACTGGCTCGTTGTCATTGATGTCAAGAACTTTAATTCTGAGTTCTATTGGTTTCTCTAAGTTTCTTCCTCTTTCATCCAAAGCATAACCAGTTAACTGGAATCATGACATACATAATAGAAGGCATTTAGGCTGAGGTCATTCAAGTAGCACAATTTCAAAAACATAATAAAACATAACTATTACCCAAGAAAAGCTACAAATGCATAAATGTAAAATTGTTCTTACCAGAAAAAATGGCATTTGTTCTCGATCTAGAATGGTGGTAACGTTCAGTTCTCCGGTGTCTTTATTAAAGACAAACACACCAAAAGGCGGCTCTGTGATCCCCTTTCCAGTGTATTTGTATGTAATTTTTAGGTTTTTTTCTTCTGCAAGATCAGAGTGTATCTAACATAAAAATAAGAGAGGAATGCTTCAAGTTAAACACTAACTTACAGGTAATGGTTTTAATTGAAAATTTCTCTCTGAAGCTGTTGGATGTTGAAAGGAGGGAGGTGGGAGACACTGGTGATCCAGAGCAGAGGTGCTGGGGTCAGAGCACCCGGGTCTAGTCGTGTCACAGCTACACTAGGTGTGATGCTAATGGTTACCTACCCTCCCACGCGTCAGTGTTCTTACCTGCAATGTGAAGGGACACTTCTGCCTACCTCTTAGGGTTGTTATGAAATTAAGATATCATTAGGGGGGTACATCTTGGTAAGAGTGGATTTTAAATTTAGGTAAGGTAACATTTGCAGGCTCAAAACCACCTTTATAACTCTGATCATCAGGAAGGTATGAGTAAGGCATCCTTTCACAGGAGGGTTAAAATAGTCAAGCGCTTCGCCTACTTGGAATGTTCCTGCAGATTAGTGTTTCTAACGTGGGGGACTTTTGTAGTTAACACGTTCCTCCTCTAGAAAGAGCTCTATTTGTATTTCTAACTTGTTTGTTTGCCCTTTCTGTTATCTCTAATTCTTCATCACTAAGTGTATTTCTGTCGCCCCCTACTGGATCCTCAATTTCTCTTTTCAGACATCACTGAAGCCATTACCCACCTCTGCCCCGCCAGTTCTTCGTCCTGAAATCTCAGAATTAGCTACACATGCTTCCCACAGGATTCCCAACATGCTCTGGGGCTGAGGGTGCTGCTGAGAATGAGATTCGGCTCGAACCTTCTGCCACGCCTACTCTGCTCCTGGAGGAATGGGGACCCTGGGGCAGTCCGGTGATCACTTTTCACTGTCTGCTTTTCCCTGTGTTTCCGTTTGTCTCTCTTTTTCTGTCAAGTACATGCATATACACACAGAACCCATGGGTATGTGTATACACATACATCAGTATTTATAGAGAATATTCTAGATCTTTATGTGCTGACTATATATATAACTTCACTTATGTTAAAAATAAAATCAAACTGTGTGTGAACCTAGCAGTTGGTTTGCATATACATATGTATGCACATAAGAGTATGTAAGTATATACATATGTATTTCAAAAGATATGAAAGATACTAAGCTGTTGACAGTATTACTTTTAGATAAAGAATCTATAAAGTTGGGGAAATACAACAGAATGTTTTTTTATGTAAATTTTACTCTTAACAACTTTTATAATTAAAATTAGTAAGAAGAATAGCTAATGCTTACTGAACCCCATGTATTTTAGGGAAACCTATTGAAAGAATGAGTGAATAACTCAGATATCTCATCAAACCAGCACTAACCAAACCAGAAAGCTTAACTGCTTGTATAAAAACTATAAAGTCATGGGCTTCACTGGAGGCTCAGACTGTAAAGAATCTGCTTGCAATGCAAGAGACCCAGGTTTGATCCCTGGAGAAGGGAATGGCTACCCACCCCAGTATGCTTGCCTGGGAAATCCTATGGACAGAGGAGACTGGCAGACTACTCTCCTTGGGGTTGCATAGAGTCAGACACGACTAAGCGACTTTCACTCACTTCATGTAAAGCCATAATCAAACATTGAGATTTAAGAGGGCTTTTATCAAAGTAATATATTGCTGGAAAAAGGAAAGTGTCTTCTGTTCCTGGCTGCTCTTTTTTTTAAAGGAGTTTGATGTGTGTGCTGTTTATAAGGTTGGAAAGATGAAGGTACCACTTGCCTATGAACATTTATTCATTCACACAAATGTTTACAGGATGTTGGCTCCTCTCGGGGCACATGGTTTGCACGAGCTGTGAGTCCTGAGGACCAAGCCCCTGCCCTCAGGGAGCTTACACTGTACTGAGAGAACCAGACAACAAGCAAGCAACTTTATGACATAATGTCCTGGAGGTGCTGCTGCTGCTAAGTCGCTTCAGTCGTGTCCAACTCTGTGCAACCCCATAGACGGCAGCCCACCAGGTTCCCCCATCTCTGGGATTCTCCAGGCAAGAACACTGGAGTGGGTTGCCATTTCCTTCTCCAATCCATGAAAGTGAAAAGTGAAAGTGAAGTTGCTCAGTCGTCTCACTCTTCGTGACCCCACGGACTTGCAGCCTACCAGGCTCCTCCATCCATGGGATTTTCCAGGCAAAAGTACTGGAGTGGGTTGCCATTGCCTTCTCCGCCTGGAGGTGAATGAGCTATAAACAAGCTGAACGGAGTGAGGGGATTGAGATGGGGTGAGGCCGGGAAGGGAATTCTTGGCCAGAGGCTTTATGCTGTGAGATACTGCAAATACCTATGGGGAAGGGTTTCAGGCAGAGGGAACAGCAAGTGCTAAGGACTGACGCTAAAGCTGAAGCTCTAATACTTTGGCTACCAGATGAGAAGGGCTGACTCATTGGAAAAGACCCTGATGCTGGGCAAGATTGAGGGCAGGAGAAGGGGAAGACAGAGGATGAGATGGTTGGATGGTATCACTGACTCAATGGACATGAGTTTGAGTAAACTCTGCGAGATAGTGAAGGACAGGGAAGCCTGGAGTGCTGCAGTCCATGGGGTTGCAAAGAGTCAGACACGACTAAGCGACTGAACAACGAAAGGGTGGGAGGCTGGCATGGGCTTTGGGCTTGTGTCAGCTTAGGGAGGTGGCAGAGTGTGGGATGAAGGCTGATAGGAGCTGGGGTCAGAGAGGAGGTCAAAGTCAACAAATCCTAAGAGAGCTCTTGTTGGCAGAGGTGAGGAGTGTATTTCTTCCACTGCAGTGGACAGCTGTTGACAAGGCCTCAAGAAGGGGATGAAAATTTCAGTTCAGAAGACCACTTTGGCTGCTTTCTGGAGAATGGACTGTGGTGGGGGAGGGACAGGCAAGAGTGAAGGCAGGGAGACCAGGTCAGGGTGCTTTTGGCAACACAGGTCAGAGCTGACATTGATGGGTACGAGGAGCATGGCGGTGGAGAGAAGTGGGCAGATTCAGAATACACTTTTGGCACAGAACTGACAGTATCTGCTACAGCTTTGAAAATACTGAACAAAATTATGGTACCATTTACTGAAACGGATAGAACTTAGGGAGAACAGCTTTCGGATAAAGCAAGGGTTTAGACTTTGCACGTGCTAAATCTGAGATACAAATGACTGGAACTACCATATTATTTATCAAAGCAATAGGGCATTTTGAGAGTTGGAAGGGGAGTTATTAATAATTAGGTCAGGACAACGGCTGTAAACCCAGACTGTTTCAGGCAAGATGAGTTAGATAGCAGTTTCTTTTCATTTTGAAAACTATTCTCATGGGCAGGGCGGCAGAATGCATGACTCTGATATAATAGTTTCAAGCTGAAAGCGATTGAGAAGAAGCAGATACAAGAAAAACTCTCTGTCCTCCTCCTATTTGCCTAAGACTGTTGTGGTTTAGTCATTAAGTCGTGTCTGACTCTTGCAACCCCACAGATTGCAGCCCGCCAGGCCCTTTTTCCTGGAATTTCTCAGGTGGGAATACTGGAGTGGGTTGCCATGCCCTTCCCCAGGGGATCTTCCCAACTCATGAACTAAACTAGTGTCTCTTACATCTCTTGCACTGGCAGATGGGTTCCTGACCACAGAGCCACCTGGGAAGCCTTACTTGCCTAAAAGCAGGACGTAAGTTTGTAAAGATGCATTTTCTACCCCTCTCGACAGCAAGGACAAAAAAGTTAATCACTGGAGGGGAGTTTAGATCCCTAACAGCCTGGAGATAGGACCAGGAGAATCTACAAAACAAACCTAACTTTTTCTATTATTAGTTGCCCATCTATTTGCCTTTCCAGGTTGCTGCCCCTGGGGATTCAAGGTCTTTCTTGTCTGTCTTGTCACTTTTCTAAAAATTTACTGTCCTACTATGTAGCTTATATAAACCCAAATCCTAACCAAACCTTTGATTTACTCATCTCTGGGCACTCCCACATGTTTCATGCGGGACAGACAAGTTTCTAGGGGCTTCCCAGGTGGCTCAACGGGTAAAGAATCTGCCTATAATGTAGGAGACACAGGCGATGCGGTTCAATCTCTGGGTCTGGAAAAATCCCCTGGAGGAGGGCATGGCAACCCACTCCAGTATTCTTGCCTGGAGAATCCCATGAACAGAGGAGCCTGGCGGGCTACAGTCCATGGGGCAGCAGAGTCAGACAGGATTGAAGTGACTGAGCACAGAGCACATACAGACACGTTACTAAGATTGTTTTTCTCTTGTTAATTATTTTTTGTCTGTCCAATTCACAGGGCTCCTGCCAGAGAACCTAGGTAGGTGCTAGGGAAAACAAATGATGAGATCTCCTTTTAAGCACTGTTAACACTGATGGCTGGATGGCATCACTGACTCGATGGGCATGAGTCTGAGTGAACTCTGGGAGTTGGTGATGGACAGGGAGGCCTGGCATGCTGCAATTCATGGGGTCGCAAAGAGTCAGACAACTGAGTGACTGAACTGAACTGAACTGAACACTCTGTTAAACAAGGATTCAACTAGTGCCTGAGTCTGCTCTTTGTTGAATCAAGCAGTGAAAGTCACTCAATCACGTCCAACTCTTTGAGATCCCCTGGACTTCTCCAGGCCAGAATACTGGAGTGGGTAGCTGTTCCCTTCTCCAGGGGATCTTCCCAACCCAGGGATCGAACCCAGGTCTCCCTCATTGCAGGCAGATTCTTTACCAGCTGAGCCACCAGGGAAGCCCAAGAATATTGGAGTAGTAGCGTGTCCCTTCTATAGCAGATCTTCCCATCCCAGGAACCAAACCAGGGTCTCCTGCATTGCAGGCGCATTCTTTACCAGCTGAGCTTCCAGGGAGGCCCAGTTCAATCAAAGCCCTCCATAAAATACATGTTCACCACTAATGCTGCATCTTCTAGATAGGAAAGTGGATCTTCAAGGTAACATCTAGAATATTAAAAAGTTCAGTGAGTACCTCATGTAACATTCCTAAAATTTTACAGTGAACATGGACCATCTCAGACCACATTTCGTGCATGTACTTCCTTTCCCTCTTTAGACAGTACCTTGGCGATCGGATTCTTCCTGGACAGGTCCTCTCCCTCCCGGAGGGCCACAGGGGCGGTGATCCAAGCACGCTTTTGTCTCACTGGGTGAATGTGTTTAGGAAGCAACTTGCTTTCATTTCTTGAGTGTAAGACCTAAAGCAATAAAATGTTGCCAAAAAATTAGTAAAACATTAGTAAGGAATCATAAAATGTACTAGAAGTTGAAAGAAAGCTGTGCAAATTCTAAGGTATACATTATTTCATACTTTTTGATATGGCTTTAATATAAGCTTTGGACTTCCCAGGTTGGTGCTAGTGGTAAAGAACCCACCTGCCAATGTAGGAGACATAAGAGAAAAACAGGTTCAATCTCTGGGTCAGGAACATCCCCTGGAGGAGGGCACAGCAACCCACTCCAGCATTCTTACTTGGAGAATCCCATGGACAGGGGAGTCTGGAGGGCTGCAGTCCATACGGTTACAAAGAGTTGGACATGACTAAAGCGACCTGGCACACATGTACAGGTTTCATTTTCAAAGAGAAAACATATATTCTGGAACAAACACTATATACCTGAAGAGCTTGTTTCCAAACCAGTAAAGCAGTTTTGTTTTGTTGTTTTTTATCAGCAAGGAAAGATCTCCCAGAGGGAGGACTTAAAAAGGCTAGAGTAATTTAGTGACCTTACAAATGGGCAAACTACAATTAACACTGCAAGTCAAGAAATGTTTCTAACTGAAAATGAAGTCTTATTTTTCTGTGGTAGCTTATAATTTAAAAATAAATTACTAATGCTTTAAGACAAAATTATCAGTAACCTGTTGATATCAACTTAACTAAAACTAGTGAAAGTGTCAGTTAATGAACTGATTGTTTTAAGAATGAAGTTAAAGGATTAAATGGCCCATCTCTGGTTTATCAAAAACTAGGCAGAAAACTAATCTATAAGTTTTCAGTTGGGCTTTAATAGATGAATATATATTTTATCCAAGGAAAATTTTAATGCAGTATTAAAATTAAATGACCTAGTATTTTAAGATCAGAGATGATTTTTATACTAAGTTTACCATTTTACTCATTTTATTGCTCTATATAATAACTTGCATTTTACTTCAAAATATTTACACTGGTTATCACTAGGTCACTGATTTTTTTCCTTTGTTTTCAGTGGAAAAATTCTTCTATAATTAAAAAAATTAATTATGTATCAAAACATTAAAATAATATTAAAGTTTATAATGTAAAAATGTAAAACAGCCTTCCAGTTTTTCACTCATGTTTTAGAAAATGCATTGCTAACAGCTTGATAAATATCTTTTGACATTTTCTTATGATCATACAGCTGCACAAGTAAAAAAGGTCTCCTTTTTTTTTTCCATAAAAATGGAGTTATATTAGGATGGCCAAAAAGTTCATTCAGGTTTTTTTCTGCAACAGCTTATGGAAAACCCCAAACTTTATGGCCAGCCCAATACTATACATCACATTCTGTCCCTTGTTTTCACTCAGTACCTCATCACGGACATCCCTTCATGTACTGTGAGTTGTTTTACTTTTACCATTCTCTTACTGATGGATATTTAGATTGTCAAAAATGCTGCATAATCTTCCCTGGGTAGAGGTTCCTGTGAACGTGGTTCAGTGGGAATGGCTGAGTCTGAGGTGATAGGACAGAGTTGTTGTTTAGTTGCTAAGTCATGTCTGACTCTTTGCAACCCCAGAGACTATAGCCCACAGCATAGACTGTTGAGTTGGTGATGGACAGGGAAGCCTAGTGTGCTGCAGTCCATGGGGTCGCAAAGAGTCGGACACGACTGAGCAACTGAACAGAGACTGTAGCCAACCAGGCTCCTCTGTCCATCGGATTTCCCGGGCAAGAGCACTGGAGTGGGTAGTCATTTCTTTCTCCAAGGGATCTTCCTGACCCAGGGATTAAAGCCACATTTCCTGCTTGGTAGGTGGGAAATGATCCACCTGGGAATTTACCTGAAATTTACAACTGATTCACCTGGGAAGCCCCAGGGATAGAGTAAGATAACCAAAAGGTAGCTCAGAAATCCTATTAGGAGACTGTTAATAGAGAGGGAACTTTAGTGGGCTTTGGGAGACCACAGTAAGTAAATAATCACTCAAGCAAGTAATGGAAAAATCCCGAAACAATGTGGGCTTACTTAATTCATAAAGCTGAACAAGTCGCTTAGCATCGAAGCTAGATGGGTTTGCTTAACAACAAAACCAAGTTAACTTGCTTAACAACAAAACCATGTAACAGAAGCAAGAGACATGTCCCAAAATAAACAAAAAAAACAATAGTGGAAAATAAGGCTCCAAACCTGCCCAGTGACAACAAGTTAATGACCCTTAAAACATACTCTCTGCAAATACAAAAACAGTAATTTACAGGAAGGTGACATTTCAAAGTGAAAGACCCTCACTGTACTGAGACCTAATATAATTTTTCCAAAGTGCCATGAAGGATGCACCATATAGGGTCAATAACTCCCCCACCCAACACATAGGAGTTAATGATGTAAGACTCAAACAATGAAAAACAAGGTGATCTTCTTTCCATTCCCTTTCTTCCTTTTATTTATAAAAATGTAACCCACTAATATTCGGGGCAGCACAACATTGACCACCTGCCTGGAAGCCTCACAATCATCCTGTTCTAGGTAAATCTCTTACCTATCACTATGCTTCTCGCTGAATTCTTGCCTGTGCTGAGACATAAAGGACCACAGCTCCGAGGCACAGCCTCAAAACGCCACCTAGCGGTTTCAGTGGGACTGTGTGCTTTCAGTCTGGTAAAGGCACAACTGTAAGGCAATGGCACCCCACTCCAGTACTGTTGCCTGGAAAATCCCATGGATGGAGGAGTCTGGTGGGCTGCAGTGTCCATGGGGTCGCTGAGGGTCGGACANAGAGACTGTAGCCAACCAGGCTCCTCTGTCCATCGGATTTCCCGGGCAAGAGCACTGGAGTGGGTAGTCATTTCTTTCTCCAAGGGATCTTCCTGACCCAGGGATTAAAGCCACATTTCCTGCTTGGTAGGTGGGAAATGATCCACCTGGGAATTTACCTGAAATTTACAACTGATTCACCTGGGAAGCCCCAGGGATAGAGTAAGATAACCAAAAGGTAGCTCAGAAATCCTATTAGGAGACTGTTAATAGAGAGGGAACTTTAGTGGGCTTTGGGAGACCACAGTAAGTAAATAATCACTCAAGCAAGTAATGGAAAAATCCCGAAACAATGTGGGCTTACTTAATTCATAAAGCTGAACAAGTCGCTTAGCATCGAAGCTAGATGGGTTTGCTTAACAACAAAACCAAGTTAACTTGCTTAACAACAAAACCATGTAACAGAAGCAAGAGACATGTCCCAAAATAAACAAAAAAAACAATAGTGGAAAATAAGGCTCCAAACCTGCCCAGTGACAACAAGTTAATGACCCTTAAAACATACTCTCTGCAAATACAAAAACAGTAATTTACAGGAAGGTGACATTTCAAAGTGAAAGACCCTCACTGTACTGAGACCTAATATAATTTTTCCAAAGTGCCATGAAGGATGCACCATATAGGGTCAATAACTCCCCCACCCAACACATAGGAGTTAATGATGTAAGACTCAAACAATGAAAAACAAGGTGATCTTCTTTCCATTCCCTTTCTTCCTTTTATTTATAAAAATGTAACCCACTAATATTCGGGGCAGCACAACATTGACCACCTGCCTGGAAGCCTCACAATCATCCTGTTCTAGGTAAATCTCTTACCTATCACTATGCTTCTCGCTGAATTCTTGCCTGTGCTGAGACATAAAGGACCACAGCTCCGAGGCACAGCCTCAAAACGCCACCTAGCGGTTTCAGTGGGACTGTGTGCTTTCAGTCTGGTAAAGGCACAACTGTAAGGCAATGGCACCCCACTCCAGTACTGTTGCCTGGAAAATCCCATGGATGGAGGAGTCTGGTGGGCTGCAGTGTCCATGGGGTCGCTGAGGGTCGGACACGACTGAGCGACTTCACTTTGACTTTTCACTTTCATGCATTGGACAAGGAAATGGCAACCCACTCCAGTGTTCTTGCCTGGAGAATCCAGGGACGGAGGAGCCTGGTGGGCTGCTGTCTGTGGGGTCGCACAGAGTCGGCACGACTGAAGCGACTTAGCAGCAGCAGTCTTCTATAAAATTCAAGAGAGGAGTAATCCCCTTTGTTTCTTACCTCAAAATGGAGTCCATTTCCAAAGTCAAAGCAGATCTAGAAAATAAAAATTATTTGTTGTTTAATACAACGTATCAGTCAACTCAGCTTAAATATTTTGCTAATGAGTAACCTACCACCTAGCATATTACAGACATTAAGAAAGGATGTGTGTGTGTTTAACCACCACTCTCCTTTGTCAAAAGGAAATACATTTTAATTCTCCTGTTTGTTCCCCACCATGACCAGAGCCAGAGAGCAGAACCCAAATCCAGCTTCTTTTAGATGCACACTGCCTCCCCCAGCAAACTCAGAACACAGCTACCAGCTGAAAAACAAAGGCAAAAACTCTCATCTTGAATCTTAGGCACTCCCTGATCCTCCTGTCCTTAGCCGGTGGTTTTCACCTCATGTTCTCTGGGCCCCACGTAGCTTTCCTCAAGGTCTTTAGTGCAAGATGCGCCCCCTAGCCCGGCCCCCTACTAACTCCCATCATCCCCTGCGGGTCACACCTGACTGCCCATATTCAGACTTCATTCCTCAACAACCTCCCTGCCCCAGTCCCACTCGCTGTTTTCTTTGGTTCTTCTCAAGCACTGTCACATTTGGGATTTCATCACTATTCACAACTATGTAAATGTAAATATAGTTACATTTACGCTCAATCTTCACAACAAACTCCCATCTTGCCTTCTGACACCTGCTGCATTCTTTATAGTCCATTAATCTCTTGGCTTCACTCTTGGCTTAACCAGCACTTCTAGTAGGGTAGCTTCACATGACTAGTTGCTGTTGGGTAGCTTCAGGTGACTAGTTGCTGTTGTTTAGTTACTAAGTCATGTCTGACTTTTTCAACCCCATGGACTGTAGCCCATCAGGCTCCTCTGTCCATGGGATTTGCCAGGCAAGAATACTGGAGTGTGTTGCCATTTCCTTCTCCAAGGGATATTCCCCATTCAGGGATTGAACCCACATCTCCTGCATTGGCAGGCAGATTCTTTACCGCTGAGTCATCAGGGAAGCTAATTATCTTCAATTAATAATTCATTTGCCCGGTTGCCACATGAGGTAAGAGGCTTAAGAGCACTTCCATCACTGCAGACAGTTCTGTTGGACAATGCTAGCACATGACTGCAGCCATTCCAAAGTTGTTGTCTATGACTCAGGGATTCTCAGTCTCTTGCTCTTCTAATATTCCGGCCTCACTTTTTCCCCAACTCTGGAAGCCTAACTATGATTCTCTTTGACCTTGTATTGGCAGCATTGCTGGGGAGGGCCATAGAGGCTGAAGGGACCCGTCACACATCCATGCTTCCTTCACAGCAGTGATGTTTGTTTCCAGGATATGTTTCTGTTTGTTCAGAAGAGTTCTGTTGTGCAGACATCCTGTCTGTGAGCATCTCCTTCATTCTCAACAGTGTATTCACTCAGACCATAAATTATACAATCGCCTTATCTTTGCTTCTTGTATCGCATCCCTCACACTGACCACATTCCTGAGCCCACTCACTCTTAGGAAATGACCCCACATTTTATTTGATGGATTGTATCTCTGATTCCCCTCTCCTTCCCTTCTTTCCCCAAGGAAGAGCCGTCCTAATGCCTTTTCAAGGAGAAGGCAATGGCACCCCACTCCAGTACTCTTGCCTGGAAAATTCTATGGACGGAGGAGCTTGGTAGGCTGCAGTCCATGGGGTCGCACAGAATCAGACACGACTGAAGTGACTTAGCAGCAATGCCTTTTCAAGGTTAACCATCATCTGTGTGCCTCATTTGCAACTTTTCCACTTACCCTCCCACATTTACCTTCTCAAGAACCTTATTCCTTCCACTAAACTTTTACCTGGATTTGCTACATTTGCTAATCAAATGTTTATTTCCTTCACCGATAATGGCCAAACATATTTAGATCTTCACCATCTTAAAAATAATCAAAACTTTTCCTTGTTTCTGCAACATTTAATCTACTGTTCCATATCCTGATTCACTATAATTCCAAACTGAAATCTGTATTTATTGCCTTTACATCCTCACCTGCTGTTTATGTATTCTTTGTACTCTGTCTTAAATTTGGATTTTTCTCAGGCTTTCCTGCCTTTTTTCATGTGGCATCTCAGGTCACATGGATCCATGAAGCCTTGATTGGTACATCATGGAAAGCAGGGCTTTCCCTAAAATTCCTAAGTCTCTTTCGCTTACATCCTTTTGAAGTGTCTTGCAGGGTCTGTTCTACACGTTGATCTTTCATCTTCCTTTCTTTCCTCTACCCTGTAGTACGTGTTCTTGTTTCCACTCTGGCAAAGAGATAGTTAAGGATAGTGGTCAGCCTCTAGTATGAATTTCTCTTGCGCAGATGAACAACTGTGGCTAATTTTCTATTTTATAGTCAGAATATTATCTCTTCCTCATCCTGTTACTAGTTTACCAGCTAGCAATGGCTAGAGATATCTCTAACCAAAGTCATGCTCCCCAAATTATGTACTTTCAAAGGTGGTGTGATGTAACAAAAAAGGGAAAGCAATGCTGAATGAATTACTCCTCTCTGCATGTTCCTCTGGTGGGTATTTTCAAAGGGAAAGAATAGGGATGAGATTCAGGATTCCTCATTGTCACATCATCAGGGGACATTCTTAAAATGTGATACATTTCTTGCCCAGTCTCCTAACCATTGTCTTCTCTGTACAAACTCTCCTGAGGAGTTGCCCAGGTAATATATTCGCCACTTTTACTCTTCCCTAGAATCTTATTGGGCCTAGCAAAGGTGTAATATTATATGTAACTTTAAGTAAATGTTATTCTGATCAAATATATATTCCAGGATATAAGTAAAGGGGGGGCAGTTCATAGTTTTCCAGTCAAATGTAAACTCTTTATAAAAGTATTTTCTTTTTTCTTTTTTTTTTTTTTGGAGTGTACCTTTTCAAATGTTACTTGTTAAGAAATGTAGAAAACCACATGACTATAAGCAGTGCTTCTTAAGTTTTAATCTGTATTTTGTTCACTGGGGTTCTTGTTAAAATGAAGACTTCGTTTCAATACGCCTGAAGTTCAGCTTTACCTTTGGCATTTCTAACCAGCTCTCAGATGATGCCTAGGCTGCAGGTTCTTGACCCGCACTTTAAGCGGCAGAAGTTGCAGACCTGCAGTATGCACCATCGTTCATTCATTGAGGGGTACAGACACAAAGCTCACCAGTCATTATTATCTCAGTAGTTGACACAAGAAGCTTTGTCACTCTTGATTGCTAATTATCTTGAAAACAGAGAATCTTTTATGAATTTACTCATTTTTAACCGCTTAAAACGTTTACATTTCAATTTACTCATCACTCTGTGAATGGAGAACTTCGGATACAGAACTTACAGATATGGAGTGAGATGGGCTATGACTAAATATACAAAAGCAGTGTTAACAGGACAATGAACGTCCGCATAAGCAGTTTCAACAGCTGTCTAGCACATACTTTGGTTTTTTCATTGCCCATTGCTTCTCAAGGGGTTTTATCCCATTTACATTTTACTGTTGTTACATGCTTTTGCCATTGCAGCATTTGATTTTTGAGAATTTCTCTGAATTCTTTAATTGAAGTATTATCTGACATACAATATTGGGTTCCTCACACATTTCTTTTTAACTGAATTTTTAATTCAGGGGTATTTGTAGATTTACACAAATATTGTAGAGAGAGTGTCGAGTGCCTTTACTCATTTCCCCCTAAAGGTAACATTTTAAATAACTGTGGTACATTTGTCAAAACTAAAAGCTCAAAATGGGTTCAGTTAACTAAATTCCATACTTCAGATTTCAGTATTTCCTCCATTAATGCCCCATGTTGCATGAAGTTGTCATGCTTCCTTAATCCACTCTGGTCTGTGATCTTTTATCAGGCTTTCCTTGTTTATGACCTTGACCGCTTTGAGGCCTTGACTTTGGCCAGTTATCCTGCAGAGTATCTTCTTACTTGGATGTATCTGTTATTTTTCTTACATTTAGAACTGGGCGGTGTGTTTTTGTAAAGAATACCACAGAGTGGTGGTGAAGTGCCCTTTTCATCACAGCATATCGGAGTGCATGATACCCACGTGACAGTATTTGTTAAAGCAGCCTTTGTAGGTTTCTCCTCTGTAAAGCTGCGACTCTCCCTTCACGTGCTGTATTCTTTGAAGTGAGTCATTAAGTCGAGCTCACCTCAGAGTGGAGATGCTGAATGGGCATATGCTGGAGGAGAGACGTTAAGCTCTGCTTCAGAGGGGTGGGGAATCTATGCTTGTTGTTTGGAATTCTTTTGTGAGAAAGATCTGTCTCTTTTTCTCTCACTTATTTACTTATTCAATCATTTTTATCAGCTTGGACTCATGCATACTGATGTTACTCTGTGGGTTATAATCCAACACTATTTTCTTTATTTTGTTGTTCCAATAGTTCCAGCTGTGGCCACTGGAAGATCTTGATGGTTAAATTATATGTCCCTCTGACACGTCCCCAAGCTTTGGTTTTTGAACTCTTTCTTACTGTCTAGTATTACTAGATATTCCAGATCCATCTACTATTTTCTCTGCCCCAGCTTTAGAATGAACCATTTCATCAGGAAGCCTTGATTTCTAATACTGAATGGTATTCAGAAGCCAAGATTTGAGTGTGTAGGTGTAGTACCTTACAATCTTGTTTCCAGCCTCCTCGCCACTTTTTAGGAGAGGGCATAAAGATAGGGCTTTTCTTCTGAACTTTGTTATTACTAGAGGCTGTTTTAATTATTTGGAGTAGCAAAAGATTCATCTAAACCTAATTACCTCCCAAAGGCCCCACCTTCAAATGCTATCACATTGGAAGTTAGGGCTTCCGCATATGAATTCGGGTTAGGACACAAACATTACGTTTATAACAACGTGTAAGAGAATTCAGCCAATGAGATATCAAGGAGCTTCCAGAAGATTCTTCCCTCTGATAAGAAGAAAAACAAATGCACAGCCTCTCTTTGTACCTGCTTCTGGAGACTGCTGAGCAAGGATGTGATATTTGGAATGGCGAGGGCCACCTGTGACCATGGGCAGAAAGCCTACAAGATGGCAGAGAAGCCAAATGAAACCATACCATCTTTGAGTTACAGCACTGCTCAAATACGGAACCAGCCCCTGTCTCTGGACCATTTCTTCTGAGATAATAAGTACTCTTTTTATTTAATCTTTTAGTTGGCTTTTGGTACTTATATCTGAAAGCAGCCTAATAACATCCATTTTGCAGAGTTATTATAAAAGTAAAAGAAATAATACATACATACTTATTGCCATGACTGGCACATAGTAGGCACTCAGTGAATAGAATTATGATGCTACTTCCTCATTTCTAAGACTTGAATGAATTCTTCTCACCTTAAAATTTCAGAAATTTGGATTTAACCATGCCTTTAATTTTCCAAGCTCCCACCATATGTTAAGTTGGAGTGTTTCTGTCCTCTTGGATTCTTACATGTTGGGAAGGTGGACACAAATAGGGTGTGATAAGAACTGTAAGGAAAATTCAAGCAGGTTCAGGGTGGTAGAGAGGGATTTAGGACTTCAGGGAGGCTCTCGGAGGTTAGATCTTTAGAGAGACTGGAATGGGATGAGACAGCAAGTCAGGCAGAGCCCTGCAAAAGGAACTGCCAGGCCAGGAGTGTGAGAGAGCACCGTGGTTAAGGCAGTGCTGCTAGGGGGAGGGAGTCAGTGGAAATGGGGTTGCGGTGCTGGTTATATTTCTTATCTGGCTGCTGTTTATGTGGTAGGCTCAATTTGTAAAAATCCAGTAATTCAGTATGCTTCATTAAAAACTTACCAAAATAGATTTTGAAGCCCCTGGGGGCTCTGAAGGTAAAGAATCAGCCTGCAAAGCAGGAGACCTGGGGTTTGATCCCTGGGTGGGGAAGATTCCCTGGAGAAGGAAATTGCAATCCATTCGAGTATTCTTGCCTGAAGAACTCCATGGACAGAGGAGGCTGGTGGGCTACAGTCCATGGAGTCACAAAGAGTCAGGCACAACCGAGCAACTAACACTTAAAACTGAGGGTTTCTTGGAATCAGCCTAATAGTTCTGCTATTTGCGTTTTAGAACATCGACTGCAGTAGCCTATTTTCACAGACACTTAATAAAGGTGACAGACTGAAATATTTGCTCCACATTTATGGTACAAAAACCCCAAGAGACCTGTACCAACATTTTGCCAACTGTGGAACTCTATGTGACTAAGGAGATGGCTGAGATCTTAACTGCTGCTGCTGCTAAGTTGCTTCAGTCGTGTCCGACTCTGTGCGACCCCATAGACGGCAGCCCTACTACTCCTTCCTAAAGGAGATGGTTTGGATGTTTCCTTAGGGCTTGCACCTCATAGCACACACTCTTAAGTTTGAACAGTAGTTCTCAGTTGGGGGAGATTTGGTGCACACCCCCCCCAAACCTGCCCCCACCTCCCTGTGGCCACCTGGGATATTTGGTAAAGTCTGGAGACGTTTTTTGCTTATCGAAGCGGAGTTCTGTGTTAGGGGGTTGCAGGGGGCAGTAGAGGAAGCGAGTGCTGCTGACAACTATTGGGAAGAAGAGACCAGAGAAGCTGCTCAACATCCTGCGATGCACAGGCCAGCCCCTCCCCAACACGGCACACGCTGGCTCCAAATGGCACGGTGCCGAACTTCAGAAACCCTAACTCAGACCACGTGTTTCTAATTCGAAGTTACCGAAATAACTAGGGTAAAGAAGGTCATACAAGATCTGGAGGACCATGAATTGATGGAAACTTCCAAACTGGGGCACCCACTATAAGCAGAGTAACTGTACATACCGTCTTCTGTCCCGCATTTCTACTCCTTCCCACTTCTCTGTGAATAGTTTCAGTCCTGTAAGTTTAAGTGATGGCCTGTGGGGATGGCATGAAAGGCTTTCGAGCATTAGGAGGATGTCTGGACAAAGCGGACACTATGGTTTCTCTCAACTATGACATCTGTAACTTACTTTTTTTTTCTCACAAGGAACTTGGTGATTGAAAAATGTCACATATGACAAGCCTTCAGCATTTAAGACTGAAGAAGAAAGTAAGCTTCTAGTTTCTGTAGCCAAACAAGTAGTGATTTTAGATGAACCAGACACAACCTTCAAAAGATTCCCAATTTACTGATTTAGGAAAGAAAAAAATTCTATTGTTAGAAGAACCTATGCATCTTGTAAAAACTGGCCTTCTTGGTAACTGGAAAGAAAATAATTGTTGTGTGTGTGTGTGTGTGTGCAAAGGAACGAGGGAAGGTCAGTTTTACAATCAATGACTCTTTGTTCCTGGGGTCAGCACCTTTAGAAAAGACTTCCTTTTCTGAAGTCACCTTGATGAGCTTAACAAACAGAACCCTGGGGGACAAGTTTAACAAACAGAACCCTGGAGGACTTACAAGTCACTAGATGACAGCTGCTCCTGGCTAATAGGCTATCGGCCTTAAGCAGATGATTTTCAGGCTTTCTGTTGTGATTCTTTGAGTCCATGGTTAGTTCAGTTCAGTTCAGTTGCTCAGTCATGTCCTACTCTGCGACCCCATGAATCGCAGCACGCCAGGCCTCCCTGTCCATCACCAACTCCCAGAGTTCACGCAAACTCATGTCCATTGAGTCGGTGATGCCATCCAGCCATCTCATCCTCTGTCGTCCCCTTTCCTTCCTGCCCCCAATTCCTCCCAGCATCAGAGTCTTTTCTAATGAGTCAACTTTTCACATGAGGTGGCCAAAGTATTGGAGTTTCAGCTTTAGCATCATTCCTTCCAAAGAACACCCAGGACTGATCTCCTTTAGAATGGACTGGTTGGATCTCCTTACAGTCCAAGGGACTCTCAAGAGTCTTCTCCAACATCACAGTTCAAAAGCCTCAATTCTTCAGTGCTCAGCTTTCTTCACAGTCCAACTTTCACATCCATACATGACCACTGGAAAAACCATACCCTTGACTAGACAGACCTTTGTTGGCAAAGTAATGTCTCTGCTTTTGAATATGCTACCTAGGCTGGTCATAACTTTTCTTCCAAGGAGTAAGTGTCTTTTAATTTCATGGCTGCAATCACCATCTGCAGTGATTTTGGAGTNAGTCCAACTCTCACATCCATACATGACCACTGGGAAAACCATAGCCTTGACTAGACAGACCTTTGTTGGCAAAGTAATGTCTCTGCTTTTGAATATGCTACCTAGGCTGGTCATAACTTTTCTTCCAAGGAGTAAGTGTCTTTTAATTTCATGGCTGCAATCACCATCTGCAGTGATTTTGGAGTACCCCCAAAATAAAGTCTGACACTGTTTCCACTGTTTCCCCATCTATTTGCCATGAAGTGATGGGACCAGATGCCATGATCTTTGTTTTCTGAATGTTGAGCTTTAAGCCAACTTTTTCACTCTCCTCTTTCACTCTCATCAAGAGGCTTTTTAGTTCCTCTTCACTTTCTGCCATAAGGGTGGTGTCATCTGCATATGTGAAGTTATTGATATTTCTCCCGACAATCCTGATTCCAGCTTGTGCTTCTTCCAGTCCAGCGTTTCTCATGATGTACTCTGCATCTAAGTTAAATAAGCAGGGTGACAATATACAGCCTTGACTACTTCTTTTCCTATTTGGAACCAGTCTGTTGTTCCATGTTCGGTTCTAACTGTTGCTTCCTGAGTGTGGTTAAGTGACCACTTAAACTTTAATATCTCAGACTAACCGATAACTTATTGCAGATGAGATGTAGAGGAGTACAAAGAAGTTTAAAATATTGTTTTAACTTTGAGGCATTATAATGGCTTATTATTTCCATTCAGCCAGAAAGAACTGCAGCCTGCTTTAGAATGGTGGTCAATGGATGATGTTTGGGGACCCAAACAGAGGTGACCTAACGTGTCTGTTGCTGCTCTTCCATCTCATGCCCACCACCCGACAGTCACAGAAACACCTGTTACTTCTCTTTCTTATCCACCCTTCCAACCAGGCCGAGTGTTTTTACAAATTCTGTTTCCTTTCTTTGAACACAAGGCAGAATCAGAAACTGCCTTTAGGGTCCCTGGCTTACACCCAACCCGTTCTTAAAGAGTTTTCAGCTTTGGCTAAAGTAATTTAAGGGAAATAGAATGAGATAAATAAAGGCCATGGATGCCATTTGTTTGTTTCCTCTGATCAGTTCAGTCCAGTCACTCAGTCGTATCTGACTTTGCGACCCCATGGACTGCAGCACGCCAGGCTTCTCTGTCCATCACCAACTCCCAGAGCTCGCTCAAACTCATGTTCCTCAAGTTGGTGATGCCATCCAACCATGGCATCCTCTGTCATCCCCTTCTCCTCCCGCCTTCAATCTTTCCCAGCATCAGGGTCTTTTCAAATGAGTCAGTTCTTCGCATCAGGTGGCCAGAGTATTGGAGCTTTAGCTTCTGCATCAATCCTTCCCATGAATATTCAGGACTGAGTTCCTTTAGGACTGACTGGTTTGATCTCCTTGAGAGTCCAAGGGAAAAACATAAATGTTTTCCTTGGAAACATTTATGACACCAAGAATTTTAAAACAGAGAGTTAACAATGCTGTGCTACACTTGTGTTGTTAGATCATGTTGCAAACTGTCATTTCAAGGGAAACTGTATAATCTTGGACAGCTCCTATTTTTAACCTGGCATAGACAAATTGAAGATCCCCAAAAGCCAACATTATTTTATTTAGTGTCAATTTCCTTGGCCTCTAAAACATCTTAGAAAAATTAGAGTTACTAACAAATATCTAAATATGCATTTTAATATTTAACTTTCTTTTCCATTCCCAACTATTTTCCAAGAGGGATGTTAATAAGCAGTGATTCTCAAGTATGAGTGGCATGTGAATCATCTTGTTAAAAACACAAGACTTCCAGGCTGCATAAAGGGAGTTTCTGATTCAGTAGGTCTGGGATGGGGCTTCCCAAGTGGCGCAGTGGTAAAGAACCTGCCTGCCAATGCAGGAGACATAGGAGACTCGGGCTCCATCCCTGGGTCGGGAAGATCCTCCACAGGAGGGCACTGCAACCCCACTCCAATATTCTTGCCTGGAGAATCCCATGGACAGAGGAGCCTGGCAGGCTATGGACCACATGGTCGCAAAGAGTTGGACAGGACTGAAGCAACTTAGCATGTACACACCCAGGTCTGGAGTGGGGTATAAAAATCTGAATTTCTTACACAAGTTTCCAGGTAACGCTGATGCTGCTGGTCTAGGGACCACACTTGTGAAATCAACTCTGTAAAATCACAGAGTAGCAGGGGAATGAGAAGGAGAGCCTGCATAATTCATAGCCTGGATAAGGAGCCCTTAATTACAGAGATGCATGCAACAGTACATTCCAAATAAGGACTTTCAGCAACTGAATTATTCCCCTCACAAGATTTTCCACTTCACAAGCAGTAATCAAATAGACTTACAAGATTGCCTTACACAGTGTTCACACCTTCCTCCTGATTCATCTCTCTTCTTCTGGCTTACTGATCCTGAGAATTTATCGTTTTTGAAATATTTTATTTACCACTGTATTGGTGTTTTCTATAGTTGCTACAAATGCTTTGCGAATCAGCACAATATAAGGAAACCTGTATAATGCATCTTTTCAGATACATCTATATAATATATAATTGCTCAGACATAAGTGACAGGTTGTTTCGACCTTTAGGCTGCAATGTACTCCTGAAAATGACACTAAAAAATAGAATGGAGAAAACCAGATTCCCCCTGACCCCTCCCGCCCAGAAGCTTAAGGAAACCAAGAGCTTCAAGTTTTCCTTTTACATCACTAGATGGCACTGCTCTGTCAGTAAGTCAAACTGCAGGAATTGCCAAAAACTGCCCAACAACACAACCCACTCCAGTGTTCTCGCCTGGAGAATCCCAGGGACGGGGGAGCCTGGTGGGCAGCTGTCTATGGGGTCGCACAGAGTCAGACACGACTGAAGCGACTTAGAAGCAGCCCAACAACTGTCTCCAAGGTCCAAAGTGGAAAAGAGGCTTTGCAATTGACTTCAAATAAGCAAACTGGCAAAACCCAACAGTGCAAAGCAATGGTTTTAGAAAGCTGTGAGACTACTTCTGCAGGACAGTGAAATTAGGCAAATTTCAATGTATGTTTCTCCTTTTTTTCCCCTTTCTTGAATGATTCTATCTTGTAATGAAACCAAACCAATTATGTAATTCCATAAATTCAGGTCTTTCATATGACTAACTATAGGAAACTGCTTATTTTGGAGGTGGTGGTCTAACTAACTATAGGAAGCTGCTACAGTGGAGGTGGTGGTCTCGCCTTTGGATTGACAGAGAGGCATTTGGTGTCGGGGGTACCTGGGCTCTCTCCCCAGCTTCATGCATTAACAACAATCACCACATCCAGCTACTGGCACACGGTGGTGGTGGTGTTCATCCGCTAAGTCGGGTCCGACTCTGTGTCCCCATGGACTGCAGCATGCCAGGCTCCCCTTCACCATCTCCCGGAGCTTGCTCAAACTCACGTGCATTCAGTCGGTGATGCCATCCAACCATCTCATCCAAAAAGAATCTGATATTTTTGGAGCACCCCGTGTTCAGTATGAAAGGGCACACAGTGGCTGCTCCCGAAACGTAAAATTGTTTTCCCTCTACCTGCCTTTCTCCTACTGTAGACTCCACGATCGTGGGGCTGCTCACAAGCATCTGGAAGGCGGGTTGGCACACAGTGGAAGCACAGCTAGTAACTGCTGAATGTGTTCAAGTCGAACAAAAATTTACCCCTCACTCCATCCAGACATTAAAGATTTCTTCTCAACAAATGAAATTCAGATTATTATTCCAACTTTTTCCAAACATAGAAAGATACATCAACTCTTAGGTTTTTAAAGGATTCTTCTGTGTCCAAGGCATTGAGCTAGTTTATAGATAAATGGTACACTAATTCTATTTCAAAGAGGTTCAGTTTGTCAGGAGAGATAAAGCAGACATAGGGTTTCCCTAGTGGTTCAGACGGTAAAGAATCTGCCTGCAACGGAGGAGACTGGCGTTGGATCCCTGAGTCAGGCCGATCTCCTGGAGAAGGGAATGGTTACCCACTCCAGTATCCTTGTCCGGAGAATATCACGGACAGAGGAGCCTGGTGGGCTACAGTCCACAGGATCGCAAAGAGGGGGACACGACTGAGTGACTCACACACACTTTACTACAAGAGGTTGTTGTTGTTGCTTAGTTGCTTTGTGACCCCGTGGACTGCAGCCCGCCAGGCTCCTCTGTCCCTGGGATGTCCCAGGCAAGAATACTGGAGTGGGTTGCGATTTCCTTCTCCAACATTAGTATAAGAGGTAGAACAACTTCATTGTGTGAATAACAGCTGCAAAAACAGTTCTGGGGAGCTCAGAAAAGGCAGAAAGGGTCTCCTCTGGAGACTCTGGGAGAGGACGAGGGGAGGGAGCAGATGGGAGGTGGAAGGAAACAATCTGCTTTAAGGACTGTAAGTGTCAGAACAAGGAGAGGGCAAAGAGCAAGAAAGGGTGGATTTTGACAGCCAGACCATATGAGTAGAAAATAAGGACAAAGCCTTGTGCTAAGGATCTTCACAGATCCTATAAAGATGAACTTCCAAAGAGGGATTCTACGCGTTCAGAGCTTCGAGATTTTTTTGGCAGTACTGCAGGGCGGGAGCCGGGAAACGGTTTGAGGGTTAGGGTAGTAAGCCAAGGGAGATGCAGTGAGGACGGTGAACAGGGTCATGGCACCCAGATGGACGGGTGGGGTGAGAGTCTTTATGGGGATCACGTGAACCCCTGGCAATGTCCTGCATGTCAAGGATANCTTAGAAGCAGCCCAACAACTGTCTCCAAGGTCCAAAGTGGAAAAGAGGCTTTGCAATTGACTTCAAATAAGCAAACTGGCAAAACCCAACAGTGCAAAGCAATGGTTTTAGAAAGCTGTGAGACTACTTCTGCAGGACAGTGAAATTAGGCAAATTTCAATGTATGTTTCTCCTTTTTTTCCCCTTTCTTGAATGATTCTATCTTGTAATGAAACCAAACCAATTATGTAATTCCATAAATTCAGGTCTTTCATATGACTAACTATAGGAAACTGCTTATTTTGGAGGTGGTGGTCTAACTAACTATAGGAAGCTGCTACAGTGGAGGTGGTGGTCTCGCCTTTGGATTGACAGAGAGGCATTTGGTGTCGGGGGTACCTGGGCTCTCTCCCCAGCTTCATGCATTAACAACAATCACCACATCCAGCTACTGGCACACGGTGGTGGTGGTGTTCATCCGCTAAGTCGGGTCCGACTCTGTGTCCCCATGGACTGCAGCATGCCAGGCTCCCCTTCACCATCTCCCGGAGCTTGCTCAAACTCACGTGCATTCAGTCGGTGATGCCATCCAACCATCTCATCCAAAAAGAATCTGATATTTTTGGAGCACCCCGTGTTCAGTATGAAAGGGCACACAGTGGCTGCTCCCGAAACGTAAAATTGTTTTCCCTCTACCTGCCTTTCTCCTACTGTAGACTCCACGATCGTGGGGCTGCTCACAAGCATCTGGAAGGCGGGTTGGCACACAGTGGAAGCACAGCTAGTAACTGCTGAATGTGTTCAAGTCGAACAAAAATTTACCCCTCACTCCATCCAGACATTAAAGATTTCTTCTCAACAAATGAAATTCAGATTATTATTCCAACTTTTTCCAAACATAGAAAGATACATCAACTCTTAGGTTTTTAAAGGATTCTTCTGTGTCCAAGGCATTGAGCTAGTTTATAGATAAATGGTACACTAATTCTATTTCAAAGAGGTTCAGTTTGTCAGGAGAGATAAAGCAGACATAGGGTTTCCCTAGTGGTTCAGACGGTAAAGAATCTGCCTGCAACGGAGGAGACTGGCGTTGGATCCCTGAGTCAGGCCGATCTCCTGGAGAAGGGAATGGTTACCCACTCCAGTATCCTTGTCCGGAGAATATCACGGACAGAGGAGCCTGGTGGGCTACAGTCCACAGGATCGCAAAGAGGGGGACACGACTGAGTGACTCACACACACTTTACTACAAGAGGTTGTTGTTGTTGCTTAGTTGCTTTGTGACCCCGTGGACTGCAGCCCGCCAGGCTCCTCTGTCCCTGGGATGTCCCAGGCAAGAATACTGGAGTGGGTTGCGATTTCCTTCTCCAACATTAGTATAAGAGGTAGAACAACTTCATTGTGTGAATAACAGCTGCAAAAACAGTTCTGGGGAGCTCAGAAAAGGCAGAAAGGGTCTCCTCTGGAGACTCTGGGAGAGGACGAGGGGAGGGAGCAGATGGGAGGTGGAAGGAAACAATCTGCTTTAAGGACTGTAAGTGTCAGAACAAGGAGAGGGCAAAGAGCAAGAAAGGGTGGATTTTGACAGCCAGACCATATGAGTAGAAAATAAGGACAAAGCCTTGTGCTAAGGATCTTCACAGATCCTATAAAGATGAACTTCCAAAGAGGGATTCTACGCGTTCAGAGCTTCGAGATTTTTTTGGCAGTACTGCAGGGCGGGAGCCGGGAAACGGTTTGAGGGTTAGGGTAGTAAGCCAAGGGAGATGCAGTGAGGACGGTGAACAGGGTCATGGCACCCAGATGGACGGGTGGGGTGAGAGTCTTTATGGGGATCACGTGAACCCCTGGCAATGTCCTGCATGTCAAGGATAGGAGAAGGCGGCAGATGGTGTCAACATTTCAAGTGTGAAGGATGCAGTTCTCAGAGCCCCGGTTGCAGAGATGCTAAGGCAGCATCCTGAGGAAATCCTTTGAGGAGAGAGGTGACAGCAGACAGTGGGCAGTGCAGTGCTGCGGCTCACAGCGAGGCAGGGGTCAGCCACTGCTGCCGCCACCCAAGCGCCGCCTCCCACCTGTATCTTCTGGAGACGTCGGTCCAGCATGTCCTTCTGTGCTGGGTCGGAAAACCAAGAAAGCCTCCCTGAGGTGAACAGACCCCCGGCAGAGTACTATGCAAACAAAGGAAGGAGGAAACTGAAAGAAGAGCTGATTGGTTGGGAGCCTGTTATACAGAGTGAAGTCAGAAAGAGAAAACCAAATATTGTATATTAGTGTATATATGTGGAATCTAGAAAAATGGGACTGATGAACCTATTAGCAGGGCAGGAATAGAGGAGAAAATGGGTTTGTAGACATCATGAGGGAATGAGAGTGGGAACTGAGAAAGTAGCAATGAAACACACATTACCGTATGCAAAACAGCTAATGGGCGGTTGCTGTATAACACAGGGGACTCAACCTCCTGCTCTGTGACAACCTAGAGAGGGTGGGAGGAGGTTCAAGGGAGAGGGGACGGATGTATCCTTATGGCTGATATACGCTGTTGTATGGCAGAAACCAACACAACACTCTGAAGCAATTATCCTCCAATTAAAAATAAATTTTAAAAAATAAGGAAAAAAAAAAAAAACAACGATGACTGAGCTGGGCCACTGGTGCTGTTTCCCAATTAGCGCTCTTAGGGTTTAAGGAGACTGGATCTCTAACACCAGGCAGTTTACGGGCCATTTATTTCAGTTGACTTAGTTTGTATAGTAGGGAACTTGGAAGAATAGCAGGATGGAAGTATTTTAGAATAGGGAAAATTGGACCTCTCACTTCTCGTCTCCACCCAAATCTCCCTTCTCCTTTTCCCATCAGCCAGGCAGCATCTGCTGGACTGATGAAAGGCATGCCCATGAAGGTGTGATTTTGAGACAAGACCTAGGGAAGTGTTTGGCATAGAGCAGGTAGGTGCTCAGTAACACCTGATGAGTAAATGAATGTATCAAGGCTTAATCAGCCTAGAGGATATTTGCATTTTAAAAAGAGGTAAGATGAATCCCTAATGAGACTCTCTCACAATCTATCACCATTTCTCACTGGGGGAGTTATTGGCATTTCTGATAGGCAAAGTCCTTTTGAGTGGCTAATTTTTTTCTTGAAGGTTCTGTGGATTGCTGGAAGTTTAGCATCCTGCCTTTGGAGTAGTAAATACCAGCAGCATTCTGTGCCCATCAGGCTCCTCTGTCCGTGGGATATCCCAGGCAAGAATACTGGAGTGGGTTGCCATTTCCTTCTCCAGGGGATCTTCCTGACCCAGGGATCAAACCTGTGTCTCCTGTGTTTGCTGCATCAGCAGGCAGATTCTTTGCCACTGTGCCTCCTGGGAAGCCCCTTGTTCCCAAACCAAGCCTCCTGCCATGCTGCACACTCCCTCCACTGTACTGTTTGGGCTTTTCTGCCAGCCTTAGATCACAGCACCCCAAATTCTGAAAGATCTCTCTTTTTTTTTAAATAATGAGGCAAAAGCCTCATTATTAAATGAGTCGACTACAATCTCTTCTTTCTCCACTCTTTCATGACCAACTCAACCAACATTCATCTCTCGCTTTTCTTAATGATTTGAACACTTCCCTAAAAACACTCACTTGTCAATAAATCTTTTGAGGCATCCTTGGTACCAAGAAGGCTGCAAGCTCATCTTTCTGCATGTCCTTCTGTCCTGCATGCTGTGTTCCAGCTACATGGACTCCGTTCAAGAAACCATGCACCCTCGTCTTCAGGCCTTTGCATATGCTCCTCTCTCTACCTAGAAGCTTCTCCCCTCTTCTTCTCTTTGCATCATCTTAATGATTTATAATTACTCTCAGGTCTCTGCTGGACACTCAGTGCCAGGGCCCCTTCTGTAGGTTCCATGGTATCATGTGTTCTTTTATCATTACTCTTCTTAGCATCACCACCTGGGATTTTGCCATTTACTTTTTTACCAGACTGTAAGCCTCATGAGGGCACAACACTTCTGGAGTTTTCTTTGTCTCCCAACATTTGATACATTGTCTAGATTAAGCAGGGAGTTGCTAAACTGTGGTCATCTGTGGTTAGTTCTCAGCTAGTTTATTTTCTTGAGGGCATTGTTCATCTTATCATTAGACTATGGTATAAATCTTGATGTTCCAGCTTCCTTAACTCTAAACACCAAGCTTTACATATGATAAAAAATTGCAAAAAATTTAAAAAATAATTTGAAATCAACAAAATAGTGCAATGTCCTATGTCGTATATATCTGAAACTTTAAACAACTAAGAAAATGATCTTCCGTCATATTTGGGCTATATGTTTGAAAAGTGTTATCAGCTGTTAAAATCTTTGGCACACTGAAAGATAGAAACAGCTCTATTTTTTGTTGTTGCTGCTGTTTATTAAGAAATATTAAAATTGATCTAAAGTACATTTATAATTTTAATTAAGGTCTCTGATTTTTACTGCAATTTGGCAGTTTTAAAACTGCAAACCCTTATTCAAAGTGTAATTTCTTTATCATATAAATATTTGTATGCATTACTGATCAATAAACTATTTTGCAAAATGTAGACTGGTAATTCTCACTCTTATACCTGTCTGATAATTAAATTAACTGGAAAGTTTCTAAGGGCTTCCCTGATGGCTTAGACAGTAAAGAACGTGCCTGCAATGCAGGAGACCTGGGTTTGAACCATGGGTCAGGAAGGTCCCCTGGAGAAGGAAATGGCAACCCACTCTAGTATTCTTGCCTGAGAAATCCCATAGAACACAGGAGCCTGGCAGGCTACAGTCCATGAGGTCACAAAGACTCAGATACAACTAAGTGAAATTTTCTAGCAATATATATTTCTGGACTTTAGCCTTGGGGATTTTAATTTATCTCATTAGATATTTCTAATGATCAGGGAGAATTTAAACTCAATTATCATGTCTTTTTGCAAAGTACTTTCCCCTAATTTTATAACTAAGGAAATTTCTGTTAAAGAGTTGCCATTTCCCATTAGTTTTTAGGAACAAAAACAAATGTGAAATCCTACATTTCTAAAAGTCCCTGGATATGATAATTTACTCTTATAAGCTTCAATACTTACCATCTCACTTAGATTTTAATTTCTTCTAAAATCTGTCATACACTTGCATATTAGAATCTGAAGCACAACTCCAGTGTTACCGATAATTTCTAAGTAGTCGCACCTACTTGTTACAATTTAAATTATGTCTCTTAAAAGAAGATAGATTGAAGTCTTAACCCCAGTACATCAGAATGTGACTTTATTTGGAAACAAGGTCTTTGCGGATTTAACCAAGTTGAGGTCGTTAGTGTGAGTCCTGATATAATTGTTGCTGTTGTTTAGTTGCTAAATTATTTCTGACTCTTGCAACCCCATGGACTATAGGTCACCAGGCTCCTCTGTCCATGGGATTTCCTAGGCAAGAATACTGAAGTAGTTTGCCATTTCCTTCTTCAGGGGATCTTCCCAACCCAGGGATCAAACCCGCCTTTCCTGCATTGGCAGGCACATTCTTTACCACTGAGCCACCAGGAAAGCCCTAAAGCTATGCTATTGCAGTGTCTTTCCTGCATTCATAATTTAAAGGAATACTAAATTTCAGTCAGATATTAATGAGACTGGACATGGAATTTATTCCCAGCCATGTCTAAGGACCTTCTGAATTCTCTCCATGGACCATTTGGGAGTGGGTAGATCCCATGTAAAGAACTCATGGAAAGCAAAGGTTCTCTGACTTTATTTACAAAATTGCTTCTATCTCCCATCTGACAGAGTTGGGCTCTCTTTGTGTGCTAGGTCTGTGAGTGCCACTCGGCATCTTGCTTCTGGTTTGTCTCCCGGAACTTCAGAAGAAAGTTAGAGACCACATACAACAGACTCAGCAGGTAAGGTTCAGTATGATCTAGTATTAACAATCAGCATTTACATGAGATTTGAAAGAAGTGAAGCAGAAGCTGTGTGTCTGCTCTTCTTGCTGGCAAGCACAGATGTGGATGGAGCTGGGTCTTTGCAGTCATCTTTCTCTAGCTCTAGGGTCCATCTAGTAAAATCCATTATTAGATTCCTGAGTGCCAAGATGTAGGGTCCCGGGACATATCGGTGTTATGCATCCTAGCAAACGTGGCATGGTTCTGGAGCTGGCAACAGAAGTAACACCCCGATTGGTCTGTTTTCACATTGTGGGGTGGCAGTGTGGATTCCTGATCACGGGAGAGGCAGCAGTTCCCTAATTGCTTGGGCTTGGCTGGATGGCTCTGAAGCCATTACTGATAGCTCAAAATGGAGTGTTTCCTCAGTCTTTGTCACACGGATGCAATGGACACAAGGCCCTTCCTGCTTTAACTAGCTAGAGTTAATTCTGTGATGTGCAACTGCACTCTGACCCACAGACACTACAATATATACGTCTTTCCATATAAGACTCGCGTCCTGGAGAACTACTTCTGTTGGAATAGAGGCTTTTCAAATATTCTTCCCTGAAATCTATAATGTCAACTTCAGACACATCAGGGGCAAAATGTTGAACTGCCCACTGTTCTTTGATCAAATATAAACATACTCAAATTCGTATCATTTAAAGTACTACAGGAAATTCAAAGAACTGTCCAAGAGTTTTGCTTATTCAATTAGTTATAATCACTTTTTAAAGAGGCGGTCAGTTCATGCCCAGTAAACAAAAATACTGAATTGCTAGAGTAAAAAATATGCTGAAGTTATGTACCTATTTCTCTGTAAATGTACTTTAATTGGCCTGCTTGTTATACCACTTGAGGATAAAGGCAATTTCTTTTCTAGGATTTAATATTTAAACTTCAAACTGAGCCAGGTGCTATGCTAGTGTGATAATCTCCTTTAGCTAGGAAATACAATGAGGAGGGAACTAGTTGCTCTGTTATTCTGCAGGCCAGAAAGGAAACTGCAAATTATCTTTGACAAGTTTTACTAACAAAATAAACTTGAATTGAACATCACCTCAACGACCTCAATGACTTGGGCAAAATGAAATAAAAAGCAGGAAAATTAAACGGTGTGACAAAGATCTGCAGGTCCTAAACAGTTCACAAGTGAGAGTTCACTGCAATTCCTAGATTAGATTGTATTAGCCATGTTTCTTCGTATGTGATAAATATGCTGTTGTTCAGTCTCTGAATTGTGTCCGACTTTTACGTAAATATCTACATATAAAACCCACGGGGGAAAAATGTCCTTCCTTCATTGTAATTCTGGGATAGAGAGAAGGCAATCTTTTGGAAGTTAGAACTTTTAATACAGAGAATGTACTTGTATTTTTTTATTTTTACCATTAAATAAGAAAACAGAATATGATTTTGTACCTAATCTCTCTGAACACACATTTAAGTCTCTGGGAGGTGAAGGCAAACCTATATTAGGAGGGTAACTGTCACTTTATCAAAACTTATTTGGCAAGCCTCTGGAGTCAAATACGTCTCAGTCCTGTCCGACTCTTTGCGACCCCATGGACTGCAGTCCGCCAGGCTCTGCTATCCATGGGATTCTCTAGACAAGAATACTGGAGTGGATTGCCATGCTGTCCTCCAGGGAGGGGATCTTTCTGACCAGGGTCTCCTGAATTGCAGGCGGATTCTTTACCGTTTAAGCCACCAGAGAAGCCAAACCCTTTAATTATGCGCAATTCCCTCAACAAACAGAAAAATGTATTAAAAAACCAATCCGAGTATAGAAGTAAAGCATAAGAAATGCAGATCTAGAGAGCGAACACTGTTTGCCAGTTTAATAACCCCCGAAAACCCCATTTGACTGTTGCGCTGCACGTCGACTTTCTGTAATCTTTTAAAGTGAAAAAAAAAACCTTAAAACGATTACATATGCTCACTACCTTCAATACTAGGCGATGTTTTATAACATCAACTTTGTGAACTTTAAGTTCTAGCTATAGGTGGGTGATTTGAAGCGTAACGTGGCTTTAAGAAAAAAACTAAACTTTGTAGAATACATTAGAGAAACTCTCTGGGGCCTCTTTCTGCAGTCTCAGAATACAGGTGTGTTCTCCAGGTCACTGCCGCGCTCGAGCGGCGGGAGCCCGGGGAGGTAGGCGCGGCCGCCGCCTCCATGTTGCAGTTGGAGGGGACTCGGGACAAAGCCCGGGTCTCCAGGAAAGGTGTCTCCGCCTCAGGGCTCCCTGCACCCGCAGATCGCAGATCCAGAAACGCGCTGGGGCCTGTGTGCAACCGCAAGAGAAACGGAACTGCAGCCCGGTTCCCACGGGCCGCCCAGCCCCAGCGGAGCCGCAAGGTCCCAACTCGCGGCCGTCTGCCCGGCCCTCTCCCACCTCGGGGCACAAAGAGAGATCGCCGAGCGGGCCAGCCCTCCCCCGGCGGAAGCGGGCAGGTCGAGGCGCGGGCCAGGCGCCCGCCGCCGCCCCGGCCCGCCCCGCGCTCTGTGCCGCCGGCTCCCCGCACTTACCAGGAGAAACAGCAGCGCGCCCTCCGCGCCCCGCGCCATCGCGCCTCCGCCGCCGGCTCCCCGCGTCCCCGCGCGCGCGCGCCGGCTCCTCCCCGGCGCCCCCGCCCTAAGGGTCCCTTCCCCGGCGGCGCCCTCACTGCCCTGCCCAGAGGGGCGGCTCCAGGTGTGGCCTCCGCTAGAAAAATGGAGCCCGGAGCCGGACGGAGCGGCTCGGGCCGAGGTGGGAATGGCGCGGAGGAGGGAGGCGCCCGGGGGACGCCCGCCCCACGCCGCACGCGCACCTGGAGCCGTGACGCCCCGGGCTGGGAACTCCGAGCAACCCGCCCCGCCCCGCCGCCTCCCCGCCCCGCCGCCTCCCCTCCCCGAACCCCTCTCCGCCGAGGGCGGCAGGCTCTCTGCGCCCGGTGCCGCCGTAATGACGTGCGCTGGGTGGCCGCGCGCGGGGCCCAGGTGGCGCCGAGGAGAAGGACGAGCGACGCGCGGACCCGTGTCCTCCCTGCGTCCTCCGCGCGGCCTACTGTCCAGGGCCAGCTCTCCGGGAGCGAAAGTTCTGGAGCCGGATTCCGGTGGTGGTCTCCGTGAAGGCTTCTTACCTCCTTCCCACGGCCCCTTCCCACAGGTTTGCCGCTTGTCTGACTCAGGGAGAAATTAGAAGAATCACAAAGGATCCCAAGGAATGGGTTTTTTTTTTTTTTTTTTACCCCTTGTTAACTAACCTCGACTGGGAGAAAAGTCTAGAAAGGTTAAGGGAAAGTCACACTCTTCGCTGTATTTACAAAATCACAAAGCGTCACTAGGAGTCAGAATCCTCCAACCCATAGTTATTTAGCTGTGTGACCTGGACGACCTTTCTGTGCCTCAGTTTCCCGATCTGTCAAATAGAATAGATACCACACGCGCCACAGAGGGGGCTTCCTTCATAGCTTAGTCGGTAAAGAACCCGCCTGCAATGCAGGAGCTCCGGTTTTGATCCCTGGGCTGAGAAGATCCCCCTAGAGAAGGAAATGGCAACCCACTCCAGTGTTCTTACTTGCAAAATCCCATGGATAGAGGATCCTGGAGGGCTATAGCCCATGAGTTGGATACGCTTGGCTACTCAGCCACCAGCAAACAGGGCTGCTGTGATTAAATCAGAAATATCTTTATGATGCATTCTATAGTGTCTAGCTCCTAGCGCACCGGATTCAACTAACAGTTGATGGTGTGATTGTTTTTGCAAGCGTAAATATTAAGTTGAAGTCTAATTGAAAAACAGAAGCTCTAGAATAAGCACCAGATTAGGAGACTTCTGCTGCTGCTGCAGCTAAGTCGCTTCAGTCGTGTCCGACTCTGTGCGACCTCATGGATGGCAGCCCATCAGGCTCCCCCGTCCCTGGGATTCTCCAGGCAAGAACACTGGGTTGCCGTTTCCTTCTCCAATGCATGAAAGTGAAAGGAGACTTCTAAGAAAGGCCAATTATTGACACTGACCTATTGGAAGAGCCTGTAATAGTATAAAGGGTTGATTTGCTACTGTAGAGATGTTTGGCATCAAAGTTGATCGACAAAGCAGAGTTCCCTTTGTGATTAGATGTACCTCCCTCTCTCTTCCCCAGTGTCTCCTACCCTTTTTCCACTTCTAATATTGCCACTTTTCAGGATCCAGTACAATGGCCTTAATCCCTTTCTTCCTCCTACCAAGGACCAGAACCACCTTTTACTCTGTTTAGGGATTAACTGGCCAGTGACGTTTCTCATAGTGTTACTTAAGTGTCAGTAGCTAAATAGAGGACTGAATGTCTAGCAGGAGTGTCTGCTTAGTTTTTCACTGTTTGCAGTGCCTAGAACAGTGCTGAGTACCATGATAGACTTTCAATAAATACTGGTCAGGTAGCTGAGTCAGGAAGGAAGAATGTCTTCTAGTTTCCACACCTTTTTCTTGAATTAGGTGTGTGGATGGTAGTACACCTTGGAGATAATTATCGTTCCCCATCACTCCCGGGAGGATTCCTAATTAAACAAGGAAATCATCCCTGGAAACTATAGGTACATAAGTCCTACCCCAAATGAGTGCTCTTGCAACTGAGTCCTATAGGCAAGTATTTATGCCTCATTATCTAGAATTTGATCTCTGTTTAGTAATGAAGATAATTGTAGCTTCCAGAATGAGAAAAGCTAATGCAAATTGTATTTCTGTTGGATTATTTACTCTCCCCTGGAGGCTGTCAAAGGCAACTTAAGGATGATGTTCCTCTGTAAGACATGTATTGCAAGGCTTTGAGAGAAGATGTACAATCCAGTGCCTCTGGATGACATTCTTGAATTAGCTCCTCTTTAAAAACCTGTGACTGAAACCTATGACTCAGTGAGCTGAAGGCACTTGGAAGTTAGATCATACACAGCTCATTCTCTCACTCCTGACTTCTTTCTGCTGGCTTGAGAGTCAATCTATTTTATAAATCTCTTTGTACAACAAATGCCATTACCAATGACAGGCTGATTGCTTTAAAATGAAATTAACAAGATATGAAAGATTACTTACAGATTTTTCTTCCTCTAAATTAGTTGAACATTATGGTAAATGTACTTTTCTTAAGACTTAATTTGCTTAAGACATACTTGCAATACATCAGTTAAAAATGTACTTTGTGCAAATAATTGGCTTTAACATTTATATATATTCAAAACATCTGTGTTATATTTCCCAGCATATTTTGTTTCACATGTACACAAAAGTGATTAGCTTATTAGAATCATCTCTTAGTATTATCTAAAACAAAAATGTTATAAAAAAAAAAAGGCTTCATAAAGACCAACAAAAATTAATGTGTCCCCTTTCTACCATCACCTCTTCCTTACTCCCCACCCACTCCAGCATTTAAAAATCACTTTATAAATCATCATGGTATAAATGGCTAATGGTTTGATAGGTGACTGACCATTTAATTCCATTGAAAATCCCAATGAGGGTATGTATTAGAAATAACATCTAAGAGGTGCATGCTGAATCTGCTGCTCTCCTACGACATGCCTTAGAAGCAAAGAACAGAAATGTGTGGCTGTTCCACCATGAGAAATGGTTATCATGGCTGGGAGGCTTACTCATATGACATTGATTAATAAAGGGTATGTGTAACAAGGAATATAGCCAATATTTTATAATAGCTATAAATGGAGCATAACTTTTAAAAATTATGAATCACTGTAGGGTATACCTGTAACTTATATAACACATCAACTGTACTTCAGTTAAAAAAAAAAAGGTTACTTGGATAAAGGGAAAATTTATGACACATCGAGGTCAATAAAGTAAGAAGGGTGAAAAAAGGAGGAGATTGTTTTCTGGTTTAGTTATACTCACTTGTTTCTTCATTTATTCCAACTGAGTTTGTTTGCCAAGCGTTTAATTTGCATTTTATTGGCAATACAGATAAGCAATCCAAGAAACAAAAACAGATGCTTATGAAATAGTATAGCTATAACTAACATTAACTTGTCGGTGCAGTGGTAGAACTCTTTGCATGGTATGAAGCAGAGGGAAGAGAGTAGTGAACTCACGCTTTGGATGGTGAGGTTGGGGTGGAGTGGTGTGGTGAGCTGACTCTTAAAGGATGAATAATTGTGAAGGACACATGACAGCAGTCAGGATAGAGTCACTAAAAGCATAAGTGCTGCTGGTGAAGAGTTGGGGATTCATGAAGAGTCAAGAGTTTCAGATTTATCTGAAAAAAAAAAAAATTTTTTTTTAATCACATTGACAAAATTGAATTTGAGATATAAGAGCAGTATCCCATGAGAAAAGTCTCGCAAGTAGTTTGAAATGAGAATACAATTACAGGACAATTTAGGAGGCAGAAAAAGTTACCTAATTTTCTTTATCTTTGGCTGTTGTTTCTCAATACATGTCTTATTCTTTGCCTACCTGCTAAATGCTTAACGCCTCTTGAGTTCTTTCCTTTCCGTCTTTTCTTACTTGGTACCCAGCATGACTCTGTAGCCACTTGCGTTGTGCAAATCCTTCACAGCTTTCTCTCCTGAGCTTCAAACATGGGACATTACCATTTGGATATCTCATAAGGATCTCAAACTATCATCGTAACTTTGTTAACTCTTTGTGACCCCATGGACTATACAGTCCATGAAATTCTCCAGGCAAGAATATCAGAGTGGATTGCCATGCCCTTCTCCCGGGGATCTTCCCAACCCAGGGATTGAACCCAGGTCTCCCCCATTGCAAGCGGATTCTTTACCAGCAGAGCCACCAGGGAAGCCCTAGCAGAATACTGACAAACAGCATACTGATAAAAAAGATTTCCCCATCCCTCTACACCTCTCCAGCTCAAGCTTACTACTTCCTCCTATGTTTGGTCAACTTGCCCACTCAAACCAGGAACCTGAGAATCGTTCTCAATTCTTCTTATTGTATTCTCTGCAATTACTGTACTTTCATTCTCTGTGGCTCTGTTCAAGATGATTCACACAATGTGCATCGCGGCATCACTGTGATGTATGGTTAATTCATTCATGTCTGCTGCTGTGATGCCTCTTCTTTCCCAAGATAGTTACTTCTTTAAGAACAGAGACTATATCATATTCATAGTCGGCCCAGACTTCCGTATCTAGCACGTCTAAGATGATCAATAAAGAGTTGTTGAACCAAGCCCACATAGAAGGGACTAACTACAAGTAAAAAAGGAGTATTGTAGGGGAAGATATTTGAATATATCCACTCCAGATGTATTAATAGTGGATCTGGCCAGAAAACGGTCTGGGATTGTGTGTGGGGGAGTTGTGCACATGCATACAGGCATGCAAACGTATATACAGGTGTGTTGGTGGATGTTTGTGTGTTTCCTCCAAGGATGCTACAGTCCAGGAGCAGGAGAGAAATGGCAAATGGTGGGTGTGGGTCAAGAGTTTCAGAGTGGCCTGACAGAAGTGTAAGTGTCAAGATGTGGTGTCTCCAGGGTTGAGTGTGGCAGGAAGGGTGTGGACAGAGCAAAGCTGAAGGAGTTCAGGGACAGTTAAGAAGAGAGTGTGTTAGCTGTGGGTAGAGAGATGGCAAGGGGTTGTCCACCCCCTTAATCCTGGAAAAGGAGTAAGGTCCTTTTCCACAGAAGCCAAAGTAGGAGTGACATCACAGACATTAGGTGTCTGGGTGTTGAAATTTTCATGGCTTAGCTGGACCAAGAACCTTAGGCAGTGAGAGGGGAGAACTGGGTGACTTGCAGGTGGGGGATGATCTCTTAATAACAGGGTGGGAAAAAGCTTTGCTGCCTCTCTGAGATGGGACTTGCAGAGTAATAAAGCCCAGCAGACTGCAAGCCCCATGGTCTACTGTAGAGAAACCAGCATGTCCTTAGTGAACAGTCACCGCTCTGTGCTGCAGCAACAGTCAGCCCTGGGAGCACAGCCACAGAAGCCAACACCCTGCCCGAGAGATAGAGAGCCACATGTGGTGAGTCACGGGCTGGAGCTGAGCTGTTCCCCGCAGGCTCCTCCTGTGAGTCAGTAGATGAGGACTGACTCCTTGCATGCAAAGTCCCGAACCAGATGACTTCAGGAGGTTGTCAGCAGTGTTTGTGGACCAGAGAATCAAAGGGAGACACAACAGGGGCAAAATGAAGACTTGACTCAGCAGAGAAAACAAAGTTGTCTGTTTTGGGGTCTAGGTAGAGTGCTGAACCGACATCATAAGAGATTTTTTTCGAAATACATCATGTGCTAGTTTTACAAGGTGATGAGACTATAATAGGTCTAAATTGAGCTATGTTCAAAACAGGGATTGCCTGGAAAACCTCAGCAAGGTCTTGATGGCCCATTAGAATGCCTCACCCTCCCACTAAGATCTGAAATCCCTTAGCTGAAGGCTCCCTTGACGTGCATATTCCTGGGAGGGTGGTGTGCTAATCCTTATCAATCATTTACATCATAGCCTGACACCACAAATATACCAGGCAAGCTCCACCTGAGAGCCCTTGTCCTCTCTGTTCCTTTTCTCGAGAAGGTTCTGTTCCAGCCACATACAAGGGTTACTCCCTCACTCTTCACTTCTCAAATATTAGTTTCTCAGTGACATCTTCGGCTACCCGTATAAAAATTATAATAACTCCCAGCCCCAAGTCTCCCCACCTACCTTTCTTACTTCATTTTTCTTGGCACATTGCAACTTAAAAGGCTATGCATTTACTTATCTATTATCTGTCACCATTCATTAGAATGTAAACTTCCTGAAGGCTGAGGTCTTTATCTGTGAACTGCTATGGATACTGGTGGGGACTTCCCTGGTGGTCCAGTGGCTGAGACTCGTTACTCCCAAGGCAGGAGGCCTGGGTTCGATCCCTGGTCGGGAAACAGAGCCGACATGCTGCAACTAAGACCCAGCACAGCCAAATAGATGAGATGGTTGGATGGCATCACTGACTCAGTGGACATGATTTTTGAGTAGACTCCGGGAGTTGGTGATGGACAGGGAGGCCTGGCGTGCTGCAGTCCATGGTGTTGCAAAGAGTTGGACACGACTGAGCGACTGAAATGAACTGAACTGAACTGAACTGATGGATTCTGGTGGCTCAGATGGTAAAGAATCTGCCTGCAATGCAAGAGACCTGGGTTTGATTCCTGAGTGGGGAAGATTCCCTCTTAGAGAAGGGAATGGCCACCCACTCCAGTATTCTTGCCTGGAGAATTCCATAGACTTAGGAGCCTGGTGGGCTACAGTCCATGAGGTCGAAGGTCAGACATGACTGAGTGACTAACGCACACAAAACTTAGATCACCTAAACAGTGCTTGATCAATTGTAAGTCTTCAGTTTGGCACCCCACTCCAGAACTCTTGCTTGAAAAATCCCATGGATGGAGGAGCCTGGTAGGCTACAGTCCATGGGGTCGCTAAGAGTTGGACATGAGCGATTTCACTTTCACTTTTCACTTTCATGCACTGGAGAAGAAAATGGCAACCTACTCCAGTGTTCTTGCCTGGAGAATCCCAGGGATGGTGGAGCCTAGTGGGCTGCTGTCTGTAGCACAGAGTTGGACACGACTGAAGCGACTTAGCAGCAGCAGTTTACACTAGTTGAATGTGTGAACGAAAGAATAGCAAATATATTTTCAAGGTTATTTTGGAGGAAAGTGTGTGTATGTGAGAGAGAGTGTGTATATGTAAAATGAAAAGAGAAGAGACTAATATTCCTGGAAGGATGTAAATCTCACCAAACTGAGGTGGGGGTGTACTGGAAGGTCTCCAATACTGTGGACAACCTCCCCCCACCACACAAGTTTATCCCAGACAAGCCTGCTAAGGCTTCTTGAACCATGTCAAGTTGGAGGAGTTCAGAGCCCAGTGGAGAGTGTTTCTGTGTTCTTCCTCTTCTTCGAGACTCCCTTCCTTACAGGAAGGACAAAGTGCAAAACCATAAACCACATGGAAAATCCCTTTTCCCTCTGGAGGTGAACAAAGCTAGCTTTCATTCCCAGAGCTTGGCCCTTGGGAATGTTGATTTTATCTCCCCACCTACGTTTTCTGAAAAACATCTCGGAATAAATCTCTAGCTTTGATTTCACCTTAGGGTTTGTTTATAAGAATTCTTGGAAAGATAAGGGAAGTGGCTGGGGAATAAGGGTGGAGAGTTTGGTTGCTAATAGCAGCGCTGAAGTGGCGCCCATTGCCTGTGAGATGCGAACCGTAGGGCTTATGGGCAGTACAGGAGTGTTTACGGAGAGTGTCAGACATGTTGACCCAAATGTGACTAATAAGCCTCCGAAGGAAGACCCACCAAAAAGAACCCCTCAGAAGACAGGAAAGAATACTGGTTTCTCTGCAGTTACCTCAGTCATTTGAACGTGAACAAGTCACATTCTTGCATATCAAGAAAAAGTGAGAAAGAAGTGATATAATGGCTTTGGAAAAGGTGGATGTAAAATACTGGCTTTGAAGTTCTTTTCAAAGCAGTCCGATGGATGATTATGAATATTTTAGCTGAGAGAAGCAGAATTTCAAAAATAAACAACAATTTCCATGTTAAAGAGAAAGCAAGGATTCAAAGAAATTAACTCATTTTGATTTACTTTCTGAACTAACCTTGTTGGCGCTTTTAAAAATTATTGTGACTTGTTAAGTATCAAGTTCCGAAATCTGTGATTGATTTACTTATTATAAAATGATTAGAGAACATTTAAAGTTATTTAGTAATGATGTTATTTACTTGCATTTTTAACATCCCCTTGGGTGAAAAGGAAGCTTGATTCCATTGGGGGAGGCAAGTGGTGCCCCGGGGGGAACTTGTCCTAGGGAGGGTGTGACCTTGTGAAGGTCATTTGGCACAAGTTACACAGAAGAAATATTGAGAATCACTGCTCTGCTGAGCAAAAGTTAGGATATCGGTATTCTTGAATCCCAGATTTGATATTCTGAATGCAAATTGTTTTTATGGAATAACTTCATAACAAAAATAATCAAAAATCTCTTAATATAAATAACAACTTAGTTAACTCCCTTACATCTATATGTGCCCAGGGAATTGGAAAGTTGAAACAGTCGTTCAGCTATCATGTCCCTGGTGCCTGAGCATTTTAGAAAAGTGTTCTTAAAGCTGTTTTGCCTGAACTGTACTTTTTTTTTTGGCTTGTTTTTGCAGTGGACCTAGTTTGAGTTTCAGACTTCCTTGGTGGCTCAGACAGTAAAGAATCTTCCTGCAATGCGGGAGATCCCGGTTCAGATCCTGGGTTGGGAAGATCCCCTGGAGAAGGGAATGGCTACCCACTCCAGTATTGTTGCCTGGAGAATTCCATGGACTGAGGACCCTGGTGGGCTACGGTCCATGGGGTTGCAGGGAGTTGGATGTGACTCAGCGACTAACACTTTCATGTTCACTTAGTTTGAGTTTTATCACCCTTTCTAGCTCCCATTTAGAGATTTTATTAGATAGAAATGTGTTCAGACATTACCAAACCAATTAAGCAAAACTTAATTACAAAAAAGGCAATAGGAAAGAATCTGCTCTTGCTTTTTAAATGACCACAGTAACCCTTACCAGCTTGTCTGAGAACATTTGTGGTTAAAGATTTTTTTGTTAAAACGTAATATTTATTATGAACATTACTGTATGCCCTTGGAAGCAGACCTCTTATTTTACAAGACAATTGTCTGCTAATTTACTATGACATATTATTTTAGATGAACTTCTCTTAATTTCTACTGAAACAATATCTGAATGAGTCATACCTTTGGAGAGAGAGTCACGCCCATTTCAAGCAGAATCAGCTACAATAAAGGTAAGTCAGCCAATAAAGACTTCTTATGACTAATTCTTCTCTGACTACAAAAGAAGAGAGTGTATCCTTGTTCTTCTTTCTTAACTTTAGGATTAGAACATTGAAGTAATCAGTAAATTTATGACAAGTCAGGCAGAACGGTACTGCAGGGAAAACTTAAAGAGTTGAACAAAGTAAAATAGTGTGAGAGCTCACATGGAGAGTTGTTTTATGATTCATAAAATGCCATTGTGAGTTTCCACTGTTTGGACCTTGAAATTTCAGTAATTAGAATCTCAAGTCCACAGAGTTTGATTTACTGTTCTTTATACCTGCGATTTTCCCTTTAGAAGTGTGAATAAGCCATCTAAAACCAAAGACACACACATAAAAAACAGGAAGATTTTTATTCTAAGGCTTTCAGGACTAAAAAGNTGGAGCCTAGTGGGCTGCTGTCTGTAGCACAGAGTTGGACACGACTGAAGCGACTTAGCAGCAGCAGTTTACACTAGTTGAATGTGTGAACGAAAGAATAGCAAATATATTTTCAAGGTTATTTTGGAGGAAAGTGTGTGTATGTGAGAGAGAGTGTGTATATGTAAAATGAAAAGAGAAGAGACTAATATTCCTGGAAGGATGTAAATCTCACCAAACTGAGGTGGGGGTGTACTGGAAGGTCTCCAATACTGTGGACAACCTCCCCCCACCACACAAGTTTATCCCAGACAAGCCTGCTAAGGCTTCTTGAACCATGTCAAGTTGGAGGAGTTCAGAGCCCAGTGGAGAGTGTTTCTGTGTTCTTCCTCTTCTTCGAGACTCCCTTCCTTACAGGAAGGACAAAGTGCAAAACCATAAACCACATGGAAAATCCCTTTTCCCTCTGGAGGTGAACAAAGCTAGCTTTCATTCCCAGAGCTTGGCCCTTGGGAATGTTGATTTTATCTCCCCACCTACGTTTTCTGAAAAACATCTCGGAATAAATCTCTAGCTTTGATTTCACCTTAGGGTTTGTTTATAAGAATTCTTGGAAAGATAAGGGAAGTGGCTGGGGAATAAGGGTGGAGAGTTTGGTTGCTAATAGCAGCGCTGAAGTGGCGCCCATTGCCTGTGAGATGCGAACCGTAGGGCTTATGGGCAGTACAGGAGTGTTTACGGAGAGTGTCAGACATGTTGACCCAAATGTGACTAATAAGCCTCCGAAGGAAGACCCACCAAAAAGAACCCCTCAGAAGACAGGAAAGAATACTGGTTTCTCTGCAGTTACCTCAGTCATTTGAACGTGAACAAGTCACATTCTTGCATATCAAGAAAAAGTGAGAAAGAAGTGATATAATGGCTTTGGAAAAGGTGGATGTAAAATACTGGCTTTGAAGTTCTTTTCAAAGCAGTCCGATGGATGATTATGAATATTTTAGCTGAGAGAAGCAGAATTTCAAAAATAAACAACAATTTCCATGTTAAAGAGAAAGCAAGGATTCAAAGAAATTAACTCATTTTGATTTACTTTCTGAACTAACCTTGTTGGCGCTTTTAAAAATTATTGTGACTTGTTAAGTATCAAGTTCCGAAATCTGTGATTGATTTACTTATTATAAAATGATTAGAGAACATTTAAAGTTATTTAGTAATGATGTTATTTACTTGCATTTTTAACATCCCCTTGGGTGAAAAGGAAGCTTGATTCCATTGGGGGAGGCAAGTGGTGCCCCGGGGGGAACTTGTCCTAGGGAGGGTGTGACCTTGTGAAGGTCATTTGGCACAAGTTACACAGAAGAAATATTGAGAATCACTGCTCTGCTGAGCAAAAGTTAGGATATCGGTATTCTTGAATCCCAGATTTGATATTCTGAATGCAAATTGTTTTTATGGAATAACTTCATAACAAAAATAATCAAAAATCTCTTAATATAAATAACAACTTAGTTAACTCCCTTACATCTATATGTGCCCAGGGAATTGGAAAGTTGAAACAGTCGTTCAGCTATCATGTCCCTGGTGCCTGAGCATTTTAGAAAAGTGTTCTTAAAGCTGTTTTGCCTGAACTGTACTTTTTTTTTTGGCTTGTTTTTGCAGTGGACCTAGTTTGAGTTTCAGACTTCCTTGGTGGCTCAGACAGTAAAGAATCTTCCTGCAATGCGGGAGATCCCGGTTCAGATCCTGGGTTGGGAAGATCCCCTGGAGAAGGGAATGGCTACCCACTCCAGTATTGTTGCCTGGAGAATTCCATGGACTGAGGACCCTGGTGGGCTACGGTCCATGGGGTTGCAGGGAGTTGGATGTGACTCAGCGACTAACACTTTCATGTTCACTTAGTTTGAGTTTTATCACCCTTTCTAGCTCCCATTTAGAGATTTTATTAGATAGAAATGTGTTCAGACATTACCAAACCAATTAAGCAAAACTTAATTACAAAAAAGGCAATAGGAAAGAATCTGCTCTTGCTTTTTAAATGACCACAGTAACCCTTACCAGCTTGTCTGAGAACATTTGTGGTTAAAGATTTTTTTGTTAAAACGTAATATTTATTATGAACATTACTGTATGCCCTTGGAAGCAGACCTCTTATTTTACAAGACAATTGTCTGCTAATTTACTATGACATATTATTTTAGATGAACTTCTCTTAATTTCTACTGAAACAATATCTGAATGAGTCATACCTTTGGAGAGAGAGTCACGCCCATTTCAAGCAGAATCAGCTACAATAAAGGTAAGTCAGCCAATAAAGACTTCTTATGACTAATTCTTCTCTGACTACAAAAGAAGAGAGTGTATCCTTGTTCTTCTTTCTTAACTTTAGGATTAGAACATTGAAGTAATCAGTAAATTTATGACAAGTCAGGCAGAACGGTACTGCAGGGAAAACTTAAAGAGTTGAACAAAGTAAAATAGTGTGAGAGCTCACATGGAGAGTTGTTTTATGATTCATAAAATGCCATTGTGAGTTTCCACTGTTTGGACCTTGAAATTTCAGTAATTAGAATCTCAAGTCCACAGAGTTTGATTTACTGTTCTTTATACCTGCGATTTTCCCTTTAGAAGTGTGAATAAGCCATCTAAAACCAAAGACACACACATAAAAAACAGGAAGATTTTTATTCTAAGGCTTTCAGGACTAAAAAGATGATGGGATTTCTAAGGAACATTTTATTTACTTTTATTTCTAGAGAGGATGCGTTAGGTCAGTTGGTCAAATATGAAACCTGAGTCTTGGATTTGCCCTGGGTGGTCCTAGTGTACAGGTAGAGGCCCACATATGTGATTTGGCAGGTAAATGTCCCTGCAGGAAACACTCCTCCTCCTGACCTATGACCTAATGATAATGAAATTTTATTTTTGTTTTCTAAGTCAGTAGATATTTAAGTATTTAAGATACATATTTCAAGGAGGAGAACAAAGCATTTTCTATGATTTATACTTTGCCAGGAATTAATTTATCAAATAATTAAAAACTTTATTAACTAGTTATGATCACATTTTAAAGGAAATAGGAAGTAATTATGAAAACCTTTATTGTTGTATCCGACTCTTTTTTGTGACCCCACGAACTGCAGCATGCCGGGCTTCCCTGTCCTTCACTATCTCCCCTATTATATTCTGGAAATAAAGTAATACAATATGCAAAGGTAAAGACAGTTTAACTTCCTTCTATTTTATGTTGAGTCAACTGGCTTTTGTAAATAACATTCCTTTTCACCTGGCACCATAAATCCTGTAAAACTGTAAAGTGAGGTAATTTTCTTCATACAGTAATTACTATTCTAACCTGTCTCGTACTGTGGTTGGGTCAGTAGCAGCATTCTTTTATGCTGATTTTCAAGTATAACTACTTTTTTTTTCCACCTAAAGCTACCTGGCTGCCCTGTTCTATTTGGTGGAAATGACATAGTTAGAACTCTTAACAGGAAAAAAAAAAAGCCCTCCATTCTGTCCTTTTCTAAGGAAGCCCAGCTGAAAAATTCCAGTGATCTGGCGATTCTCATCAGTTTGGCTACAAGATCACAATTTGATATGAATGAATTCATCTCTATTTGCATGTGTATTCAGAGGAATTTCTAGTGCCATGTAGGGTAGACAGGAAAAATAAACAGTGCACTCACAATTTGGAGTCACAAGAAGAGAATTGGCTTAGTTAGTTCGTAACTCTACCTTTGATCAACAGATTACTTTTCAGCCTGTTTGAGCATCTGTAAAACAGGATTTTGGGTCAGATAATCTAGAAGTTTTGAGTTTGTATGGTTTCAGTGGTTTTGGATGTCACCCTCATAACTTTCTGAGTTTAGTACATTTTGAAGATTGAAAAAAAATTATTTTATGTCAGATCTTCATGAGTACTTCTATTAATATGTCCTAAGGGTGTTCTGTTTTGCGTGCGCGCGCGCGCGTGTGTGTGTGTGTGTGTGTGTATGTGTGTATGTGGGATACAGGGGATCTATTGTGTGTGTGTGTGTGTGTGTGTGTGTATGTGTGTATGTGGGATACAGGGGATCTATTTCCCTGACTAGTGATTGAACCCAGGCCCCCTGCACTGGGAATGTGGAATCTTAGCCACTGGACCTAAATACATTCTTATTACTTCTTGACAGAAACTTCATGAAGTAGGGACTGTTACTATCTCCAAAAGAATAGTCCAGAGATGTGTGAAAAGTTGAAGTAACTTGCCAAAGACACACAGCTAGTAAGTGATGAAGCTAGGATTTAAACTCAAGTAGTTTATCTCCAAAACCTGAACTCTTAACAATTAACTTAGACAATTGAAAACAAAGCAAAAACATTTTAAATTTATCTTTTGTTAGTTATAACAAAACTTATAATAAGTTTTAACTTATAACTTCCTAATAAGTTTTGATTTTTCACCACACTAGCAGATTTTCTTTGCTTGACAACTCATAGTTTCCTACCAAAATATTCAACATCTCCTGACTTGTTCTTTCAGTGGAGACATCCTTCCCTAACCAAGGTTGGCAAAGTGGTAATAGCATGCATTGGCTTGTTCTGGAAGCCCTGGGAGGGTCTTTGATCCCTAGGATAGAAGGTCTTATGTCATCCCGACAGCATATGCCTTTGTTGTTAGTTTGCAATTTGAAAGAGTATTCAAAGACCAACACAAAGAGGGCCCACAGAAGTGTGTACAGAAAGAGTGGCTAGTTAGAAAATCAGCTTAGATTTCAACCACCAGCAGCCATAAATATCTTCTGAGGAAGAATCCATAGCAGTTTATAACAACTGAGAGGAAAGGGAAGATACGGAAAAATATTGTCAAAAGATGTTGGACTACGGGTTTATTATATATTAAAATTTTTTGACATAAAAAAGGTTGTACATAATTAATATAGACCACTTGATGAGTTTGAGATAAGTATAAACCCAGGAAACCATTATCATAATCTATACCGTAAACTTATGTGTCACCTTCAAAATTTTCCTCCTACATTCTTTATTTCTTTTACTTTGTGCATGTGACAAGAACACTTAACGTAAGACTTACCCTCTTAATAAAATTTTAAGTATACAGTACAGAGTTGTTAAGTATAAGCTTTATGCCACACATTAGTCTGTAGAACTTATTCATCTGGTACAACCGAAACTTTGTACCCCTTGACTAATATCTTCATTTCCTATTACACATGTTTTTACCAATCAAAAGTTGTGGGTGTCTGCCCTGGATAAGGATAATTAAGATTAGTTTAAAAAAGATAAAAGTTTGGTCAAACAAGGCCTCTTCATTGTGTCTTACTGAAAGAAATTTAGGTGGAAAATCTAGATGATTCTTTTCTTTTTAATTATGCATCTAGAGAGCAGATTCCTTGTATGGAGAAACTTTGTGTCTGCAGCACCACTAAGCATTAGTATTTGGTCCATGGGTCTAAGAATGAAAAGACACTGCTTTAGCTATACCAAGCTGCATGGTTACTGGTGGCAAATACATGTGCTTGTGGTATGTGTGTGTGTGTGTGTGTGTGTGTATGTATGTTTCTCCTGGTAGTTAGGATCATAACAATCAGTACTAGTGAGTAGGACATGGAAGGCATGACTAAGTTAATCTCACATTTTGTGTTTAAATACCCAATTTTGGTTTAGTAACAATGCCTCCTTGCAGGAGCAGAAACCATATCATTATGGCATTTACATAAATCCAGGATTACCTGATTCTGTACTGCTTTATAATTAAGAAAGTTCTTTGCAATCCTCTTTTGATTATGAAAGAATATAAATATTTCCTCTACCTTCTACAGAAATGAGGACATACTTATTCAGTATCAATATTTTGCATTTATCATAATTCGATGCTCTGTTTTTGTACAAAATTTATTGTTTGCTAACTTAATAGTGACAAATTCAGCCCACAGAAAACATCAGGGCTATTCTGAGGCATAAAATTAAAAATAAGGTGGTCCCATATCCTTCATGGGAATAAATGTATAAGTAGAATTGGCTTTAAGTAGTAACTATTTGCTGTAGTTGTTTAAAATGTGTTGTTTCCCACAAATCATGGAAACACTGAGGTGGAAGAACTCATTTAAAGTTATTATTTTAAAAAACAAAACAAAAACGAAGTTCACAGATACAGGGAACAGACTGGTGATTGCCAGAGGTGAAGTGGTTGGGAGATGGGCAAAATGGGTGGAATCAAAAGGTACAAACTTCTAGCTATAAAATAAATAACTTCTGGGGATGTAAGGTACAGCAGGGTCATATAGTTAGCAGTATTGAACTGCATATTTAAAAGTTGCTAAGAGTAAACCTTAAAAGTCCTTATCACAGAAAAAAGATTTTTTTGTATGGTGAAGGATATTAACTAGACTTACTATAATAATTCTGCAATATACATAAATATCAAATAAAAAGTTTAACATATAAAGTTATTTTTACATCTAGATGCATGTCACATTACCTCTTCTGTTAAAATGTGTTATCAAAGTGATTTTTAAGGAGTTTATTGGGAAAGAGGTTCCATGACCTCCAGGTAGCTTGTTCTGTTATTAAATGTGGAGGAAAGCTGCTTACTGTGACCTGATAAATAAACTCACATAGCCATCAGAATAGTGGCAAATCAAGTATGTGCCTTCTTTCATCTGTGCCTACGTTTTTATTTCTCTATCTGTATCTTTCAGTCATAATATATATATGCCAACAGTGTACTGATTCTTTAATCTTTAGAATTATATTTGGATTTATGATCTTTTTATTTTATAATTTTCATTGTTTTCTTTCTAATTTTTCATGTTCTACTTAAAGTCTTAGATCTGAAAATAAACAGATTATTCTGACAAACTAATAAGTATTAATATTGCTGAATGACATAGATCAACTTTTACATTTGTGTCACTTGTTCTATGATCTTAAGGAAGTTACTTTGATTCTCCGAGTTTCTGTTTTTGTGGCTGTAATCTCAAGGTTACCATAAGAGAGAAACTAGAATATCACTCTCGTGGCTGTCTGGCAGACATCAAAAGTGCCATTCTTCCTTTTTTGGTAACTGCATCCTTTTATACTTTAGACCATCATTATGTTGAGTTTTAACTATACCTGCATCGTGCTTAGATTTGTTTGTTTGTTTTGCATTTTTTTTTTTTTTAAAGAGGCAATGTATAAAGAAAGCAAAGACACCAACCTGTGTGTTGGCCTATGTCTTGTCTTGGAGGGGATCATGGTGAACTCTGGATCAGGCAAAGCAGAAGGAATCTCAGTATTCTTTGTGGAAGATGTGTTGTTTCTGGCACCTGGAATTTAAATGATTACCTTCTTTTCTCATCAAATATACCCCTTATGTAAAAAAAAAGATCTCAAGACCGTTGTTGAGCAAGCACTAAATCATGTGATCTCTGATTCACAATTACTCTTATAGACTCAGTAAAGGAGTTGAGAAAATACTGGATTGCCAATAACAGGAAGGAAAGATCCTTAACTTTTACTTAATTGCTAGCTGTTTCTTAATCACCAGTTACATTGAAGCTAGTCAGTTGAATGTATTCATTTACACCTTACTTGACTTTTGAAAATTAGGTAAGAGAAACTGATCTTGCTGTTTTTATTCCTTCACCTTCCTATGGATAAGAGGAACTGGTGATATTTTTGGAATTTACCTGCATGGTTTTCATTTTCCTGGGGTTGATCGAGGATATCTGAGTTAAGCCATCCACTTTTCTTCACTCAACATTCACTCGAATCCAGTTTTTGCTCACCTTACCCCAGGTCCAAGTTGAAGTGTCTGTATTTAAGAATGAGGAGGGTCAGCGAAACCAAGATGTGAGGCTCTGAAGGGACTTGTTTTGTGGTATCCCTTTAAAGGAAGACATAAAAATAACAGACATTTGTTGTTGTTCAGTTACTCAGTTGTTTCTGACTCTTTCGTGACCCCATGGACTGTAGCCCACCAGGCTCCTCTGTCCATGGGATTTTCCAGGTGAGACTGGAGTGGGTTGCCATTTCCTTTTCCAGGGGATCTTCCTAACCCGGGGATCAAACCTGTGTCTCCTACTTGGCAGGCAGACTCTTTGCCACTGAGCCACCTCAGACATTTACTGGCAGATGGACTCACTGCAGGGGCTAATGGCTGTCACCAAAGTCATGGTACATTTTCGTCATCATGTTAGGCTAGAAACCTTACCTTCTCTTTCACCTTTTCTCTCTTGAGTCTTCATAGGGTGTCAGCATTTTTGCCTGAGAGACCATCCCAAATTACCCAATAGATCATAAATGAATTAAATCATCCAGTTAGTAAAAATCTGCCCTGACCTCATCCAACATCTATTTCCACCTGAAGAGGAGATCCCAAGTCCCCATGTACTTCCTGTTGGGGAGGATTCAGAAAAAGTGTCAACTTTAAAAAAAAAAAGGAAAAATACTGATAAAAATACACATGCAATCACTTTCTTACATCATATTTCTTAATTGTTATTAACTGCAGAGAATAGTTCAGTTTTTGCTAAATGGTTAAGGAAGTACTCATAAATTTGTTGCCAAACAGTTTTATTATAACAATGTTACCACTCTATAAGTTTTAATATATACTGTTTAAAATTTATAATACATCAAGTAAAAAGATAGTTTTTAAAGAGTTTTTCTGCTTAAAACATTTTTTATTTTTAGTGAAAAAATACAGATACATTTTTGCTTTGAATTTAATTTTACATGGCAGATTAAAATTATAGGTCCTCTTAGATAAGAGTGATCTACTTTTCTTTCAAAACTCCCCTGACTTCACTTTCCCCCTTATTTGACTTTACTACTGTGGCATAGTTTCCTCTGCAGTTTGGCAGTGCAGCAAAATCCCCATTTCATGATTTGGATTTTAAGAGGAAATATTAGAATACCTCAAGGATTCTGAAAACACTTCTGAACTTGGAACAAGGGTTGTTCTGATTATTAGTTTAATTCTCATGCGTAAACAGAGTCACAAGTCAGCTCTGTGTGTTCTAGACCCCAGAGCAAGCTTCTGTTGAGAATAGAACAGCAAGGCGACTTCCTCAGGCCCTGCAGGCAGCTCCAAAGGGTCTAGTTCCTCTCACCTCCAGGTGGCACCCTGCAGACCTTGTTGCTACAGCAACCTTGTCTTGGGAGAAGTGATTGCCTCTGCTTCTTGGGCTTTCTGGTAGTCATGACACCAGGGAGAGGGAAGAATGCTAGATGTAAGGATATTTTAGGGGGTCTCCTCCCCACCAGGAATCCTCAGGACTGTACCCTTCTGGGTAAAAACACAAACACTTTATACTTTGCCTTTCATCTGAAAACAAATATAGATTTGAATATGGCAAAAACCAGAAAAGACTATTTTATATACAATTAGAGATAATAGAGCCAAACAATGATCTTGGAAAGACTCAGCTAAGACAATAATGTTAATTAATAAGAGGTAGGGTGCTCTCCATGGGCTAAAGGATGAGGACCTTGAATGATCACAAATGACTTGAAGAACTACATTGTCATCAGGGTAACACACGTGAAATGACATATTCTAAGCCGTCACTAACCTAACATGGTTATACTCAAGGATTAAATCGTGGTAGCAGCTTCATTTAAAAGGAGTGAGGCTTAATAAAATTAAGTTACTCATAATCTCTTTCTATATCCCTTTTTGACCTGAAACATGGCATATAATACACATTCACAAATGTCACTATGTGTTACTCTAGTCAGAGGCCTCTTTTGCTTGTGAGAAAAGCCATATTTTGTATTCCTAGGAAGTCTGTAGACATTGTTAACATGATAAATATCACTACATGTCGTATGTAAGTTACATCTACCTACTAACATTTAAAAAATAAAGTAATTTTCAAAGACTATTAACACAGCATTGCTGTTATTGAGAAGTGTAGGGAAGGACTTAATGTAAAATATTTTCTTTAGGTAGATCCTTTCAAGGTGATTTAAAAAAACACAAAAATATTTACACCATACTGAACTTTCCTAAATTTCCTATGATACTTCTATTTCAAAACTGTCTTATTGTGAGAGTATGAGGAATATAGATGCAGCAAGTTTAATGTGTAAACCGATACCCTTAGCTTGAGCAAAATATGTCCCTAGGGTCTCCCAACACCAAGAAGATGGAAGAAATTCAAATGCAACTATTTTCTTTTCCCCAAGCAGCTCAAAATGCTTTAGCAAAGACTTTATGATTCTTACATCATTAATAATGATGTAAGCAAAGGTGAAAAATTCAAGAACTGGGGGTCTTGACTCCAAGTCCTTAATCCACTAAAACTCATTGCGTTTTTTCCTAAAAATTATTAGGAAAATTTCCCATTGAATATGATCTTAAGATATTTCAGAAAACATTTAAGATCTACTAGGACTTGAATTTGAGAAGTAAGAGTGACCACACATCCAGTGTGGGGATATAAACTAGACAATTTAGACTGTAATCATGACCAGTTTATGGAAGAGTAGCAAGTAAGTGCCAAATCAGACCAATAGTGTGAGATTTGCTGTGCTATTTTGAATAATTTGGTTCAAGTAAAATTTGGCCAGTATGTAATTCCAGTTCACTCTGCTTATATCAGATGGGAACAAGGATCTTCTGTAAAGATCTTACTGCCTGATCCTCGTAGCTCTGTAGGACCATGTAGGTTACCAGTAATACTAGGAATCGGACAAATCACTCTTTCCGTCACTATCACATTTTGCGTAAGAAGTGGATCAAAAATGGCAGCGGGAGGTTGCACAAGGGAACCAGAAGAAGCCGAGTAAGTCTCCTTTACCAGATAGCTACCATGCTGCAAAGAGTCAGCAATGGAAACGGTGGGCTGGAGGACAGAGCTGGAAGCAGACAGCGCAGATGCCCCCTGGCTGCCTGACAAAGTCTGGTGCCTAACAGACTCTGACTGCTGGACTTGTACATGTTGGCCACAGGCGTCAACCCTAGAACTGCTGTCTTTGGTAGGCGACTGTGAGCTTTTGGTTTCATCATCCATCCCGAGGCTTATCTCGGCCAGCTTTTTAAATTTGGGGCCGAGGGAGTCCAAGAAGCTCTCGTCAAAATCGTCGGCAATAAAACTGCAACAACCCAGGGAGCCGACGGGAGAACTGGGGGCCTCGATTCCTTCATTATCATAGATCAGCAAGCAGTCATTTGCTTCCTGGCCATCGTCTTCATCTGCACAGGCAAATGCTTTCTAAAGGTGGAGAGAAGAGGAGAAAATGAACTATAAGAGACACTCGGGAAGGATGTAATACCTTTTGTAGAACTCAACGTTTGATCGTGACTGTGTGATTGAGGTAATCCATCGAAGTCATGTATGGATGTGAGTTGGACCATGACGAAGGCTGAATGCCAAAGAATTGATGCTTTTGAACTGCAGTGCTGGAGAAGACTCTTGAGAGTCCCTTGCACAGCAAGGAGATCAAACCAGTCAATCCTAAAGGAAATCAACCCTGGATATTCACTGGAAGGGCTGATGCTGAAGCTGAAGCTCTTTGGCCACATGGTGCAAAGAACCAACTCACTGGAAAAAACCCTGATGCTGGGAAAAATTGAGGGCAGGAGAACAGCAACAACAACAATAGAAATAAGGTAATACTCCAAATCAGCAATCTTGTTACAAAAGTTATCTGTGTTTGGAGAACGATGCAATTGATATTCCTTCAAACTTGAGTCTGTTGTAGGCTCATATTTGAACTCTTGAGTTTTAAGATTTGCACTGACATGGACTTAGTCATACAGAGCAAGTGTGCGGAGCCTGGAGGTTATTTGCTGGGCATCTGTGAAGGTCCCTGGGTGTGCTTGGGTTACTGCAGGTCATTGTGTGGGGCAGGGTGGAGGCTTCCTCACCATCTGAGGCAGCTCTCACCAGCCTGGGGCCTTGGCCAAGACACCGTAACCCTTGTGAGAGTCTGACCCCTAACTGGGAGTCTGATCGTTCCTATTAGTCTGTCCTCAAACACTGTGTCAGCCTTCATCTGCTTGGCCACCAAGCCAAATGCCATCACTTACAGCTCTGATAGCTAAGCTGTAGGTGAGATTTATTCTAGTGATGCACCAACCAGGAGGCAAGCTTCCTGCCTCCCAACATCCTCTCTGTCCTTGTACCCCTGTCCCTTTGTAGATTCTCTGCTTCTGACACTTCACCTCATCTTGGACCACATCCCTTGTTTCCCCTTTTATGTTTGAGTCATTAATGTTTCTTCAGCCCTTTTGGACATGGACTCCTTGCTTGACAATGTGAAGAATATTATAACCCTCTTGGAAAAATGTATGCCGACGTTTCTGACATACTTCATGGTACAGGAAATGAGAAATAACTGCTTTGTATGTCTAAAGAGGATGCCACTGATCTGAAAAGCAAAGGGTTCTGCTTTCTGTTGTTATCTCAGTGGGAGGAATGAGGTGCCGTATTCTGTCATTTTGTGTCTACCCATCCCTTCTTTCTTTTGACCAGTAGCTGTATTTTGGCAGCCACCTTAGGTTATCCTTGTTATTTTAACAAGGAGCCTTTACCTCTTTTTTCTTGTCTTACCAAGCTGCAAAAGAACCGAACTGTAAAACCGAAGTTCAGTCAAGTAGAAAGATCTCTAATGTAAACAAGACAACAAAGCCACAGAGTTTTCCATCAGATTACCTGAGAAAAGTAGGAGTCCAGGAATTTCATGTTTATTGCCCCTTCCGCAAAGTCCTTGTTGGTTCCTCCCGTGGAATGCCTTGTTCTCATCGTCCCGGACTGCCCCACGGAAAAGTTGCTCAGACCAGCGGTTGCTCCGAACCCTGCAGCACCCCCAGATCCTGCAGCTGCTCCAAGCTTGGTGGTCAGTTCCATTCCCGAAGCTCCTTCTACCACCGTCCCTCCAGCATATGTATTTGTACAGACTTCTAAAAACAGGGGAAAAAGTGCTGTAACATCTCATGCTGTGATTTGTTTTGTTTTGATTTTTACTGATCTTTGATATCCAAGAGCACCTGCCGAGTAAAGCCAGCATGTGGGGGAAAATACGATTTTATGACTCAAGGTGAGAAGAACACCCCACAGTCTGTAATGTGAGAGTAACAGGAGGTGAGGGAGTAACAGAGGGTATTGTTTTCAGAGAGGTATTGTTTCTGAAAACATACCAATTTAAAAAAAAAGATTTTCAGTGACAACAGCCAGAAATGGAAAAGTATAAATGAAATATTCAGTGCACAGCCATGGAAGGCTTCTAATGTGATGCTTGTTTTCAGGAAAAAAGAAGTTGTAATTTAGCTGTCATATTGGCTCAATATGGAAACCAAAGAGGAAACATACATAATGTAATCATGCAAATGAGCCAATGCTAATTAGGTGTCCTAGTGCCTGATGAAAGTGTAAAGAGCTGTGACTATTCTGCCTGTTACCTTTACACTGCATTTTCATGGAAAGCTGTTTTTCCTAGAGAATTTAAAATGTTGTTTTTGTGATGTAATGGGCGAAGCAAATAAGGATTAAGGTAGCTGATAAAAACAGATAGTTACATTTTGGGGGCGATCTTATGTAGATTTTTTAGGCTGGACATTTAAAAACAATCTATTGCTAAACATGGAATTAAGAACGATTTGAACATTAGGCATTAGATCTTATTGTTCTATAGGCTTCCCAGGTAGTGCTAGTGATAAAGAATGTGCCTGCCAGTGCAGGAGACATAGGGGATTTGGGTTCGACTGAAGCAACTTAGCATGCTTCTTGTTCTAGTTTACACCTTAGTGTGGTACTGAGATAAGATGAATGAAATAGTCGTTTGGTAAACTAAAGAAATAAATAATTTCACCTATATGACAACACAAGTGATCCTTGTCCCAGTACGATTAAATATTGTTGTTGTTTAGTTGCTCAGTTGTGTCCAATTTGTGCTCCCATGGACTGTAGCCCACCAGGCTCCTCTGTCCATAGGATTTTCCAGGTAAGAATACTGAGTAAGTTGCCGTTTCCTGCTCCAGGGGATCTTCCTCACCCAGGGATCGAACCCCCGTCTCCTGCATTGGCAAGCAGATTCTTTACCACTGAGCCATCAGGGAAACCCATGATTAACTACAAGAATTGGTTACTGACTTGAAATCAGGTTCCTGTTCTGGGGAAGAAAGAAGGGCAACAAGATCTAGGATGGGCACACATGGCACTTTAACTACAAATATTACCAATGTTGACAGCCAGAGTTGGATGGTGGGTACATAGTGTGTACATAATGGGTACATAGTGTATTTTCCTTTATCTTTTTCTATATATGTAAAATCCTTAACTTTTTAAAAAATTAGTAATCAACTATCAGAGAGCTATACTTCAGTTTACTGAAGTTGGGAGAAATATAACAAATCTTCTGCTAGTAAAAATGGTGACAAATGAACTTATTGAAGTCAGAACTAGGTCACAAAATTGACTGCTATACTAATAGTAAACTGATTCATTGAAACCCTGTTTCAGTGGTAATATATCAGTATGTGCACAAATTATTAAGGAGAGAATTTAGAACATTTCTTAGTTTTTAATATTTCTTATTTAACTCATTGTTCCTTTCAAAAATAAATTCGATGTTCACTTACCAGAATTTTCCATGAAATCAACTCCATTGGCAGTTATAGGTGGCACACAGATATTTGTGATTTCCTACAAACAATATGCAAAAAATATATTTAAAAATTAACCAGATTTCACCAGTATAAGTGAAATACACTCCCTTTTAAATGGAGACATTATAAGAATTCCAAATTCTTGGAGGAGTAACCATTTTTATGATGTGACATCTGAAGAGCTAAGATCCTAAAAGGCTCCATTCATTTCAGCACTTGATGGTCCTTGATGGTCAGGAGTCTTATTTATTATGCCCCATTACCCCCTTTTCTATCTAGCATGTAAATTGAATTTTGCTCTGTATGAGTGAAGTAAATGTTTTACAAAGTGGATCTTCACCTTGTCTTCAGGTTGGGCTCCTTCAATTCCCCACGGGTGAATCGTTCCTTCTGAACCATCCGGCACTGGGACAAATCCACCGGTCACTCCCCCAATAGGACCTGCCCCACAGTCACAGGTCAGCAGCAGGAGGAGAGCCACTAGTATGAAGGAAAACAAAATATCAGAACATTTGAACCACTTGGAAATGACTTGATAGGGCAATTGTGGAAAACATTACAGAGAAATACAGTATCTTTAATGCTTATGGAAAATCTAATAGCAAAATTAATTTCTACCAGGTAAAATTTGATAAACTAAGCATACTAAAATTTCACATAATTATGAAACTGAAGGAGACAGATCAGATTATTCTTGTCACCTGTATATTTTCTTAAAAGAGGCACTGTTTGATGAATGATAAAAGTGATCATTCATTTCCTCAATTATTTTCTATATTTTTATTATTATCGCTTTTATTTGTACATATTGAGGCTCAGTATATGATGTGGGGTGAATACACACCTGAATAGTCGAGATTTTAGGTGGGCATTATAATGATACGGTAATCTGGTCTCTAAACATCTCTTTATAGAACAACCATTAACCTTCAAACTCCCTCTGCAACTGATGGTCTAATATCTTTACACTCTTAATGGTGACTTAGGAATCCTTAGCTTGAAGGGGCCTTCTTGCCTGGGTAATTATCATTCTTTCTGTGCAGATAGGTCACATCTTGGCAATAAAGATTAGCATCATTCTCAGGCTGATAGGCCAGGCTGGGTGGTCGATGACCCCACCTCCACCTCTGCCCTGCTTGCTGGATGTTTGTGTCCGACTGAGTTTGTGTCTGATTCTTGCGATTCCATGGACTGTAGCCTGCTAGGCTCCTCTGTCCATGGGATTCTCCAGGCAAGTATACTGGAGTGGTTTGCCATTTCCTTCTCTAGAGGATCTTCCCGACCCAAGAATCTAACCTGGGTCTCCTGCATTGCAGGCAGATTCTTTACTGACTGAGCTATGAGGCAAGTCCTCCCCTGCAGAAGGAAGACACTAAATCTTAGTCCGAATTCTTTCACTTACTGGCAGCTTAGTGAGGGGTTTAAGGGTATATAGTCTCTGGAGTCAGTCTTCTAGTGTTTGAATTTTGGATTCACCGTTCACCAGCTGGACAAATTACATCATCTTTTCTTGCCTCCATTAACTATCCTAAGAATGGGAGGATATATAGTATCATAGATTGTTGTGAGGATTATGAGTTAATGAAGATAAAGGTGGTATTGAGTGCCATGAGGACTCCCCAGTATTGTTTGAATGAGATACATCAGTTATACAAATTAGGTCAGTTACATACATACATATATATATATATATATATATATGTGTGTGTGTGTGTGTGTAAATATATGATGAAAAAATTAGGCCAAGTATATAAAATAAGTTGGACAAAGCACATTTTCTCAGAATTTAACATGATGTTCATATAAGTGATACCTCTAAAGGCTTTCTTTATTGCCATCCTCAATTCTATGACTTAATTAAATGTATGGGAAGGGTTGAATATTTTAAGTGGGCAAATTCGTTTTGAAAAGTGATGAATATATATATGTATGGTCCGTATTTTTAGATGAGTATAACAGTCTTTAAGAAGTCTTGTTGATCATTGTATGTACAATATGTATTCAATTTTTATATACGCATCCAGAGAAAGTTTTTCAAAGTGTTGACAGTGTTTCTACAGAAATGTGTGTGTTCTGTCCACAAAATTCAAGATATGATCTTTTGCAAATGGTAGGATCACATGAAGCAAATAAGACTGTGGGAATATCATAGTATATTTCCTCTGATTGCCATCCCGAGCCACAATCCAAATGCATAGTAGTCTAGAGGATATATCTGTACCTCAAAATTCAACATTTCAAAATCAGATTTATGATTGCCACCCTACTTATCTGCACTTCATCTGATATTTTCAATTTCATTTCATGGTTTCAGTAGCAACTGGATTCAGTGGTTCATCTGGACTTCTCATCCATTCATTCTATCCATTAGTCTCCAGATCTTCTCCATTTACTCCAACTGTGCCTCGCATACATATTTGTTCCTTTCCAGTCTTATGCCGTGGCTCAAAACCTGGCCTCCATCATCCCATGTGAGCTATAATATTACAGTAACCTCCTAACTGTTCTTCCCTTTTTAATTTGCAGTACACACTGCTGTCATTGTTATCTTTCTAAAATACAAATAAGATCATGTTGGTCTTTTATTCAGATATTCTCAGCAACTCTCCTTCTCAGAATGGAACTTGTCTTATATCCCTGGGTATGGTCCAGTGTCTCCTAGTATATAGTCTATGGGAACTTGAATAGAATTTGTTGTATCCTGCTATTGTGTGAAAATTGTATAAATTTAATTATGTTGAATTGGTTCCTAGTGCTTTTCAGGTCTACTCTATCCTTCTACATTTCTGTACATTCTGTTAGTTTTTGAGAGTTTGATATTGCAAGTCTAAAAATCTTCATTTAACTACTTAAAAAATAATTGTCATATGTAGTGCAACTATAACTATACAAATAACTTTATCTTCTCCAACTCTCTCCTGTAAATGTATTATCTTACTTTCATAATTTAAAAACATAAAAAAAGAAAGAGAAAAAAATGCATGTATGTAAATTCCCTTAATGTGTTCAGTAAAGTTCATCATATTAAGTTTGAGCCTTAAAGGAGTGTATTTTCAGGTGAAAAGCTGTTTCGAGGAAATTCTGGATTAAGCAACAACTTCTCAGAGTGTGATATATCTATGTGCATTGTAAAGCTCAAAGCTTATGCTATCTTAGAATTTTTCCTAAACTTTTTCGGTCAGGACTCTATTGTATTTTAGAATTTCATGAGACTTGTAGAGGGAAGAGACATTTTAGAAAGTGCTGCAGTCCTGGATAAAGTCAGTATTTTGACCATGAACACTACAGACAGTGTGTAGACTGTGCTTTCTTTTTGCCTTTCTTCGATTCTCTGGTGCTGGTTTCTATACGTCTAACATACATCACCTGCTTTGCTGTATTATAAATATAGATTGTTGGCAAGTCACACGTTAACTTTAAGCATTTCTGGTTCTTCCTGAAAACATCTGTGCACCCCCCGCCCCCACCTCACCCTGTGAGCTCTGCCTCTAAATAACTGCAGAGATGCTTTGTCCATGCACATGCTGCCGTCCCCGTGGCATACTCACACAGCAGCAGCAAAAGGCCGAGGAATAGCAGGCCGATGGCGGCAGCCCCCATCCTCCCAGACCTCTCTCCAGTTCTATTAGGGCTGCTGGTCGGATGCACACTTCGACAGATGTCCCTGTAGTCACACTGGCAGACTTCCAGGGTCAAGCTCTCTGGTGTTTCGCACCGCCTCCCCTCACCGTCCGTGACCACAACGGAGATTCTGTACACTCCAGGAGAGACTGGCTGTGGGGCTGTGAGGAGTGCGGACGTAGCTGTATGGAAACCGTCAAACACATCAGCAGTAGGACAAGGTGTCTCTGGCTGTTAAAACTTGGGTGAATAGGGCCACAATTGACACATCACTGTTATAAACAGTAGGGTGAGACTGGAGCAGTTATGAGGGCTGTTGGGGTTCAGTCGGGTATACATTATTTCAGAAAAGAGCAAGCAATAGATGAGGTCATTTATAAAGGACTTGAAGTGGCCCAGTGGTCACTTTTGTTGTTTTTCAGTCACTAAGTCATGTCCAACTCTTTTGCAACAGAGGAGCCTGGCGGCCTACAGTTCATAGGATTTCCCAAGCAAGAATACTGGAGTAGGTTACCATTTACTTCTCCAGGGGATCTTCCTGACCCAGGGATTGAACCTGTGTCTCCTGCTTGGCAGGCAGGTTATTTACCACTGAGCCACCTGGGAAGCCCTGTTGGTCACTATGAAATCTAAAAAGAGAGAAGATTCTTATTATGTCTAATGGCTTTTTCTATGAGATTCCTGGAAAACATAGGAAATGTGAAATTAGCATGATAAAAGTTAAGAAAAGTAAGGATGGATTAACTCTTGCCCATTGGCTTATGAGTTTGAGAATTTCAGTCTACCATGTTTTCAAGATTCCTAACTAGTGACAGACTAGGGACAATCTTGAGCAGGCTGACCCCTCCAGTATTTCATGTCTTCTGACAGCCTGGCCAGTTAGGAAAAGTTTATGTATTTGGAAATTTAAACAGCTCAGCAGTAAAATAGGTGCCTGACTATAGGTGTCTTTTCATTATTTATTTATTTTGGTATACTGAGAAGATACAGATAAAAAACTGAAAATATAAAAATATGCATAGAGTCCACATGAGAAAAACAGAAAATTTTAAATAGTGCTAATATCTTACATTGTTCCTTTTCTGAAGACAGAGGAAATTCATGAGGATAGGACATCATCTTCATTGCAAAGAATTTTTAAACTTGGACATGAGTTTGAGTGAACTCTGGGAGTTGGTGATGGACAGGGAGGCCTGGCATGCTGCAATTCATGGGGTCACAAAGAGTCAGACACGACTGAGCGACTGAACTGAACTGAATATCTTATATTGTTCCTTTTCTGAAGATAGAGGAAATTCATCAGGATAGGACATCATCTTCATTGCAAAAAATTTTTAAGATTACCCTTGGAAAGGACTTGGTCCCAGATGGACTCCCTCTTAGCCTTCTGGAAATATAAAGAAGCAGCAGTTTTCATTTGTGGAAGCAGCTTTACAATTACTCACCATCTGTTCTTGAGACACTCCATGCAACTGGAAGTTTTACGCTTTGCTCTTCCACTGAAAATTCATAGGGGCCAGCATATTTATCCCTTTGCAGTGGTGAAGCTCTGACAACCACGGAAGGTGACGAACTACAGACTACTTCTTTTTCCAGGGCAATCGTTGGACAGTTTTCATTAAAATCAGGTAGGTAGACATATATGGTGCCTGTAGAAGTTTTACCAGTGTTTTCTATAAGAATAACATTTTAGAGTTAGAGAACTATACAGAGCAAGTTGTGCAAAATAAAGAAACAAATAAGCCCTTAAAATTTCTCTCACATGCATGGACTTCTCTGGTGGCACAGTGGATAAGAATCCACCTGGCAGCGCAGGGGACATGGATTTGATCACATGCTGTGGAGTAACTAAGCCCGTGCACCTCAACTACTAAGCCTGTGCTCTAGTGCCTGTGAGTTGCAACTACTGTGCCCACATGCTACAACTACTGAAGCTGAGAACCTGTGCTCCGCAACAAGGGAAGCCACCACAATGAAAATCCCGTGCACCACAACTAGAGAGTAGCCCCCACTTGCTGCAACTAGAGAAAGCCTGAATACAGCAAAGAAGACCCAGTGCAACCATAAATAAATAAATACATCTTGCTGCTGCTGCTAAGTCGCTTCAGTCGTGTCCGACTCTGTGCGACCCCAGAGATGGCAGCCCATGAGGCTCCCCCGTCCCTGGGACTCTCCAGGCAAGAACACTGGAGTGGGTTGCCATTTCCTTCTCCAATGCATGAAAGTGAAAAGTGAAAGGGAAGTCGCTCAGTCATGTCCGACTCTTCGCGACCCCCTGGACTGCAGCCTACCAGACTCCTCCGTCCATGGGATTTTCCAGGCAAGAGTGCTGGAGTGGGGTGGATCTTAGAAAAAAATTATCTCATGTGCACCAGATTAGTGTATGTACTCATGAAATTGTGTCTGTTATTCCTGCAAATAAAAAGATGTCACCCAATTTCTGTATCTTGTTAAAAGGAAATCTAATTATCAGCTTGGCTGCTGTCTTTAATTAGTAGCTTGTTGTTGTTGTTCAGTCACTAAGTCATGACTGACTCTTTTCGACCCCATAGACTGTAGCCCGCCAGGCTCCTCTCTCCATGGGATTCTCCAGGCAAGAATACTGGAATGGGTTGCCATTTCCTTCTCCAGGGGATCTTCCCGATCCACAGATGGAATCCTGCATTAGCAGGTGGATTCTTTACCTCTGAGCCACCTTAATCAGTAGCATCAGCTATTAATTCAATGTGATTGGAACCAAGACCTTTAAGGTGATAAATTCCACTGATTATAAATGAAATCAACATAAAAATAATAGGTTTATTAAATATATTCTAATGCACGAGCCCAGACTATGTGGAAGATTTCTGCTTTTAAAGCTTGAGCCAAAGTATTTGGAATAAACTATGATTTATTTTTATTACCCAAGATATAAGATCTCTCAGTGGGAGAGATCTTATAGAGAAAGATCTCTATAAGAGATCTGGGTGGGATTAAGAGTTACTTCTGTTGTTTCCCTTAGCGCTTTTTTTTCTGTTTTTCCAGATAATATGATTTTTTATTTTATTTTTATGTTTGCTGAAAGATCTCTATAAGAGATCTGGGTGGGATTAAGAGTTACTTCTGTTGTTTCCCTTAGCGCTTTTTTTTCTGTTTTTCCAGATAATATGATTTTTTATTTTATTTTTATGTTTGCTGAAAGATCTCTATAAGAGATCTGGGTGGGATTAAGAGTTACTTCTGTTGTTTCCCTTAGCGCTTTTTTTTCTGTTTTTCCAGATAATATGATTTTTTATTTTATTTTTATGTTTGCTGAAAGATCTCTATAAGAGATCTGGGTGGGATTAAGAGTTACTTCTGTTGTTTCCCTTAGCGCTTTTTTTTCTGTTTTTCCAGATAATATGATTTTTTATTTTATTTTTATGTTTGCTGAAATTGCCTTGAGTATAAATTAAATTTTTTTTTGATTTATTTGATTTTTATTTTTTAGTTTGTTTTGCTTTACAGTACTGTACTCATTTTGCCATACATTAACATGAATCAGCCACAAGTGTACCTGAGTTCCCAATCCAGACCACCCCCCTTCCCCCTCCCTCCCCACACCATCCCTCTGGATCATCCCCGCCCATCAGTCCCAAGCCTTCTGCATCGAACCTAGGCCGGCAATCCGTTTCACTTATGATATCATACATGTTACAATGCCATATTCCCAAATCCTCCCACCCTCTCCCTCTCCCACAGAGTCCAAAAGGCTGTTCTACACATCTGTGTCTCTCTTGCTGTCTCGCGTACAGGTTTAACACCACCATCTTTCTAAATTCCATATATATGTGTCAGTATACTGTATTGGTGTATTAATTTTACACTTAGGGAAGCACATAGTCAATGTGCTTTGACCAGGTGCTTCATTTAGAAGATTTTTCAGATTTTCCCTGTTCTATGATATAAGCATATAAGTCTGTAAGTAACTCACTCTGTGTGTAAGCAACTCACAAAGGCACCTCACATTTGAGCTGAGCTTCCCTGATAGGCTTTCTGTATCAATCTTGGTCCACATTCTCAAATCGAGAAATTCTTGCGCCAACCACAGCAAACAGTAGGACTAAACCCAGAATTCACTGATCCAACGAACTCCAATGAGAAGCTAGGATGCTCAGTCGTCGCCTAGATTTAGCCACCTCAGACTTAAGACCCAAGGCCCCTAAGGTAATCAACTTTATCTAGTGATAAAGATTCTTCCCTGGTGTCTCAGTGGTAAGGAATCTGCCTGTGACGCAGGAGACGCAGTTTTGACCCCTGGGTCAGGAAGATCCCTTGAAGAAGGAAATGGCAACTCACTCCAGGATTCTTGCCCGGGAAATTTCATGGACAGAGGAGCCGGGTGGGCTACAGTTCATGGGGTTGCAAAGAGTTGGACACGACTGAAGTGACTTAGCACATATGCATGCAGTGATAAAGGTAATATGTTAGTAATCAAAAGCATCTACTCATAAAGAAATGCCAAGTGGAAAAATATTTTTTTCTTACCATCTATGGCCAGAACCTCAGCTGTGATTGTCTTGTTAACTATGAAAGTAACGTCTCGATCAATGTTTTTGACAAATTTGATTTCAGCAGTTTTTGAATCAATCGTTAGCAAACCACCATCATTACGTCCCATGACATATCTGTTTTGTAACAGAAAACAGTAAGTTTTTTTCCAAACATGAAATGTTACCTATTTAATGAAAATGACTTATATTTAATGTATTTTCATAAGACTCTGAAATATGCTTTTTAAAAAGCAGAAAATTAACATATTAGCATAGACAAGGAGTATTTTGTAAGCCTTAAGAATATGTTAGCCTGGTTTTTAAATTTTCTGCTCTGCTCAGTAAAATAACTGTGTCCTTGTTCTTATACTATAACAGCAACTTTTCATGGTGTTTTATTATTTTAGGCACCATGCTTTGTATGTACTGTTCTGTGTCTGACTACACCACGGTCTTCTGGTGAAATTCTACTTTGTTAAGGCTCAACTGAAAGTTTGCATGACACTTTTTCTAGATCTCACTAGACAGGCTGTCATTCTTCATTTCCACTTTCACTTATGTTTATGCTACCTTAGCTCATAGCACATCTCTTCTTGAGTTACATAGGTCCTTGAGTTGGTTACCATTGTATCTCTTTACATTCTTGGCATAGAGTAGTTTAGATATTATTTTGCAATACTTTATAAATTAAAACTAGTCAAGGTAAACAGCAAGACCCTACTGTCCAGCTCAGGGAATTATATTCACTATCCTGTGATAAACTGAAATGGAGAATATGAAAAAGATTACATCTGTATAACTTAGTCACTTTACTGTCATAAGAAATGAACACAACATTGTAAACCAACTATACTTCAGTACAATGAAAAGAAACTTCATCAAGGAATAACGAGATATTAAACAAATTATTCTCACCTGACAAATGAGGCAACATCGCCAGTGTCTTCGTCAATGGCTTGATAGGTTCCCAGGATGTAATTGATCAACTGTCTACTACTTACGCCTTTTTGGACAGTAAATGTCTTGGAAGAAGGACGGAATGTAATTCCTTCCCTCACATTTATTACTTCAACTATGAGTGGGGTTGACTGGACTCGATATTGAGAGATTACGGATTGGTGAAATTCAGCTTTGTTTTTGACGGCGATACCAAGTTGCATGCTTTGTACTTGTTCATAATCTAGAGACTAGAGTAAAAATAAAAATAGAAGGAAAGAGGTGTCACAAAAATATGGTCAGGTAAGAGGACCAGAGAACTCTATGTTATGTGCTGTGAACGAATCCTTTATTTCTATACTGCAAAACGGTTTCACAGATGATTGCAATCCTCTGATGAGGGTCCTTCAGAATTCTTCGCTTATGAAACCTCAGTTTGGTGACTGATACTTATGAAGCACAGTTATCTCTTTTAAGACTAACAAAACACCTTTACAGTCTCTTTAGGCTGTGTGATGCAGTGGAAAGAATTCCACATTTGTTGTTGTTGCTTGGTTTGAATCCTGGTTCTGCTACTTAGTAGCAGTGTGACTCAGGGCACAATATTTAATATCTCTGATCCTCAACTATTTACTTCTGAAAAAGAAAAAAAAAAAACTCTTACCTATCAGATTGTTGTAAGGATCGAACAAATTACAACCTACGATACATTCCTGCAAATGGCAGCTACATCCACTCACAGAATAGTGAATTCTGTGCAGTGGGTATAGTGGATTCATGTGCAGTAATATCTCTCCTGACTTTAAAAAATTCAGAAACGACAAATTCTCTTACTAAACTTGGTTGGCGCATAGGCTTCTGTAAAGCAGTGAGTGTGGCCCACCCACTCTCCGTAGAACCATCTTCATATGGTCTTATGTGTTCACTGTTTGTTTGACTCATACTGAAGTGGCACAAGTCAAGGCCAGAGATACCCCAGGATAGCTCTTTTCATTCACTAGTCAATTTTCTAAGGGTGATGGGCTAAGGAAATGTTCATTTTGGTTACATTGGAGTATAACTGAAAATAAGGTGTGAGATCTAGATTTGAGTTTTAATTTGGCAGTGACTGGTTTGGTGGACTCAAGTGTTTCCTAGTGGAGAGGAAGAGAAAGATGCTCAAACTGGTCACCATAATGTAAGGGCTAAGTGACAAAAGAGATGATAGAGTCTCTCTGTGAAGGCGAGTGAAGACTTGTTCTTGAGAAAAATCAGGAAAGGCTTCCTAGAGGTTTTTGTGTGTGAGCATTTCAGGGTGAGGAGGAGTCGTTCAGGCAGAGTAAATGCCAGATTTAGCAGAAGGTGATAGGGAGCTGGTGATAGGGAGAGGCCTGGGGTACAACTCCGAGGGGGCTGAAGGTCATCTCCAAGGCCAGCAGGTGGTCATCAACCCTGGCTGCATATTAGAGCCCCCTGAGCAGCTGCTCGGCCTTCCCTGAAGACAAACTGTCAACCGCTCCTGTGTTCCCAAGGGCTAGGAGAAGCGGCAGCGGATTCAAAGGGACAGTCTTTAACTGAGGGCCATTTTCACAGCCAGTGAGAACAAGGAAAGTTTTTAAGGGAGAGTAGTTGGTCCAAACTGTTTTTCAGGAGAATGTGGTAGACAGAGAATGAAGGGGGTAGACCCAGGAGGTGGGGGTGCGGAAGTCTACCAGAAGGGACTGCCAGCATCTCGAAGAGAGGGAGGCAAGGCCGGCGGCAGCACAGGCCATAGGCAGGAAGGTCAGGGCCAGACTATAACAGAACCTTGCAACTGAGGAGGGCTGTAACTCCCTCTCTGAAAAGCAGAGTAATAGGAAGTCTTATAGCGCTTCCAGCAATCTGGAATTGCAGCGGTCACCCTGTTAAGGGAATATTATGGGTCTGTCATTCTGCTGGACTCAAGGAATTAAAGAGAGAAGCTCATATAGGCCAATGTCCTATGCCACGGAATGTCCTAAAACAGTGGTAATATTTTTCTAGTCTATACAATAGACAGACATAAGTAGGTTTATGTTATTTCAGATGAAGGGTCTGTTGTAACCAGAAGTTTTACTCAATTGTTTATTTTGCAAACTTAGTTTATATATTCCCATTTTCTAGAAAAAGTTGCCGTTTTTCCCTCCAAGGACTGTAGCTAATCCATTTAAAGTAAGTCGACAAATTCACAAGCCACTATTCCATGTATTCTTGTCTGTTCCTGAGTTTAAGGAAATGCTTTACTTTCTTGTGCTTAAAACAGGCACACTGATAAATATATGTCTGCTAGTGTGTTTGTGTTTCTGTAGAAAGGATGATAGTTTGGAAGTAAATGAATCAACATGTTAAGAAAAGTCTCCTTAGGAAATGGGGCTGTGTTTTCAAAATTCTGTCTACTTTTGTGTGTTTTTTATATTTTCTGTAGAGAAGTGGTATTATTATTTGTAAGTGAATAAAGTTTATTTCTGACAGTTTCAGCTAACATAAATTAACAGTTTTGGTTAATACAGAATGTTTTTCCCACTGAAAGGAAATCAGACCTTACCTTAACTACTTGCAGGATACCTTCATTAGTTCTAGGATCAGTTTGTATTTCAAACCAATTCCCTTCATTTCCAGAGGTAAAGAAGAACTCTGCAAACCAATTATCAGTGAATTCTTCATCCAAATCTATTACTTGAAATCGAAGCAACTCAGAACTTAAAGTGTTTTCTTTAATACGTGCTAAATACTAAAAAAAAAAACAGAATTTAAGTTTCAATGTCAAGTTTTTATCTAAAAGAATTATATTCATTCTGAGTGGCATTAGTCATTAATTCCCAAATTATGTATTGCCTCTTTGCTGGTCCCTGAATTCTTATCTTTTACAATAGCTTATTTAAAAAGAAAAGTGCAGAGAATATAACTAAAAGCCAGCAAGCCAACAAATCCTGAATTATGGTGGTAAGGTATAACATAATATATATATATATATATAATTATTTTATAATTATGTTTTAAATAATTATTTTTCAAGGAATAAAAGGCACACCTGTGATTCTCTGAATGTTGGGAAATTATCATTGACATCTTTCACTTTAATGCTACATTCACACTGAGCTGATAGTCCTTCTCCATCTCTGTCTGCACCACTCACAACCAGGCGATAGCTGCTAACTTGCTAAATTTGGAGAAAAAAAATAAAGAAAAATGATTAATCTCTAGTGTCAGGGATACGAATGACAACTACATGCTTCCTATGGGAAGGAAGTGAAAATATTTAAATTCATGGTTCATTCTCTAGAAGGACCACATGCACTTTCATTGTCCACCATAGACGAAGCACGTGGGGCACAATGGGAGGAAGTCTTTATGGGGCTGATACAAGTTTTCTCTTTTGTGAGCTTGGGGCAGGAAAGTGCACTAAGAGCAAAAATGGACAATGAGGATGGTACTCTGTTTATCTGAGGGAACCTCATTTATAGAGCTTCCTTGCTGGTCTGTTCAGAAAATCATTTGTGTAAAAGTAATACAGAGTCTGATGGGGCCTTGTGTGTTGTTGGAGATGCGTTGGTAGAATGGAGAAGAGAGAGAAAGGGGATTCTTTTTTCTTTTTCCCTTGTGGCTGCTCCATGTGGCTTGTGGGACCTTAGTTTCCTAACCAAGGATTGAATCCGGGTTGCTCAGCAGAAAGAGCATGAAGCCCTACCATTGGACCATCAGGTAATTCCTGGGGATTCTCTAGTGTTCTAGAAACAGGAGTAAAATGGAAAGAAGTCAGGAGAAAAAGCACGGCATCAGAGAAGGCTTTATTCCAGATACAAATTTCTCCCTAGGAAATTTCCTTTCCTCCATCACATGAGGGATTAGCCCCAGTTCAGTCTGTCTGTGGATACAATGCTTCTCTTATTCCCTCAGTTTAACTTCCATGGATATGGGATACTCCTCTGTTGAGGTACAACCGATTGTGCAGGTCTCAGACACACAATCCACCCCAGCAAAATCATAGTAGGATGCGATGAGCTTCCCTCAGTTGGGTCAGTTGAATCCAGAGAACCCCTCTTCCTTCCCTCTTTCATTCTTAGGTAGAAGGGAGTCACCTCTCTTGGGTTTCTTACAACTGAATCCTGAGTTATTGAATGCTCCCAAGTGCCTTGCTTTACCTCTCGATCAAGTGAATTGGTCAAAGTGCGGACTTCTCCCGTGTGTCTGCTTAGGAGGAACATGGGTGTGCCTGCAGGTTCCTGAGAGATGATTTTGAAGGCAATTTTAGAGTTCAAGTGGTTCGGTTCATCTGCGTCTGTGGCATTTAGGATCATCACCAGTGAGCCTAGGAGTACAGAAGTTCGTTAAAGACTATGTGAAGACTGACATTATGTTCATGGTAAATATCCAACACAATTTCAAATTGATCTTTGTCTTTTAAGATCTTAAAACTATCTGTATGCCAAAAAACTACATGTCACGTGCAATATCTCTTAGTCAGGTGACTGAGTCAGTTGACCCGTGCTGCCTTCCATAACAATCCTCCACTTCTCACTAAGCCTTGGTTGGTTGTGTTGAGGTTGAGACTGTTTTGTCTTCATTTTTTTACCCTTGCTGAATGGCTTTATGGTTCTCCCTTTCCCCCCAAGTATCCATGTAAGGAGTGTGTCTCTGTCTCTTATAATCTAAGAAGGCCCAGCTGATGCATCTGGGTTGTCTAAAGCCACCTCTTCAGCTTTGTGACTAGAATAAGCTTTGACTTGATAACACAACCACAACCTAGAAGTACAATGGCAGTGGGTAAGTAGCTCAATCACAGATATTAGCAAGGAAGACCCAGACTGTCTTCATGAATTTTTCTACAAAACTACTGATTAAACTAAGAGAATAAAATGATGTACTATAATGATGCTTGTATCTGAAGTTAAACAAAAATAATTAAAAGTGGTAGTTACTGCAGAAGACTTACTCGAAGCACTATTTTCTTCAATTTCACCCTGGAATACGTTTTGTGAAAATACTGGAGCATTGTCGTTTATATCTAAAATTTTGACCGTTAGTATAAGTGGTTTTTCTACCTCTTGTCCTAGGGTGTTGAGAGCACGACACGTAATCTAGAAAAGGAGAGGACACGTTAATGAATGTTCTGCAACATCAGTTTGCTTGTTATTAAAACTTGTAGAGATAAGGCCTCTCCTAGCATATACAGTACTTTTGTGCAAAGAGGAAAAATATTTTTGCCAAAGAGGAAACAAAGTAGGAAAGGGTCTACTCTGGATAAACTAGTTGGCCAAGTTGCCCTTCTTGTGGGCTGGTACTGTGTCTCCTGTTAGCCTGAAAGTCTTGGCCAGAAGCATGCTGGAGTTCATTGTTCATATACTCTCCTGGGTTGTTCCTTCAGGGGCACAACCTTCAGAGGCTCTTTGTTTTTCTTGGTTTTTTTTTTTTTTTTTACTTTTACGCTGCACATTGCAGCCTGTGGGATTTTAGTTTCCCAACCAGGGATTGACCCTGTGGCCTCTGCAGTGGAAGCCCAGAGTCCTGACTACTGGATCACCAGGGACATCCAAGGAAGGCTCTTTGTTATTTGATGGTGGATGGATTCATGCACTGATATCCTTCTAGATTAACCTTCTAAAGTCACTGCCACAAGGGAAAGGGTGGCTGATATCGAGGACACACACTTACCTGGAAGCTTGGGGTTACTTCTCTATCAACTATGGCCGTTATGTTAATTTCTCCAGTGTTTTTGTCAACGACAAAGATTCCAAAAGGGGGCTGATCAATTCCTATTCCAGAGATGCGGTAGGTAATTTTCTGGGTTGCTTCGAAGTCTGAAGTAATCTGCAGCCACAAATACCCAAAATGTTAACGTGATCATCACTCAGGCCTCTTCCTTCCCCTCTGTGCTCCACACTCTCAAGTCATCTGTTCATTTTATTCATGCTTTCTGACACTGTGTTGTTTATTTTTTTGCCTTGATAGCTACTAGGAATATGAAATAAATTTAAATTGTTTCCTCTGTTGGCCAGTATGGGCCAACGTGCCTTAACCTTTCCAGCCTTAGAATATTTGCCCAGATTATGGTCACCATGGTGATGTTAAAAGGTTGAGAGAAAGTCAAGGACACCTAATATTGACAAGGCTACTACTGAATGCCTCCTTGCTTAGCAGATAACACTAAAAAAAAAAAAAAAAAGACATTTAGTTTTAAATAGGAGAAGCCGGAGAAAAAAATGGAAAGTGATAATATACTAAATGTTAAAAATATTAGAATGAATTGCTTTTATTATTATTAATCTTTAAATTTTTAATAGAGAAAATTTCAAATATATTATAAAATTAGAAAGAATGTTTAATGAACCTGATATATCTCATCACCCAGCTTCAACAGTTCTGAATACATGGCCAATCCAATGTTGATTGTCAACCATCTTTAATTGTCTTATTGCTGTATATTGGTTTGCTATGATTTCAAATCTACTTTTTTGTTTTTATCTAGGAATAGAGTTGCTTTGTTTTAAGAGTGGTTGTTTGCATTGAGGAAGCTGTCAGGATGTTGTTGTGGACGTCTGTGACAGTCAATATACATTTAGCTCAGCTCTTGCTGAGCAACACCGGGACTTATTGATACAAGCGTGTGGAGAAGTCACTATGGCTGGGAGACAATTAAGCTTTAAATAGGAAGAGTTTGTGAGGACTTCTTGAGAGTATTCAGTCTGGGCAAGGCAACTCTTAGCTGATCTAAATGCCTTTCTGAAGAGCTTGGGGCATTAGCTCCTGCCTGGGCAAGGCATCTTTTGCCTGGCAGTGGTGAAAACTGTAATCTTGCTGGCCACTACCTCTGTTCCCTAGCAGCGTGCTCTAGTGATAAGGGACTTTTGCTTTTGCACTGGCAGCCAGGCATCAGCTTGTGATTGACTAAACTGACTCTCGTGAGAACCAACTGGTGGAAAGGTCCACCTCAGCTTAATCTGGACTCTATGCCTTTAATCTCTCTTGCCTGGAACAATAGTGTGATCAATCTACACTTGACTAGGAGTATGGTATTTTTTGATTTATTGAGAGACATTATCCTATATGTTTTTAGGTTGTGAAATTGTCATAACTCCTGCAGTGAGCCCATGTTAATACATTATTGGTAAAGACAGTCTCATTCTCTGGGGATAATTTGCTGCCCCGAACAAAGCACTTGGCCATATACATTTTTCCCTTCATTTGCTGGAATCTGAATCCCAAAAGTCATATCCATTGAAATATATTGAAATGGCTCTTAATTATTTTTAATTACTCTGGAAGCTGTAACTCCATCTTTCTCTTTTAAATTGATATTATTAATACTATTATTGTTGTATTTTTTGTGTTATTGAAAATACCAGGTTATTTGTTCTATGGACTCCTCAATCTATATTTTGCTAATTGGAATTTCTGCATTATTCTAATTTACATTTAGTACATTTATTCTCAAAACTCACATTGCTTCTGCTCTAAAGACTTACTTTGGCAATTGGATTTCTGTTCGAGTTGTCTTCTCCTTCTCTGCAGGGTCTTGCGAATTTCACCCACTCACGTTTGTATCTCCTTTTGCCTTGTTGTATTGCTGTCTCATATTCTTTGTATTGTCCTTTTGTCTTATTCAAAAAGGGATTACATTTTATTATGCACATTATTGGAAATATTTGCTTTGAGTATTAATTACAGACACCTAGGTTGAGGAGTGTCCTATGTTTCAAGATATTTAAGATGGTTAAATACCCAATTTTCTCTCCCTGACACTATCATGCAAAGAAGAAACAGTAAATAACTAAAACAACTACAGAGCTATATGATTTTTAATCTTAGCATTTAATCATATTTCATATTTCCTATATATATTGCACAATATCTAACTGTTCTGAGCACAAATACTGGTTTATCTGTTGATATTTTTAAGATAAGACAAAAGAATGCATGAGGTAAATTACAATAATGATGTCGATTCATGCCAGTATTTAAGTATTACTAGGTTAGTTGTTAGAATTGTATTTTCACAATTAAATTATTTAGCAATTTACAATATTAAATAAATATTTATTTTTCCAGTACAATTTTTAAACTAAACTATTTTAATTGCAAAAATCTTTTTCATACTTTACCTGTATTCTTAATTCTCCATGAACCAAAAGAGCCACCTGTAAACATTTAAAGTCAAATTAAACATGAATTCTTCAAATAAGTAATTACATAAGATAATAATTCTGATTTTTACATTCTGCTGTTCATATTGTAGTTGTTTCTGTTTCAAGAGGGAGGGAACACAGGTATGCCTATGGCTGACTCATATTGATGTATGACAGAAACCAGCACAACATTGCAAAGCAATTATCCTCCAATTAAAAATAATAAAAATAGGAGAGAGGTAGATTTGGAGAAGCAGTACTCAAAGAGCAAAAAAGAAAACAGTCTTCATGTAGACAGCTCCTTCAGTTATGTAATCTGATTATAGAATTTTAATGATGTTCAGGAGAATCTATTGGACTTTTCAAAATTCTAACAATTGTTGCAACAACCAGACATTTCTTACCTGGCTGCTCTATAAACACTTCCCAGGAGCTATGGGAGCTATTGCTTTGGGAAACAATGGTGAGCATCATTCTTAGAAGCTTCAGAAAGTACCGCAGGAGATTATTAAAAGCTGTGATGACCTACTCTACTGACTTGGCAAAGCTGTTTTCGTTAGTTGCAATTCCAGACTAAGGCATTTTCTTAGTCATATAAGAGTTGAGAGAATGGAAAGGAACTAGTCTAATTTAGGGAGAAGGCAGTGACAACCCTCTCCAGTACTCTCGCCTGGAAAATCCCATGGATGGAGGAGCCTGGTACGCTGCAGTCCATGGTGTCGCTAAGAATCGGACAGGACTGAGCGACTTCACCTTCACTTTTCACTTTCATGCATTGGAGAAGGAAATGGCAACCCACTCCAGTGTTCTCGCCTGGAGAATCCCAGGGACGGGGGAGCCTGGTGGGCTGCCGTCTAGGGGGTCGCACAGAGTCGGACACGACTGAAGTGATTTAGCAGCAGCAGTAGCAGTAGTCTAACTTAGAGAGTAAAATGTAAAAGGTGGGGATGTGCTATTCCAATCACAAGTACTATTTGCTATGGAAGGCGGATTTGTGCATCTCTGCTCTACAATTTCAATGTAAATTTGAGCTTATTTTCCTACTGATCTAAAAGAAATAAAGATAAGATGAAGCCAGGCCAGGCTAGGTCTTCACCTTCTCAAGAGTATACAGGACCTTCATCTATGTCATTTTCAGTATTGTTTTCTACCTGGAATGCATTCTTCTTACCTTCACTTGAATACTGTATTACTCATCATTTTAAGTTCCAACAGTCTCCACGAAACTGTCCTTACTGATGTCTCTTTTCTAAGTTTGCAGAACACATATTCTGTACTATGCAATTTAGCCCATAATGATTTACCGTGATTTATTATTTCTTATGGTTTTGTGTGCATTATATGGTGTCGAGCCAAGAGAATTGCACACTTTCCAAATTGGTGCATATTATTATTGTTTTGTATTATTATTGTTTTTCGCAGTCCTTACAATACTGATCCCTCAGCAGATGTTTAAAAACTGTTTTCTGACTCACTGATTAACTAATTTGAAGACAATCTGGAAGGGAAAAGATTATGAAAAATAAATCAGGACAAAATAATTATGTTTTATGTGTCAGATGCTATTCATAGAGCTTTATGTTTACCATCTCACTTAACACAGCAGCCATCTGAAGGATACTGTAATCCATCTTTCAGGGATGAAGAAAAGGAGAATACTCATGAGGAAATGAGTACTTTGCCCCAACTAATAGCCCTCAGGTTTGAATCTCTGCAGCCTGACTCTAAAGTGTGCACATCGCCACTACACTAGATTCTTAAGTCAGTGTAGATAAGTAGAAAATAAAAACGAGTCATAGAAAAAAAGGTATGTGATAGTCAATTTAGAGTTCTTCCTGGCAAAGCCTGCAGTTAATCCTGGAACAATGTAGATTTATTACGTCGCTTATTTTGGAAGGCTGTAATAAAGAGGCAAGTCCCAGTCTGAACCAAAGGAAAAATGATATCAGATGTAGGATGCGAGGACCCTTCCATTCTAAAAATTTCAGTAAAATCTTTATTTCAAAGGATGTTTGTTAAAATTGTCATAGAAAAGAACCATGACTTGTGGTTATAACAGATCTCAAAATGATTTTACAGCATTGCTGCTCTTTTTTAAACAGTATCGTGAGTTACTTGGGGGCTTTGCAGGTGGCACTAGTGGTAAAGAATCCGCCTGCCGATGCAGGAGACATAAGAGACGCAGGTTCGAACCCTGGGTTGGGAAGATCCCCTGAAGAAGGAAATTGCAACCCACTTCAGTATCCTTGCCTGGAAAGTTCCATGGACAGAGGAGCCCAGTGGGCTGCAGTCCATGGAGTTGCAGAGAGTCAGACGCGACTGAGCACATATGCACACATGCATTACGTGGGAGAAAAGATCAGGGCAATGAAGTCACTGCACACCTTTCTCAGTTCCCAAGAACAGCTCAGCCCCACGTGAGGGGAGGGATGGACCAGGCATAATCTCTTTTACAGGAAAACTGGAGTCATCCTGAAAATATGAATCATGTTTGTACTAGCCCTGTGCAGAATGATTCTTCTAATAGACATTAAGACAAGATTTCTNTGATTTAGCAGCAGCAGTAGCAGTAGTCTAACTTAGAGAGTAAAATGTAAAAGGTGGGGATGTGCTATTCCAATCACAAGTACTATTTGCTATGGAAGGCGGATTTGTGCATCTCTGCTCTACAATTTCAATGTAAATTTGAGCTTATTTTCCTACTGATCTAAAAGAAATAAAGATAAGATGAAGCCAGGCCAGGCTAGGTCTTCACCTTCTCAAGAGTATACAGGACCTTCATCTATGTCATTTTCAGTATTGTTTTCTACCTGGAATGCATTCTTCTTACCTTCACTTGAATACTGTATTACTCATCATTTTAAGTTCCAACAGTCTCCACGAAACTGTCCTTACTGATGTCTCTTTTCTAAGTTTGCAGAACACATATTCTGTACTATGCAATTTAGCCCATAATGATTTACCGTGATTTATTATTTCTTATGGTTTTGTGTGCATTATATGGTGTCGAGCCAAGAGAATTGCACACTTTCCAAATTGGTGCATATTATTATTGTTTTGTATTATTATTGTTTTTCGCAGTCCTTACAATACTGATCCCTCAGCAGATGTTTAAAAACTGTTTTCTGACTCACTGATTAACTAATTTGAAGACAATCTGGAAGGGAAAAGATTATGAAAAATAAATCAGGACAAAATAATTATGTTTTATGTGTCAGATGCTATTCATAGAGCTTTATGTTTACCATCTCACTTAACACAGCAGCCATCTGAAGGATACTGTAATCCATCTTTCAGGGATGAAGAAAAGGAGAATACTCATGAGGAAATGAGTACTTTGCCCCAACTAATAGCCCTCAGGTTTGAATCTCTGCAGCCTGACTCTAAAGTGTGCACATCGCCACTACACTAGATTCTTAAGTCAGTGTAGATAAGTAGAAAATAAAAACGAGTCATAGAAAAAAAGGTATGTGATAGTCAATTTAGAGTTCTTCCTGGCAAAGCCTGCAGTTAATCCTGGAACAATGTAGATTTATTACGTCGCTTATTTTGGAAGGCTGTAATAAAGAGGCAAGTCCCAGTCTGAACCAAAGGAAAAATGATATCAGATGTAGGATGCGAGGACCCTTCCATTCTAAAAATTTCAGTAAAATCTTTATTTCAAAGGATGTTTGTTAAAATTGTCATAGAAAAGAACCATGACTTGTGGTTATAACAGATCTCAAAATGATTTTACAGCATTGCTGCTCTTTTTTAAACAGTATCGTGAGTTACTTGGGGGCTTTGCAGGTGGCACTAGTGGTAAAGAATCCGCCTGCCGATGCAGGAGACATAAGAGACGCAGGTTCGAACCCTGGGTTGGGAAGATCCCCTGAAGAAGGAAATTGCAACCCACTTCAGTATCCTTGCCTGGAAAGTTCCATGGACAGAGGAGCCCAGTGGGCTGCAGTCCATGGAGTTGCAGAGAGTCAGACGCGACTGAGCACATATGCACACATGCATTACGTGGGAGAAAAGATCAGGGCAATGAAGTCACTGCACACCTTTCTCAGTTCCCAAGAACAGCTCAGCCCCACGTGAGGGGAGGGATGGACCAGGCATAATCTCTTTTACAGGAAAACTGGAGTCATCCTGAAAATATGAATCATGTTTGTACTAGCCCTGTGCAGAATGATTCTTCTAATAGACATTAAGACAAGATTTCTGTTTTTCTGGAAAGTGAAGGAAAGGCAAACCCTAAACTGTGGAAATCGAGCATTGCAGACAGGTGTTTCTTACTTGTTAAGTCATTTCTTTGACTCAGAGCCCTTAAAGAAGCTACTCAGCCAAACCTTTACTCTTTCTCATCCTCTCCTTCAAAGTCAGACCACCAGGAATGTTTTCCAGTTTTAGGGAATATTGTGAAAATATGATCTTTGTTGTGTTTTTAGGAATATGGGGACAGTTACTAAGAACACTTTTGAATAATGTAGTGCTTTTTAAATATGTATTTAGACATATAGTCATAGCTTTACATTATTCCCAAGTATTTTAAAAAAAACTTTACTATTTGAGTTAATTAGTACTTAACATGCAGCTACTTAGTTATTTTAGTTACATTGTTCATATAATTATTTTGAATATCTAATAAATATTTCAATAGCTTCTTGACAATGTAAATCAATTAAGTTGTCTTTTTGTGGCCTAGAGTCTAGAAAATGGCAGTGTGGAGAAAACACTCTGTTTCTTGTGAATTTCTTTTTCTTTCTTCCTTGTGTTCCCTGGTTATGGTTTTATAATTGTGACTGTATGATTTATAAAGCAGCGATATGGTCTAAATACCTTGGTATACATAAGAACTAGAAATGTTTTATTAAAAGCAAATAAGGTTTGTAACTTAATAAAAAGCATGCGACATAAAGTGGCTTGATATTCATGTGCCCTATTTGCTAACTAAAATGTATCTAGTTATATCATTAAGATTCCTATTAAGTATGGTAGCTGCTGCTAAGTTGCTTCAGTCGTGTCCGACTCTGTGCGACCCCATAGAGGGCAGCCCACCAGACTCCCCCGGGATTCTCCAGGCAAGAACGCTGGAGTGGGTTGCCATTTCCTTCTCCAGTATGGTAGGTTTGTAATAAATATATTTTGAGGATGTGGGTGACTGGATTTTTAAAAATCTTATATAATAACAATTGCTTTTTACTGAGTTTGGCTAAGGTTTTGTTTAGAGTACTCTGAAACTTCAGCATGGGGAAGGAAGGTCAGACTGAGTATGCACTGGATTCAGGAAGCTAGTCCTAGCCAGCATAAGGCATGGCCGTTTTTCTCTGCATGGGATAAGATCACACTCACTCCTCTCTGGGAAATTTGCAGAATGAGCTGGGTAATTCAAAGGAATCATTACAAATTTTAAACTTGATTTTTAAAATTAATAATTATTTTTGAAAAGTTCATGAAATATATGTATGTATATAGGTTGATGATACTATTTTTATAATTGGTTAGATGCAAGATTATGTGTCAGATTAAAGAGATCAATAGATATGTATCAACTTTTTGAAATTAAGATATAAAAAAATCCAGAAGTATTACAATAAGCTTCATATTTATCAAGGAAAATTCCTTAATTGAATGAAAATGATTTATGTTTAATTACTTAAGAAGTATTTAATTTAGGAGAGTTCAACACTTTAATAACTGATGTTTAGAGTAAATTCAATTTAGAAAATTAAGCCCTTTTTCAGGAGCTCATTTTAAGTACTGTGTAAGACACAGTTTCTTCCCAGGTGGCTCAGTGGTAAAGAATCCACCAGCCAATGCAGGAGATGTAAGAGATGCGGGTTCGATTCCTGGGTTGGGAAGATCTTCTGGAGAAGGAAATGGCAATCCACTCCAGTATTCTTGCCTGGGAAATTCCATGGACAGAGGAGCCCTTGGGCTATAGTCCATGGGGTCACAGAGTCAGACACAACCTAGTCACTAAACAACAAGAACAAAGGTGCAGTTAAGTATAGAAATACAAAACTGGACATTGGATCCTGAATCCCTCATTTAAAATCCTAGTCTCATCATGTACTAGCTGAAAAATTTGGGAACATTATTTAATTTTTCAGTTTCCTTATTCATAAAATATGTATAATAATTCTACTAACTTTATAGGTTTGTTGTGAGGATTAAATGAATTAATGGGTCTAAAACACATAGAGGAACCCTAGCCTGCAGTAACTGCTTAATAAGTGTTAATTACCTCTGTTTGGACTTAAGATGTAAAGAGCCACTGTGATATGATCTTTCATTATTATCACTCATGTCAAGGCACGTAGGACTCTTTCTTGAGCCTCAGAAAGAGATAAGAACCAGTGTTCCACTGTCCAGTGGTGTGATTTGGCCCCTGTGCAACTCCAAGGGATGTTCACATTGTAGTTTATGTGAATGTACCTCTTGGCATTGTGCAGTGTACAGCTTGGTCAACTGTGCAGTGGTCATACAAGGAACATGTGCACAATACGCGGATTCAGTTATTCATAATATAATTATGGATAGTAAACAGTTGCCTACGTAATTCTTGTAATGAATTTCACAAAGCAAGCCGTCTCCTTGGTGGTTTAGTTGCCAAGTTGTGTCCAACTCTTGCCCTAATTCTTGTAATGAACTTCACAAAGCAAACCCTCTCCTTAGGCTATCAGATTGATTCTTAACTGGAAAGGAAGAGCCAAAGGCTAAGAGGTTTATGAGAAGCATCATGGACACCAAGTCTTCTAGTTCTAAATGAAAACCGGTTTCGAGTATTAAGCAACTGGGAGTGGTAATTGATGGAAGTAAATAATTACATCTTTCCCAAGGTTTGCACGTCAGTCAGGGCTGGCTGGAATCGCTTGGCAAGGTTATTCTGATTTTAGAATTTTAACTGTTGGAGAGATTCAGGAGGAAATTAATTTTCGTATATTCACCAGAATTGGAAACTGGATTGCTTCATCAATGAAGAGAAGGAAGGATGTGTCGAAGATTTTCCTTCTGTTAAAAATCTGGGCCACTTAGCATACAATTCTTTTCTTAACAATTTGCTTTCTGGATGTTCTGTAGAGAAAGTGGTTGAAGGGTGTTCTGCTGTATTTGGGGCTTCCCTCATAGCTCAGTCCATAGAGAATCTGCCTGCAATATTGGAAACCCTGGTTCAATCCCTGGGTCGGAAGATCCTCTGAAGAAAGAAATGGCAACCCACTCCAGTCTTCTCGCCTGGAGAATCCCATGTACAGAGGAGCCTGGCAGGCTACAGTCCATGGGATCCCAAGAGTTGGACACGACTTAGTGACTAAATCATCACCACTGCTGTATTTAGAACACATTCTAACTCAGAGCTTGGTATTTAAACTACTTTTCTTTTTTCTCCAGCATGAACACTATTAATTTGTTTAAAACATCATGCTCTAAACATCTTTGGATTTCAAACGCTTGTATTAGTTTTGTAATGAGTAAATCTTTACATAATAATATTGTAACATGAAATTAAATGACTTATTGTTCAGATGCTATAGGAGTGTTATTTGACAGACCATGTTTCAGATTTAATGGACTTTTGTAATACTGACCACTAGTCTCCTTTTAAGACAAACATTGTTTTGAAAAGTTTAAATCTTTGAAGACAAGTATTTTTCAATCACAAAACCTTTCCCCAAAATGTTTACTTGGTGTTGCACAAAACAGATCAAGCAAACATGGGAAACAGATAAGTGTTAAATTTTACAACATGCTGGTGTTCCTCACACAGTCCCCTCTCAACGAATCTAGAAGACTAAAGCAGTTAAAATTTGGGATGATGCTCCAAGTTTAAAATTTTGTTATTTCCCTATACTCGCTATCATTTAAAATTCAGGTTTAATTTTTTTCTGTCAATTAAAAAAAAATTAATCTCATAACTTTTTGATATGCCCTTTCACTCAAGAAAAATGTAGGTTCTTGACATTAAAACTAATGTCAGTTGTTGTTTAAAATAGGCAGAATACTAAGGCATTACCAAGTTTCATCTTTATTACTAAAATATTACAAATAATAGGAAGTAGAGTCTTACAAAGCACTGTATATTTTCCGGAACACTTTTTTGCGTTCATTGCTGTTTCATTTTTACTATGGTCATTCTCATTAGTCAGGGGGATATGATTATTCTTATTTGACAGCTGAGGAAGCAAAACTTGGAGTGAGTCAGTGGTACAGGCATAGACTGAAGTCTGTGATTTAGCTTTTATGTATTACCTCTCTAGGCAACCTTTGTATGGTCATAGGTTGGGGGAATTAACTCAAAACCTCCGAACAGGTCTTCCAACTTTCACACCCCACCCTTCAATAACAAAAGATGTACATTCCCACTCCACAATGCTTTTAAGAACATTGTTCTTTTCCCATCACCACACCATTTCGAAACTCTGGGTGGCTCCCCACTTCTAAAAGGATTTCACTACCCTTCACAGAATGCACTTTTCTGTCTGACCCTTATCTGTCATTCTAAATCACATCCGGATTCTCCAATGCAGCCAGACTAGTGTGTCCCTTGCCCCTAGGCAAGCGCTGTGGTTGACTTGCCTTTGCTCATGTTGGACTGATGACAAAATAAATGTCCCTGTGGCCCGTCTATATTTATCAGAGAGCAGCCCGAATCTCTCCTGGTCCATGAACCCTGGTTTGCCTACCTCACTTAAAAATTTTTTTTTTGATGTGAACTGTCTTTATTGAGTTTGTTACAATACTGTTTCTGTACTTTTTATGTTTTGGTTTTTTGGCCCCAAGGCATGCAGGATCTTAGCTTCCCAACTAGAGATTGAACCCACACCCTTTGGAAGGCAAAGTCTTAACCAATGGACCACCAGGGAAGTCCCTCCCTACCTCACTTCTGACTGACACTTCTTTCCACTAATGGGATTAAGAGTAGACCAGCACTGTCCAGTTGAAATAAAGTAGTGAATGTGAATCACATATCGAGTTTTAAATTTTTTAATATTCATATTAAAAAGGTTAAAAAGGTGAGATTAATTTTTTCAACATATTTTTAATGAATGTACCCAAAATACTGTCATTTCAGTATGTAGTCGACATAAAAATTATTGATGACGTATTTTAGGTTCTCTTTTGGGCTTCTCCTGTGGCTCAGTGGTAAAGAATCTGCCTGCAGTTCAGGAGACACAGGTTCAGTCCCTGGGTCGAGAAGATCCCCTGGAGGAAGGCATGGCAACCCACTCCAGTATTCTTGCATGGAGAATCCCATGAACTGAGGAGCCTGGCAGGCTGCAGTCCATAGGGTTGCAAAGAGTTGGATGCAACTGAGCACATATGCATGCACATTCTTTTTTTTTCATACAGAGTCTTCAAAATATAATGTATACTTTATGCTTAACAGCACATCTCAATACAGATCAACCACGTTTCACGTGGTTAATAGCCACATGTGGTTAGTGGCTACCGTATTGGACAGAGCAGTTCTAGACCACTTAGTTTAATAATTATATATGACGTTATATTGTTGTGTAAATAACTTGTGTGTTTTTGTATGTGAGCCTGTAAAATTTTCCTGAGGGAGCTTCCCGTGTGACTAGGATTATAGAGGCACTCTGGTAGGGGTTATAGCTTAGAGAGGCCTCATTCAGTCAGTCATTTTCTTTGAACAATTGTGTGCCCACTGTAAGGCAGATATTATGGTAGGCGTTGGGGATGCAAAGAGGAACAGAACAGCCCTCTGTGTAAAGATCTTACAGCACTCCAGAACCAGAAGGGTAAGAAACCCCCCTAAGCATGTGGCAGTCCAATTCTGCAGCAATACTATTCCAGCACACCTTGCTGCATATCCCCTAGCTTCACAGGCTGGTCATTGGCTGGGACAGATGGCTTATCAGGCTACCTGCAGTTCATTTAGTTCAGAAATAACCATCTGGAAAGGCGGGCAAGTCATACAACTGCCAGATTTCTCTTTACAACATTCTTGGGTCAATTAAATTCATTAGATTGCCGAAACAATTAGTTACACTGTCATAATAGAAACAGACTCGAACAGAAGGGTGTGATACCAATTTTCTGCTTGACCATTGCCATGACAGAGAAGGCTAAGGAACGCTGGCTAACAGGCAGTCTATTCTAATTTTAAGCATATTTAATTGTTAGAAAGTTCTTTCTTGTGCTCTATTTCCCTGTAACTTCTTGAAGTCCAATTATCTCAATTTTTTAGATGAGGACATGAGGGAAACGGATGCTTAGGCCAACCCAATTTATTGTTGATAAAATGAAGAATTAGTATTAGGGATTTAAAAAATATTCATTATGGTATATTTCACTATTTTGATATCAATGTGGAACTGATAATATTGTGACCAGTTTTTTTCTTCACTAAAATAACACAGTTAAGGAGCACACTAGTCTGTAACATCTAATCTAGTTCTTTGCTCTCCAGATTCCACTACTCTTTTATCTAATACTATATAAAACTTTCCCAGTCAGTAAAAGTTTTACTTTTCTGGGAAACTGGCTTATAAAATGTTTTTTTCTCCCTAAAGATTAGTTATCTTTTGCACATAATGGCTAAACATAAACATTCTTTTCTTAATAAACCTCCCAACTTCTCCAGAATCAAACATTGCTTTGATTTTAATTCAATGGTCTTAGACTACTTAAAAACATGTCAGGTATCAAGACCAGGCATGTACAATTCTTAGCCATGTGCTTAAGAGATATATATATAACCTTGGGAAATAGACCTCCTTCTCTTTTATGTGTTTTACTTTGTGTAATAGAATAAAAGCCTGAACAAAAAGATTAATAAAAGCATGACTTTAAAGAAAGTGAAGATACTGTGGAAAATAGACCTGCAGTCAGGATTAATTAGTTCGCCAACTAAATATGCTAAATGGCGACTTTTAAATTTGTTTCGATCTGGCTTGGTTTTCCATGTGAAAATACAGCATTAAAAAAAAAAAAAAAAAACAACCACAACAAAAGGGGGAAATTGGTAATCTTTGCAGTTTCATTTTAAAATGTTTATTTCCACTAAACTCTTTTTAGAATTTATAATAGGGATTCAGCAATCAAATTAGCATTCTCTAACAAGGAGGGAAACAGGGAAAGTTTGCAATTATTAGGGGGTAAAAAAAAAGGACTTACCATTAAAATGGCCAGAGCCCCCGTGGTTCTGAAAGGGAGCCAAGCCATGGTTTCTGATTTCCCTGGTGCAGGAAGGGAGCTGCCGCTTTAGTCCTTCCAACCGTCGGCAAACGATGTCTCAGGAAAGCCCTTTCTCAGCGCCTCTCCTGTCTTCAGGAGTCTGCAGATGGCCTGTTATGCAGATCCTCCCCACCCTAAACTGAGGATTGGTCTCACCAGAAATGCTTGCATCACTTTTGCTCCCAGGTAAAAACTTAGACACACCTCAATTCCTGAAGCAATGAAATCCTTTGTTGGAAGCTGAAAGAGAAGTTCACAGGCTAAAAACCAGTTCTAATAGGAAGGTACTAGATGAATAATAAATTAATCACAGAGTGGAAGGGCAAAAACTAGCCTTGACTACACTGTAAAAGGATCTAGTTGGCTGGTTCTCATGGTGCCAATTAAAACTGAAAAGTAAAATAAAACATCCGAAATTCCCCCAAATCTAACTTGTGAAAGAGCACTTATTTTTAGCTTGGGTATATGTGAGTAGATTTAAAGTTGAACAAAATATATTATGGGGGCTTCCCAGGTGACACAGTGGGAAAGAATCTGTCTGCCAGTGCAGGAGACATTGGTAGGATCCCTGAGTTGGGAAGATTCCCTGGAGAAGGAAGTGGCAACCCACTCCAGTATTCTTGCCTGAAAAATCCCATGAACAGAAGAGCTTGATGGGCTACAGTCCATGAGGATCTCAAAGTGTTAGACACGACTAGGCGATTGAGCACACACACACAAAATATATTTTTGGTGTCAAGCAATATATATATTTTTTGAAAGAAACTGCAGATCTGAGGAAGAAAATCATCACATCAAGCAGTTGTTAATAATAGGTTTTGAGTGAAAACAATTAGAAATAAAATTAAACTAAACAAAAATGGTGCCTTGGCTATTAGAAATCTATAAACCATGTGTTTCAAAATCAGGTATCTGATAATACTCAGTTGACATCTTTCTGTTGTATTTCTTTTCATTTATAAATTTAAAAAAAAGTAGTTTTCAGGGACTTCTCTGGTGGCCCAGTGGTTAAGAATCCACCTCCCGGTTCAGGGGACGTGGGTTAGATCCTAGGTTGGAGAACTAAGATCCCAAATGCTGTGGTGCAGCTAAGCCTGTGTGCCACAACTACTGAAGCCTTTGTGCTTTCAGCATTCCAGATTTTTTTTTAAAGGTTTGGTAGAGGAACAATATTATCTTTATAAGTATTTATGCATCAGGTTTTGGAAGCTTTTTATTTTCAGAAAAAACATTTAATGAGAGTATTTCAGAAAAGGATTTCATAGTCAAGGAGTTGGAAAAAAACACCTTATAGGCAAAATATTGTGCATTTGGGAGTTTTGTGTGTGTATTTTTTAAAATTTTGGTAAAGTACACATAAAATTTACTATTTTAACTATTTTCAAGTTACAGCTGAGTGACATTAAATGTATTCACATTGTTGTACAGCCATCATTACCACTCATTTTCAGAAAAAAATCTTGATTTTGTGATAAAGTTTTTGTAAATAAAGTTGTATTGGAACACAGCCACTCCCATTTGTTTATGTGTTGTAAATGACTGACTTTGTGGTGAAAGGGCCAAGTTGAGGGGAGTTGAGAATAGACAGAGACTCTATAGCTGCAAAGCCAAAACTATTCAATAATAACTTACAGGAAATGGGCTTCTCTGGTGGCTCAGATAGTAAAGAATCTGCCTACAAGGCAGGAAATTCAGGTTTGATCCTGGGTTGGGAAGATCCTCTGGAGAAAGTAATGTCAATCCACTCCAGTATTCTTGCCTGGAAAATCCCATGGACAGAGAATCCTGGTGGGCTATAGTCATGGGGTTGCAAAGAGTCAGACACAACTTAGTGACTGAAGTTCCACCACCACCACCAATTTATAAAAAATGTTGGCTTTACTTATTTACTTTCAGAAAACACTTGATGACTGATAACTAACATTGTATACCTTAAATAGCATTTGTGGCAAATCTGTTGGGTGTTGATGCTAATGGAGGAATAATTAGTGAATTGTTTAAACTTAAAAACTAGGAAATTTTACAAAGATCAGGTTTGATATCCTTTGTAGAATTCCTTCTAAGTTTCCTAATGTGTGTTTTATTCACTTTTTGATTAGAATCATAAAGTGAACAAATAATCCTTTCTAACATGGAAAGACTGAAGCACACGGCAAAGTCTTTCTTGAATTAGGAAGTGGTTTCTCCAAGACAGGACTAGCTAACAAGTTTAGGAGAATAGAAGCTGAGATGAGCTTTATTGAAGTTATTACTGATTTGTGTAATGCAGAATTCAGCAACTGAAATGTTGGTTACTTGTGAATTTAGCATCTGAATTTGTTTAACATTGGTGAGAGTTTTGGGTTTAGATGTATGTGTACTGGGGCCATTTTCTTATAAGATAATGAAAAGAAATACATAAAAACTAGAAACTAGAATCAGTTCAGTTCAGTCGCTCAGTCGTGTCCGACTCTTTGCGACCCCATGAATCGCAGCACGCCAGGCCTCCCTGTCCATCACCAACTCCCGGAGTTCACTCAGACTCACGCCTATCGAGTCAGTGATGCCATCCAGCCATCTCATCCTCGGTCATCCCCTTCTNCTCTCTTGAGCATGGGGTATCTCTTCAAGGCTGCTCCAGCAAAGCGCAGCCTCTGCTCCTTACCTTGGACGAAGGGTGTCTCCGCACTGCTGCTCTTCTTGACCTCCAACATGGGATAGTTCCTCTAGGCCCTCCTGCACCAGCACAGCCACTGCTCCTTGGATGTGGGTTGATCTTCCTGGCCCCCAACCCTGGCCTCGGACGTGGGGTGGCTCCTCTCGGCTGTTCCTGTACCGCCACAGCCTGGCACTCTTGGCCGCTGTCCCTGACCTCGGAAGTGGGGTGGCTCCTCTCAGCTGTTCCTGTGCTGTCACAGCTTGGCACTCTCGGCTGCTGTCTCTGTTCTCGGAGGTGGGGTAGCTCCTCTTGGCCGTGCTGAGTGCGCCGGCCCGGCTGTTGCAGCCGCTTGCGCTGAGTGCCTAGAACTTATTTTTGAATGAAGTGATCATGAATGTATTTAACTTTTTCATTATGATTGTATACATTAAAAAAATTTTTTTTAAAGAAAGCATATTAGCTTTACAGTTAGAAAAGAAAGTTCTTTAAAAATAATATGAGTATAGAAAGTCTTTATGTATAACATTCTAAATTTTGGGGCAGGGAAAAAGAGAAGAAATGAACTTCAGTTGCTTCCTTTTCTATAATATCTTGCAGTTTCTTCAAAGCAGAGTTAGTGGAGGATGAAGGAGCCTGTTATACTACAGTTCATGGGGTTGCAAAGAGTCAGACATTACTTAGAAAACAATTATTGTGGTAGAGACAAAAGAGATTTTTAAAATGATAGCCATGAATTATGATATTCCCAGGAATACCCATAAATTGCATTGTGGACTAAATTCTAGATATGGCTCATTTTTTCCCCTCCTGATTTGCCTTTCCTAAAATTCTAGTTCTTTGACAATTTTAATTAATTAGGCTTAAAAATATTAATTATCACTTTGCTCTTTCCTCACCTAAACACAGGTTAAAGATTTAACTGGTACTTCATTTTTTATTTTGAAATACCAGTAAGTAAATTCTTGGTTGGGTGGTGAAAATAGAGTATGGACACCCTTGTAGGAGAGTTATATACCATACATAGCCTGACACAGGCTAAGTTAAGGAAGGTTGTAGAAAGGAAGGACAGATTCCATTTTCCACTGGTAGGCAGACAGGCGGAGAAGGCAATGGCAATCCACTCCAGTACTTTNCCAGTAAGTAAATTCTTGGTTGGGTGGTGAAAATAGAGTATGGACACCCTTGTAGGAGAGTTATATACCATACATAGCCTGACACAGGCTAAGTTAAGGAAGGTTGTAGAAAGGAAGGACAGATTCCATTTTCCACTGGTAGGCAGACAGGCGGAGAAGGCAATGGCAATCCACTCCAGTACTTTTGCCTGGAAAATCCCAGGGATGGGGGAGCCTGGTGGGCTGCTGTCTATGGGGTCACACAGAGTCAGACACAACTGAAGTGACTTAGCAGCAGCAGCAGGCAGACGGGACTCCCCAATCTTCTAGGTGCTCTAGATAATGCTTTAAGCTGGCACTTCTTTTTCTTTGCAGGATTGGGGAGCTCAGTAAGGTAATAAAACATCCTTGTATTGGGGCCACATTTACAAGTTGAGAGGAAGATAGACTGAGGTTACCCCTGCTGGATAGTGCCTTTGCCTTCTGGACTCAGTGTGGTTTCACTTGCTAACTTGTTTATTTTTGTTTGTGAAAAGGAAAGAAGGGAGGATTTTCCAGTGGTTTCTGTTGAGAGATTATGTTATTACTCTCCAGATAATGGCTTTGGAAGCATAAGCCCCAACTTGAAGCTAGCTTTTACTCAAGAAGCTGAAATGAAAATGAGGGTCATAACAATAATAATCATAATCATTGAAAAGAAACTTCATTGTACGTGTGTATTGTACTTCATTTGATGCATCGTATTAAAAATATAAAAATGGAACAATAGATACAATGCATCATAGGTTAAAGAAGAAACTGTTCTTCAATCTGCTGAAAGCTGAACATGAAATAAGAAATGAAGCAATAAGTATGAGTGTTTATTCAAGTGGCAGTGGCTTCAGAGGTTCCCATGATGTCCCCAATGTTCCTAATTTCCTACAGTAGTTCTGTTATTCATCAAGCAGAAAATCTTAATAAGACTGCCTTCACTGGCAAGCCTTTAATGGTTTTTGCTTGTTTTGACTGGAAATGTATATAATGTATCTTACATGTCAGACATCACTACTTTTTGATATTTAATGGTTCTTCAGTGTCCACCAATTCATGAATTAAAATTTCAGTTCCACAAATTATGCATTAACAAAATGTTATACACATCCCAAAATGGCCTGTCACTGTAGTGATCCATTACTTTTTGTTATTCAAGATAATGGGAATCATGCACTTCCATTAAGATCATCACTTGAAGACATCCAGAAATGTCAAAGAATGTCATAATTGTGCATTTGGAGAGAACAGCCTACAACTGTAAAAATCAGTGAAAATAGAGCTTTGATCTAATTTTCTATTAGATGGTATTCAACATGGTCACCATGGTTCTGTGATTCTTGAATTCTTTCTTTCAAAAGATTTGTGTAATTTTTATCATATACTGATTTAAACTCAAACTTCAGAAAGGTAAATACAGGTGAAGGTGCATTTAAAATTTTTCACTTATATCGTGAACCAGGATCTACTTCTTTTGGCTATGTTTAGTCTGATTAGGCAATTGCTTATTTGTGGAAATATTTTTGTTAGGTAATAAAGAGTGAGAAGAGAGGAATTTTCCAAATGAACCTCATGTTCACTTCAACAGTGTGTTTCTTTAGAAAAAGCTTTTCTTCGGTTCTTGTGGTTGAGTGAGCGAAAGTCACTCAGTCGTGTCCGACTCTTTGTGACCCCGTGGACTATATAGTCCATGAAATTCTCTAGGCCAAAATACTGGAATGGGTAGCCTTTCCCTTCTCCAGGGGATCTTCCCAACCAGGAATTGAACCCAGGTCTCCCACATTGCAGGGACTACCAGCTGAGCCACAGGGAAGCCCAAGAATACTGGAGTGGGCAGCCTATCCCCTTCTCCAGGGGATCTTCTCGATACAGGAATTGAACCAGGGTCTCCTGCATTGCAGGCAGATTCTTTACCAACTGAGCTATCAGGGAAGCCATAACGTGGAATCTACTTATAAGACCTGTTTTGAATCTATCTAGTTCCCTGCTTCTCTGGGCTCCCACACTTGCCAGATTCCTGGAATCTGTCAAGGTAGCTTAGGCAAGGGGCCTAGGACTCAGTTCCTGTTTGCCTTTCACCCAATCTGCCTCTCAGTCAGCAACCTGACTGCTATTTTTAAAAGGATCGCAGCTTGCTGTGTACCTGGAACAGAATCAAAACTGCCTGCCGTGACTTCCAGGGAACTGCCTGGTCCATTCCTTGTGTTCCTCTCCAGCCACATCTCAAACTCCCTTCTTCTCACATGCACCTTCTTTTGTTCTTCGAAAATCATCAACTCTTTTCCTGTCCTAGGTCATCACTCATTCATCAGGTGGTGGCTTCTGAGGCCTTCTCAGAGGGCTCCTTTCTTCCTCTTCTGTAGCATGGGCCTGCTCATCCCCATTAGTTTATCCATCATCCCAGTTTGCTTAATGGGGCATAATGGGGCTTCCCAGGTGGCTCAGTGGTAAAGAATCCGCCTGCCAATATAGAAGACACAAGAGATCCAGTTTGATCCCTGGATGGGGAAGATTACCTGGAGTAGGAAATGGCAACTTACTCGAGTATTCTCGCCTTGAAAATTTCATGGACAGAGGAGCCTGGCAAGCTATAGACCATGGGGTCACAAAGAGTCAAACATGACTGAGTGACTGAGTGCACGCATGCCCACACACACGGGGCTTAGTATCATGTGTCCATTGTTATTTCTTATTTGGAATACTTATATGACCTTTCTCCACTTGACTGTGTACTCTATCAGGAGGGATCATGTTTGTTTCATTTAATAGCGTATTCCCAGCACTTTGCAGGGTGAATAAATTAACATATCTTAACAAATTTTGTGCAAGTATGTCTGCTGGTTCAAAAGGCACATATACTCCAGATTTTTAATAGCTCATCATTCCAGAAGGCTCTATCAATTATGTTTCCACTGATAGTGTAAGAAATTGTCTCTCCTCTTCACCCTCCCCCTGAGGCATAACATTTATTATAGGTAATCCTTTCCTACTTCTTTTATGAGAAAATAGTACTCATAAAATATATATTTTAGTTCTACTAAGAGACTTTAGCTTTAAATCTCCTAGTAGAGCGAGACTCTCTCTTAGTAGAGCTAAAATATTTATTTTTATACGAGTACTATTTTCTCATAAAAGAAGTAGAAAAGAATTACCTATATATAGTAAGAGATTTAAAGGCGGCTTCCCTGGTGACTCAGTGGTAAAGAATCTGCCTGCTGTACAGAAGACCCCAGTTGTATCCCTGGGTGGGGAAGGTCCTCTGGAGAAGCGAATGGCTACCGACTCGAGTATTCTCGTCTGGAGAATTCCATGGACAGAGGCGACTGAAGGGTCTCCATAAGGTCACAACGAGTCGGACACAACTGAGTGGCTATACTCTCACTTCTACTTTAAAGAGATTTAAATGTGGTTCCTATAAATGCAAATAAAATTTATTGGAATATAATAAATGAAGTTAAGATTCTGAGTATAGCAATCAAAGAAACTGGAGCCAAAACTAAGTAAGTTCTGGATCTTGGTTTGATCCAAAGAACCTGATATCCCTCCTCAATCTAACCTCATCTGACCTTTTCAGAGGAGGTGACAAAATGATATGATTTTTCACCATCTGAGGTAATAAAATGATACGATTTGAAGAGACAGGACAATGAAATATGCAAAGTCAAGTATTAATTTCCTATACTCCCTAGTTATTGTTAGATCCTTGTATTTGTATATTTTTAATATTCCTTTTGATGATAAAGAGCACATTTCACAGAAGTTCTCAAATATTTTTAAGTATTGTGAGGGCCATGACTTATGTTTTTCTAGGAGTCAAATTGTACCAGTATCATTACTGGTAATTTCTAAGGAAGGAAAAATAATTTTTAGAATTTAAAGCTCAACCCAGGGACTTCCCTGGTGGTCCAGTGGCTAAGACTCCATGCTCCCAATGCAGGGGGCCCAGGGTTCGACCCCCTGGTCAGGGAACTAGATCCCACATGCTGCAACTAAGACCTGGCACAGTCAAATAAATAAATAAAGCTCAACCCACCACTCCACCCATGGAAACAATATTATGTGGAATGTTCCACCAGCTTCTCAAACCACACGTCACGAGGCGTGGCTGCTGGGAGAATGGATACACAGCGTCATTTGCTGCAGCAGCTCCCTGCTCCCTGCTCTGCCTCAGATGGGCTCTGAAAACAGCATGGAACATTTGAGAAAATGATCTCCAAGGATTTTAGCAACGACTGTAGTTAAGAACTACTGGCTCTAATGAAGGAAGGATATTTCCGAAAAATGAGCAGTCCATCACACTTCATTCTTCTGGGTCAAAGACAGATGTGTTTAATCTCTACAAAGACTCATGGGTTGCTGACATTTTACCTAGTGAGGCATCATACACTGATACTTTTATGATTAGTAAGTTGCAAGGAAGTTTGGCAAACCTGTAAAACTTGCACAACGGATCATCCCGTGCATTTTAAGCATTGGGGTCCTGACTAGGAGCGACAAAACCTTCTGAAAAGATTAATGAGAGGAAAAAAATCACAAGTGTATTTTGTTGCTTTTTTTTTCAGGGGCCTGCTAATTCTTGTATTGTGCAGATCGGTTTTACAGTCACATAAGACTTAGGAAGGCACTGAACTTCCTGCTCAAACACATGAGCCTGTTTCTTCTGCAGTTTGGGACATGTCTAATGGGCCTTCCTTTGAATAAACACCATTATGCTATTCGCTGACATTAAGAAGAGGATCAGAATCCATTATGTACCTGAATAGGGAATAAATCTATGTCTTACAGGAAAATGTTGCTTAGCCTATGGAATTTTGTTCTCTATAATTTCATGTTAACTTTTTTGAACATCATTTCACTTTCCTTTATTGAAACCTCTGAAGATTCCTGTGGATTCACTTAAGCTGAGCATTTCTCAGAGCACAATCTTTATAGTATAGTTTTATGGTTTTTGACCCAGTGTTGGCACAGGTGGAGCCTATTTGGTTTTCTGGAAAGCTACACCTCAAGAGAGATTAAACTCGATAAAACTCCACCTCTAGTCTCCCTTGTTCTTACAGCACGCTCATGAGTCAATCTGGGCTTCATTTTTGAAGCCTTAGACACACGGCCAATTTTATGGATGTTTGTACACGTTGATTAACTTGTGCAACATGGTGACAATATTAATCTTTACTTCTCTGCATGAAGTCGTGTTTGACAAATTTTCGGAACACCTTTTTATTCCTTTAGACTTTGAAGTGATGTAGTGTATACTAATTTGGATTGGTCAGCCTGCATCTTACAGAAATATTTTGAGCTTAGGAAATTTCTCTCCAGTTACTCCAGGTTTCACTATGGTCAGTTGGTCTGTAGAAGTTTTCTGTTTGGGGGGCCACCTTTCAATGATTTATATTTTTCAAGGAAATTACCCATATCTTCCAGCATTTCATCCATACCTTTTATCCATATCTTCTAGCATCTTCAAATTTATTATCACACATTTGCATGTAGCGCTTATCTTAGAAATTTTAATGTGGATTTTTATATAATAAGTTAGTAACATTTTTTTTTTTTTACCCTGGTAGTAAAAAAGGACCTAGAAAGTGAAATAAGAATCCATTCAGACTCTGAGAAACTGTAAAATATTTGCAAGTAACTTTCTTAAGAATGATTAGAAGACTGTTAATGAAGGGCATAAAATAAGACCTAAGAAAATAGAAAGATATTAATGTGTTTCAGGATGAAATGAATTACTATGTCAATTCCTCAGGGATAAATTCTCAATGCAGTTCTCAGACTTCATCCATAGTCTATGTGAAAGATGGAGGTGTAGAAATATTTAAAAAAATGTAAAGTCTGTATGGAAGAAAAATATATGTCCCCACCCGCCAATTAAGAATGATTAACAAGAATATTGTGGGAAAACTGGACAGCGATAATATAAAAGAATGAAATTAGAACATTTTCTCACCCCATATGTAAAACTAAATTCAAAATGGATTAAAGACCTAAGTGAAAGACCAGAAACTATAAAGATCCTGGAAGAAAACATAGAACACCCTGGGACACAAATCATAGCAATATTTTTTGAGGTTTATCTCCTAATCCAAAGGAAATAAAATAAAAATAAACAAATGAGACCTCATTAGACTTAAAAAGTTTTGCATAGCAAAGGAAACCCTCAACAAAACAAAAAGACAACCCACTGAATGGGAGAAAATACTTGCTAAGGGGTTAATATCCAAAATATATAACAGTTCATACAACTGAACATCAAAGGAAACAACTCAATTAAAAATGGACAGAAGACGTAAATAGACATTTTTCCAAAGAGGACATATGGGTGGCCAACAGGTATGTGAAAAGATATTCAATTTCACTAGTCATCAGGGAAATGCTAATCAAAACTACAATGAACTATCACCTCACACCTGTCAGAATGGCTGTGTTCATAAAGAACACAACAAATGTTGGAAAGGATGTGGAGAAAAGGGAACCCTCATACACTGTTTATGGGAACATAATTTGGTACAGTCACTGTGAAAAACAGTATGGGAGTTTCTCAAAAAACTAAAAATAGAGCTACTCTATGACCCAGCAATTCCACTGCTGGGTATTTATCTGAAAACAAAAACAGAAACACTGATTCAAAAAACTACATGGCAGTGTTATTTACAGTTGCCAACATATGGAAGCAAACTAAGTGTCCATTAAAGATGAATGACTAGCGATCTACCAAGTAGTCCAGGGGCTGAGACTCTGCTCCCAGTGCAGGGGCCTAGGCTCGATCTGTGGTCAGGGAACTAGATCCCACCTGCTGCAACTAAGACCAGGCATGGCCAAATAAATAAATAAAAACAAATATTAAAAAAAGGTGAATGGACAAAGAAGAGTAGTATATATATATATAATAATATATAATATATATATATTATTATATATATATATACATGCATATATATAATATATTAATAGTTGATGATTCATCTTCTCCAGACACCATCTCGTATCTCCCAAACTAGCCTGTGCTCCGGGTCTGCATTCCCACACATGGGTTGTTGTTGTTTAGTTGCTCAGTTGTATCTGACTCTTTTTGAGACCCCATGGACTGTAGCCTGACATGCTCTTCTCTCCATGGGATTCTCCGGGCAGGAATACTGGATTGGGTTGCCATTTGCTTCTCCAGGGGATCTCTCCTCTCTGCCTGACTTAGGGATCAAACCCATGTCTCCTGCATTGGTGAGTGGGTTCTTTACCCCTGAGCCAATGGGAAAGCACATGGGTAGGAATTTCTTAAAGATTAACCTGAAATGTTTGCTTACATGTTGATCCCTCTTACTAGTCTGTAGCATTCCAAGGGTTGGAGTTGTGTCTGGTACCTCTGTAGCCCTCATGCCTCACCTGCCCATGCCAGATATTAAGTGCTTGTTGAATTGAAAGTGTGAGCAAAACGTGCATTAGGAATCATGCCTCTGAGTGTTAAACTGAAAGAATAGATATGGGAATCCTGGGAGAAAGTCTGAGATCAGGGTCAGAGAGTCCAGGTCAGACTGTGGGGACCTTTCGGTGTCTGAAAAAGTTCTTGTTATGCTTGCAGTCAGGTCTAAGGGAGATGAAGTCATAATAAAAAGTCAAAGTGGTTGGCATTTTTGACTAATATGAGAAAAACAACAAAAATGGAAATGGAGTACAAATTAGGAACAAGAACAGGCAACTAGTCAGTTTAACAAGCTCCAAACCAGGAAATGACTGTCTATCCTAGAACAAGGATTATCTCTTCTCTGTCTTGTGTTGGCTTCCTGGTGAGGAGGTCAGAGATCTCACTGTGGCTGGACCAAGGGTGAAGGGGTGGAGGAGTCAGGGTGGAGGAGTCGGGGTGGAGGAGTCGGGGTGGAGGAGTAGGAGGTGTGTGTGTGTGTTAGCTTCCGGAGTGTGGCAGGCTCCTTGGGGCTAGGGAACCCAGCATCCGCTCCTGACTGCCTTTCAAGGCACATCCCCTTCCAGTTTGCCTGCCTGGATGTAGCTTGCTCTTTCCATTCCTAGTTATTATTCCGTCTCCCTCCCTCTCATCCTTTTACTTCCTGCTCCTTCAGCAGTGCCCCACCCCAACCCATTCTTTCTTTCCTTCTTATTAATTTTCCCTTTCCATACTACCTCTGGGCAAAGTGTAGATGTGAAATTTGTGCTCCTCTGTTTATCAGAGAAAATTTTATGTTTCGTATTTTCACTCTAAAAGGTAAATGGCCCCTCTTCCAATTTTTTTTTTCACTCTTAAAAAAAGATCCAACTAATAAAATTGCTCAGTGCTTATTGGGACTTAATTAATACCCATTCTGCTAGAACTTGAGGAAAAGCAAGCTTCTGTGTGTGTGGAGGGGGGAGTGAGCATGTGGGAGTGGATGCACTGAGTCTGACCACCCCCTTCAGTCCACTAAGAAGAGGAGTATGCAGAAAGGGGAGGGGTAACACAAAATCTCAAGGAATTCTGAAGTTTCTTTCAGAAAACTTATCCCTCGGGGAAAACAGTTCATTGCTCTCCAAGAGCCTTCATTCCTAATTTTCTCAGCTGACCATAAAACACCCCTGCGTACCTCACAAAGGGGATTCTCTGAAATTGGTTTCTTCTTGAACAAGTGCCTGGAGTGCCTCAGGTCACTCTCCTTTTAGGGAAGGATTTAGTATCTATAGGGATTATCTTATTAAGTGAGAGCAGATGCTATCTGGGCAATTTCATACCCAGAAATATGTGTTGTCCAGGAAACTCACATTTTGAAGGCGAAGCCTGTGAAGCCCAGAGAGGTAAGGGACTTGACTTTCACTGCATGGTTCCTCAGTGGTGAAGACCGGGCAGCAATCCCGTATCCAGGTTAGGTTGACAGGACCCCACTGGGCAGGAATTATGGGTACCTGTTTCATCATCTACAAATGGCAAGCTATATCATACTCCAAAAGCGGAAGATCAAAGCAAAGAGAGTAGGGTTTGCTAGGTTCAATGTAAATTAATGGAGATAGGATATACCTAAAACCTACATGGAGGCTTTCTTTCTTCCATGTAGATGAACTGTCTTTCCCTTGTTGCTAATTCATTAAGTTGTGTCTGATTCTTGTGACCCCATGGACTGCAACACACCAGTTCCTCTGTCCTCTACTCTCTCCTGGAGTTTGCTCAAACTCATTTCCATTGAGTTGGTGATATTATCTAACCATCTCATCCTCTATCGCCCCCTTCTCTTGCCTCAATCTTTCCCAGCATCAGGGTCTTTTCCAGTGAGTCAGCTTTTCACATCAGGTGGCCAAAGTATTAGAACTTCAGCTTCATCAACAGTCCTTCCAGTGAATATTCAGGACTGATTTTCTTTAGGATTTACTGGTTTGATTTTGCAGTTCAAGGGACTCTCAAGAGTCTTCTCCAGCGCCATAATTCAAAAGCATCAGTTCTTCTGTGCTCAGCCTTCCTTATGGACCAACTCTTACATTCGTACATAACTACTGGAAAAACAATAGCTTTGAATATACATGATCTTTCCTCTGGCTTCCCAGGTGGCTCAAAGGTAAAGAATCTGCCTGCCAATGCAGGAGATGCAGGAGACTCACGGGCTACAGTCCACGGGGTCGCAGAGTCAGAGATGACCAAGTGACAGCATGCACACCCCTTTCCTTAGTAACCACTATAATAGGCTTTTGATCACTGAGGATCGCTGAGTCCTCATTTTACAAACTCTAGTCCTCCAGGGATTTGATGACTTGACTTTCCCAGTACTCTCCTGGAAGAAGTATTCTGTAAAAAGATTTACCTACTGCTTATCTTCAGACGATGTGAATAATATTAAGGGACTGAAGCATCTCTCACCGGCACAACTTCTGCTCTGCTTCAGGAGGCACTGTCCTCTCTCTGCCACTCTTACTCCCACATTCCTACCACTAAAGAGTGTCCTGTTTCTCCTTAAATCTATTCCTAAAATTCAAACATTTGAGACTAAAGAAGCTTAAGATGATCTAGTCTAGTGGTATTCAAACTTCTTTTGCTGCTGCTGCTGCTAAGTCGCTTCAGTTGTGTCCGACTCTGTGCGACCCCATAGATGGCAGCCCACCAGACTCTCTCATCCCTGGGATTCTCCAGGCAAGAACACTGGAGTGGGTTGCCATTTCAAAATAGAGTTATGTCAACAACCAATAAGTGTGTACTCTGACTCTGTGTGATATACTCTCCTATTTCCTTTAATTCTGTAAAAATATTTGTCTAGACAGGCATGCTAAACATTGACATTGTGACTCCTTATTGGGGGAGTGTGACCCACAGTATTAAAAACACTGTGTGTGTCAGTGCTCAGTCATGTCTGACTCTTTGTGACCCCGTGGACTGTAGCCCACCAGGCTCTTTTGTCCATTGAGTTTTCCAGGCAGGAATACTGGAGTGGATGCCATTTCATCTTCCAGGGGATCTTCTCAATCCAGGGATTGAACTTGAGCAGGCGGACCCTTTACCATTAGTCCCACTTGGGAAGCCCCATAAAAAACAATCGCTGGTTTAATCCAATTCTCTAATTTTACAAATAAGCAAAGTATGTTGAAAAGTTTAAATGACTTGTCCAAGAACTGAATCCAAATATGAATAGAATTCTGAGACCTGTTGTAAGAGCTGCAAATCTTGGAATGTAGAAGTTTAATAATATCTCTTCATGATTTTTCTTTTAGAAACATAAATCCTCCCATAACCTATAGCTACTAGAAGAGACACTTTTGATAACAATGTTAAGAATTGACTGAATAAGGATAATTCAGTCAATGAGTATACATTTCGCATATATGGAATATATTTATTTATATTTATTATGAGTCTAATGTACCAGGCACAATTTAAACTAAGCCTTGAGATACAAAGATTAATGAGATAATGGTGAAGTCTTGGATTAAAGTGTATCCATAGGCATGGAAAGGATTGAGCTAATTCAGTTCATACTGTGAAAGTTTCTACATGACTAATTGGTCATGTGAAATTGACAGATATTTAATGAATGCCTGCAAGAGTGACTGTATTTTCTAAAACTCAGTTTAGTCTAACAAGAATGAGTACATAAGGGGGCAACAGATATATGATTTTAAGTTAAGACCAAAAGAACTGGTGATAAATATGAATCCGTCTTAGAAATCCAGAAGGCATGGTTACTGTTAATTATTGTACTCAACCCTAAGAATCACCAGTTATTCAGATTTCAAAACTCGATATGAAGCAATGTTCATTTTGCCCAGATTTTCCAGCTGACAACGTGATGGATGTTTTCTAAGTTATCCCTGCTAATCAGTCTATCATGGAGCTTAGTGGCTTCAATTTCAGGTACCATTTCTCAGCCCTTCTTTTCCTGTTAAGCTACATACTTTTCTGTCTTGTCAAGTAGTTTGCCAAAACATGCAGTGAGCTGAACACACCCTTATCTTTAGAGAAAGGACATCCCTTTTGATTCCCGAGAAACCACAGTTGCTAAGCCAGTGGGATTTTCCGTGGTCTTTGCTTGCCTCCCTTCTTCTCTCTCTCGAAGAGGGAGAAGCATGGAGGGAGGAATTCAGGAGGAGTCTGATGCCCTCCTGACCTGGATCCTCCTGTCTGAGGAAGCCTGTGGTGCAGGCAGAAAGGAACTGTTGCCTTGGAGAGAGAGACTGGGAGAGGCCGGAGTCAGTGGAGGGTATGTGTCCCGTTCCCTCTAGTTCTTGCTCTCTCTCTCTGATTCTCGTGCTTGCTTCCTCTTAGCAGTAAACGTGACTCCTCAGAGCCTCCCATCAGAAAATCTGAAGACTGAGAGAGGAAGGCATTAACTCCCTAAACTAGCTGATTACCAGAATATGGTAAAGGATTTAACTTTTTTTTTTTTCCATTTCTATAGATAATCAGTTGTTTTTCATTGATAAATTTTATGAAACTGCAAGGGGTGGGAAAGTGTTAAGTTTCCAGTTAACTGTTTTAGTGTGGTTTGGTCCAAAAGTACTGCTGGATTTTAGTAGTTGATTGGAAGCATCTTGATTCTGCTCTGTATGAATGTGAAGATGATGCTCTGTGTGAACAGATAACAGCCATCAGAAACAGCTAATGAATCTTGTTAGCTTGTGACGCTTGTTTGGGGTTTGCACTTCAGCCTGTAACTGTTGGGAAAGCAATGACTGTAGAGGCCAGGTTTGCTTATGGGTCCAGGTCTTCCATTCTCTCTCTTCAAGAGTTGAACCTTTTGTCTTAATTTTTCAGTGTTTCTTATCACAGTATCTTCTGTCAGTATTTCAGTGCAGGTGAGGCAGAAGATGTAAATGCTCTAAGTTGAGGGAGGCAGGGTGAGAGGGGAAAACATTGGTTTGAAACAGTGGAAATGGAAAGTAATAGGGAATAGGCTAGAACTCGATTGAAATCTACCAATCGTGAAAGATTAGTCAGGGTTTAATGCATTTTGGGTGGTGTAAAGAATCTCAGATTTCTTGAAGAACAAAGGTAAGTAATAAGTGCCATCCTGGGATGGGATTTACTATCATCATGTCAGGTCATGTCTATCCTGTTTTTATTGGGACTATTTTTTTTTCTTTCTAAAGCGCATACTTAAATCTGAGGATCCTTTCTGATGGATGGCTAACCCAGTTCTGTCAGTCCGCCCACAGGTGGTACCTGGGCGTGCCGGTGTGCATTGCGGCTCAGACTTTCTTATGACTTTTTTTGGGGAAGAGACGTTTTTCAGGGTTTAAATGGTTATATGATAATTTGGTACTTTCTTAGAAAATTGTAACCCATTATTTTGGTTGTAGGGTTATACGTACCTAGATCAGGGCTAACATTATTTATAGACAACAGGAGAAGGGGGCAACAGAGAATGAGATGGTTGGATGGTATTAACGACTCAATGCACATGAGTTTGAGCAAACTCCAGGAGACAGTGAAGGACAGGGAAGCCTGCGGTGCTGCAGTCCACGGGATTGCAGAGATGGTCACGGCTTACTGAACAACAATAACAAGAAAAATAATCAATGGTGCATTAATAGCAAAAAAGAAAAAAGGCTTAAACTCCTAACACTGACTTTGCTTTGATTTCATTTCTATTCCTTGTAAATCTAGAAAACATGTTATTCTCAAAGTGAAAGGCTTAGTCTTGTGTCTGTGTTCTGCTCCTTCTGCCGATGGTCCTCCAGGGAGAGCTGCCCCATTTCCAGGGCCTTGACAGGCTCGATGTCTTTAGCTTATAGTGCCATCTTTGGGAGAGAGCTGGCATAACTGGTTGCCACCACTGGCTGATGATGTGAAATGCACAAATTCAAATAGGATTTTGAATTATTCAGTTAGCCCCAGGATCAGGATGTATAGAGGAAGCTCAAAGCAGGCCCTTACTGCCTTGTTTCGTTGAAAGAACTTCCTCTATCCCCTCACCAACAGCATCTTCCTCCTCCTGTCTACACCAGTGCAAACTTCACAAGTGATTCCACAGTCACTGTTCTTTAAATATTTTAGTGGTCCTTTTTAACTTTCTTTAGAGAAAGTTTCTCTTTAACTTTCTTTAGAGAATGGTTTTCTTTAACTTGAAAAAGCCCTGGGTGGCTCAGAGGTTAAAGTCTGCCTGCAATGTAGGAGACATGGGTTCGATCTCTGGGAGGGGAAGATTTCCTGGAGAAGGAAATGGCAACCCACTCCAGTCTTCTTGCCTGAAGACTCCCATGGAGAGAGGAGCCTGGCGGGCTACAGTCCATGTGTCACAAAGAGTCAGACTCAACTGAGTGTCTTTCACTTCACTATGACTTTTGGATTAAAATTAAAATTCCTTACGCTGTCATACATATTTAGGCCTCTGACTTCCATTTATACAAGCATCTTCCTTCATCCCCAGCCTTAATAAGCTACGTTTTGTTCTCAGAAAGAGCACATCTCTTTCTTCATGTTCCCCACCCCCACCCCACCCCGTGTCTCTCCCCGAGTCTGCTCTATTAACCTGGAATGCCATTCCTATTTCTTTACTTGGCTATTTCCTGTGGTCCTGCCAGACTCAGCTCAAAGGTCATTTCTTAGGAGAAGCCTTTCTCGACTCTATTCAGCTGGGCGACCCTTCTCTTTCCCCTTAATCCTCACATTCATACCCCTTATGAAACACTTGTCATACTGCTTTATTTTTTTTCTTAAAAAAAATTTTTTTTTTTTTGGATGTGGACCATTTTTAAAGTATTTATTGAATTTTTTACGATACGGCTTCTTGTTTTATGTTGTGGTTTTTTGCCCATGAGGCATGTGGGATCTTTAGTTCCTCAATAAAGAACCGAAACTGCACCCCTTGCATGGGAAGTCAAAGTCTTAATCACTGGATGGCCAAGGAAGTCCCATGTCATACTGTATTTTAACTCTTACTACTTCCTGCATCTGACTGTGGGGGCCTTCATGGCAAGACCCTACTTCAACCTCTTTATTCCTAGCACTCAGCCCATAGGCCCTGGTGGCTCAGCTGGTAAAGAATCTGCCTGCAATATAGAAGACCCGGGTTATAGTTAGAATTAAAGGGATAAATACAAATGTAACACAGCATTAATTTCCTCTAAAGGACTGAGTAGGGCTTCCCTGGTGGCTCAGTTGGTAAAGAATCTGCCTGCAATGCAGGAGACCTGGGTTCAGTCATCGGATCGGGAAGATCCCTTGGAGAAAGAAATGGCAATCCAATTCAGTATTCTTGCCTGGGAAATCCCATGGATAGAGGAGCCTGGTGGACTACAGTCCACCAGGTCACAAAGAGGTCACAGGTCACAAAGAGTCGAACAGGACTGAGCAACTAACAAAAGGACATTTTTAATAAAAGAATGAATGAGCATTGGAAATAGATCACAGTGACTCCCATATCATTTTTCTTTTTCTCACTTCTCATCTTGAAAAGGAAAATTATAGAGTAGACTAAATGAGAAAATTTTTGAAAAGTAATTACCATGATGCTTGGTGCATAATAATAATAAATACTTGTCCTTTCATTCTTCTTTCTTTACAACTCTTATCTATGAGTTGTAAAGATTTCGGATTTCCCACACCCCGTAGTTATGCCTCACTGGTACCAAAGTACTGGTTCCACCCTATCAGTACCTCCTTGTTAAACACATAAGGAAGACTTCCCAGTCAACCAATATTTATGCTGATCACATGTAAACACTGTGACTTTTGTACTAACACCTCATCATCACTCACCACACACACTCACTGCCTCTATTAAACACACGTTCAGCATCTCTCTTACCTTTAACTCAGTCATCTTACTAATCACAGGGAAACTCAGCTCTAGGATTTCTAACCAGAATGTGGTCTTCTTTTTAAGAAAAACAGTTTCAGTACTTAAGGTTGATCCTTTATATCAACAACAGTAAATACAGGTAGTCCTCGGCTTTCATTTTTTTCCCACTCAATTCAACACACTTTTCCCACATTGTGTACTGGTATCCTTGCATTACCTTCCTTGTGCACAATTCAGGCTGCCCGTGAGCTAATGGACAAGCACCCTGTGTTAGCAGCCCCTGGTACCCCCATGCCGACAGTTCAGTACCAATCACCACCTTTATCTGGAAAGAAGAATTTATTTGCATCATTATTGGACTGGTTTTTATTGCCTTTTTCTTTATTTTTTCTGCACTTGATTTTATTATTGTTTTGAAAATGCTAAGATGAAATCTCTTGCTTATTCACTTTCTCAACAATCCATAAAAGTACTGGCAGATCTCCACCAATAATTCTTTCCTCATATAAATTTTGTTTTTTCGCTCTTACTTTTATTTCAAATAAGCTGAAATAGAATTTAAAGAGCAAATTAATTTTCATTATCTGTATTTAATATTTAGTCCATGTTTAAAATATTGCAACAATCATTTATACATGGACACATGGTAACATTCAAGAAAATTTACCATATTTACTGATAATAAGTGTTAGTTTTCTGGGAATTTCCATGTAATATGTTTAGCAGTGTATTGTTTAGGGTCTGTTTGTTTGGTTTTCTTAGTTGTTTTGTGAAATATATTATGATGACAAGTAAAGAATGTTTATCTTACTGTTGGGAACTTTATTTTACTCTGCACTGTATGATTTTCTTTTCTTTTCTTTTTTTGGTTATTGAACTTACACATAAGAAGTAGAAGAAATGGTTTGAAAGAAAATAAAACTATCAATCAATCAATGGCTATAATGAAAAGTAATCTTATTTTTTTTATTTTTATTTTTTAGTAATCTTATTATTAACAGTCTCAAATTTCCAGAAGTATTACATTTTTTCTGAAATATTCATCCTATGTAAAATGTCACACCAGAAAAGGCAAAGCATTCGATTAATGCTAATTTTGAAAGCCTCAAAGTTATTCATCTATAAATTCAATTTTATTTTCAATCAAAATTCCATTAAGTTTATTTATTTTTTTTTTTACAAAATTGAGTGCATCAGAAGTGTCAAGATAATTAAAAAAAATTAAGTAATGGATGCAGACTACACCTACCAGATATCATAAAGTGAAAGTGAAGTCGCTCAGTCGTGTCCGACTCTTTGTGACCCCATGAACTGTAGCCTACCAGGCTCCTCCCTCCATGGTATTCTCCAGGCAAGAGTACTGGGGTGGGTTGTCATTTCCTTCTCCAGGGGATCTTCCCGACCCAGGGATTGAACCCAGGTCTCCTGAATTCCAGGCAGATGGTTTAACCTCTGAGCCACCAGGGAAGCCAGATATCATAAGCACACTAAAAACAATGTCGTACACCTGTAACAATAGTCAGGATTATCAGCATACTTGACTAATACATCGGTGTAATAAAGGAGAGACTAGAAATATATCTAAGCATATATGGTAATTTATAATAATTTAATGACTCATTCTATGATGCAACCAACTCATATTTATTGATTGTTAGCATGTATGCACATGATGGGTATACATCAGGTAATCATAATTCTTCAGTTCAATTCAGTTCAGTTGCTCCGACTCTTTGTGACCCCATGAATCATAGCATACCAGTCCTCCCTGTCCATCACCATCTCCTGGAGTTCACTCAAACTCACATCCATCGAGTAGGTGATGCCATCCAGCCATCTCATCCTCTGTCGTCCCCTTCTCTTCCTGCCCCCAATCCCTCCCAGCATCAGAGTCTTTTCCAATGAGTCAACTCTTCACATGAGGTGGCCAAAGTCCTGGAGTTTCAGCTTTAGCATCATTCCTTCCAAAGAACACCCAGGGCTGATCTCCTTTAGAATGGACTGGTTGGATCTCCTTGCAGTCCAACAGACTCTCAAGAATTTTCTCTAACACCACAGTTCAAAAGCATCAATTCTTCGGTGCTCAGCTTTCTTCACAGTCCAACTCTCACATCCATACATGACCACTGGAAAAACCATAGCCTTGACCAGATGGACCTTTGTTGGCAGTTTATTAAAAATTTAAAAATGGATTAAATCAGCTGATTAATGATTATCAAGTTTGTGGTTAAGAAGTTCTATTAAGAACTGTTGGTGGGAGTGTAAATTGATACTTTGTTGAGAGGGAAATTTAGGAAAACTAAAAAATTATTTGCATGTATTTTTGATATGGCAACCTCCTTTTTAAGAGTCTATCCTATAAAAATATATCAACATATGTATGTACTCCTGTGATTATGTACATGTGTATGTATGTGTATATATAAATGTCCACTGAAGCTTTGTTAACAGCAAAAATTGGAATCAGCCTAGTTCTTTGGGATTCAGGGAATGGTTAGAAGTGTGTGTGCAAATTTATGAATATTTTGCAGAATTTTGAAAGAATGATGTTCATGATAATGTGGGAAAATCAAATTATAAAAGAGTACTATAATAGAAAAATTCAGAATCCAATCACAGAATCATGGTGCTAAACTAGAATACCTTTATACTCTAGAAAAACAAATCTGTCGTCATTGCTTTAAAACCAGTTGTTTTGGATACCTGCTGGCCAGCTTTCAGGTTTGCTTCTCCATCACTCACTTTTAAGGTCTTCAAGGAACTACATTTCCCAGACACATCTTCTCTGTAACATTTTAGAATTTATTAATATGTTATTCATCTGTCTCATAACTTCTTTCAAAAAGCACACGAGATTGCTTTCAATGTCTTTATTACTCTTCGTAAAATGGTGAATTTCTCCCAAAATGTAATTGTCTTCATGAGTTTATATTTGTGTCTTCCTGCTAAGGGTGGCATTTTACACAAACATTTCAAAGGTCATTCAAAGGGCTGTTGTCTAGAGGTAACACTGCTGAACAAGAATGGGATGGCTTTCTGGGAATGGGATTTTTTCATGTTACATGTTTAGTCAGTATAATGTTTAGGGTTCATTTATTTGATTTTCATGGTTATTTTGAGAAATATGGGCTTCCCTGATAGCTTAGTTGGTAAAGAATCCGCCTGCAATGCAGAAGATCCCGGTTTGATTCCTGTGTCAGGAAGATCCGCTGGAGAAGGGATAGGCTACCCAGTCCAGTATTCTTGGACTTCCCTTGTGGCTCAGCTGGTAAAGAATCTGCCCTCAATGCAGGAGACCTGGGTTCGATCCCTGAGTTGAGAAGATGCCCTGGAGAAGGGAAATGCTACCCACTCCAGTATTCTGGCCTGGAGAATTCCATGGACTGTATAGTCCACAGGGTCACAAAGAGTCAGACACGACTGAGCAACTTTCACTTTTGAGAAATATATTATGATTAAATACAGGCACTTCCTTTTAGGTGCTTGAGAGAACTTGACTGTATTCTTTGCTTCCAAAAGTAATGTGTGCATGTGCTAGACTAGACGTTCTGCTGATGCTGGAGATACAGAAATGATGTGTATGCTAGCCACTCAGTTGTGTCCAACTCTTTGCGATCCCATGGACTCTAACCCTTCAGGCTCTTCTGTCCATGGGCTTCTCCTCACACGAATACTGCAGTGGGTTGCCAGTTCCTTCTCCAACAGAAATGATAAAATTGCCCTTATGCTCAGGGGGCTCACAGACTGGCAGGCATAGGAAAAATATAGTATCTTCGTTGCTGAAGGGAGTAGAGAAGTAGCTGAGCAAGTAGGTTGGGTCAATAGGAAGAGATATCAAGAAATGCTCCTAGAAAGTGACAATGCTCGAAGTGGGTGTTGAGAGACAAGAATTAAGAAGCTGAGCAGATGAAGGAAGGGAAGAGGGTTTCCAGTTAAGGAGCCAGGGTAGGGCAGAGTGACAGCTGTGAGAAAGCATGCCCTACTCTAGAAACTGAAATTGTCCATCTGCCTCACCCGAAGTAATGAAATAGGTCAGGGCCATGCAATGTATACAGCCTTCGGTTAACATAGAGAATGATCGACTGGAGTTGTTTTAGACAGTGCACCATGGACTTGCCCACCTCAGCAGTGTACAGGCCATCTCCGGGCTTTGGGGCCAGCAAGCTCAGCTTGGAACGCTGGCTTTTCAGAAGATCCTGACACCATACTGGGCTCTCTGCCTTAGTGATCTGGCCACAGGGATATCTCTGTATCATAATCAACAGCACAGCACGTATCATGAGATTTCTGAGGTCTGCCCCAGTGTCATCTCATGAAATAGGACCTAGTCATTCATTAACACAAAAATTTTCACTGGGACCCTCATTTTCTATGAAAAGTGAACGTGTTAGTCGCTCAATCGTGTCCGACTCTTTGTGACCCATGGACTGTAGCCCGCCAGACTCCTTGGTCCATGGAATTCTCCAGGCAGGAATACCGAAGTGGGTTGCCATTTCCTTCTCCAGGGGCTCTTCCTGAGCCAGATATTGAACCCAGGTCTTCTGCATTGCAGGCAGATTCTTAATTCTCTGAGCCACTTTCTACAAAGTTAAATCTAAAACCCTAATGGGATTCAAGATCCTCTGCCATCTCTCTCGTATATGTCCTTCTAGAATTAAGTTGGAAGAATTTGATGAGTAATAATAATAACGTCTTTGAGGTTAGGTTGTTTTGCGGTTGAATTTTAACTCTGCTATTTACTTAAGCTCACATAACATGTTCACCCGTGGCTGATTCATGTAAATGTATGGCAAAAACCACCACAATATTGTAAAGTAATTATCCTCCAATTAAAATAAATTAATTAATTTAGAAAAAAAGAGAATTCAATAAAATATAATTTCGAGTAATTCATATGGCAAGCATTATATAAAATGGCTGACTGATAATTCATATTTTGCTTCAGGCATTTTAAATTATGTTTTACTGTTAGTGCTTTCTGAATATATCCTGTATTTCTGACATTGATACTTTCGGAACCACTGTCAGATAGAATTCTACTTGGCCTACCTCAGGTGTCACCATCTTCAAGGAGCTTTTAAAAAATAATTGAAATTAATTATCCTTTACTTATTTCAACAGAAATTGATACCTCTGGTACAGAAATAATACAAATAACTTTTAAAATAATTTTAGAGGTTGAATCTTTACTTGTTTATTCGTTGTGCTGAGTCTTTGTTGGTGTGCACAGGCTTTCTCTAGTTGTGGCGCGCGGGGGTTACTCCTTATGGCGGTGAGAGGGCTTCTCATTGTGGTGGCTTCTCTTGTTGCAGAGCACACACTCTAGGTGCAAGCTTCAGTAATTGCAGCACACAGGCTCCAGTTGTGGCCCACGGGCTTTAGTTGCTCCACAGCTCGGAAATCTTCCTGGACCAGAGGCGGAACCCATGTACCCTGCGTTGGCTACTGTACCAACAGGGAAGCCAGCCCTATTTTGCTAAATTTAAATACAGTGGGAATAGATGGTGTTTTATAATTTATACAATGTCTAGAACAATTCTGGAGCTTATTCAATTGATTTGTTAGTTTATAATGAGCCATTTACTCATAAAATAATGATGCTATTGAGAAATTCTACCACTGATAAATACATTATTCTGAATTTCGGTTTATAAGTGGATTCATGTTCCTGTATTGTGCACATAATGTTAAAGATGATAATCACCTAGTAACAATGGGAAACAGTTTTCCAAATGTGTATTTGTGTATGGAATACTGCATGCACCAAAGAGAAAATAAAACATATTTTCTTATCACATATTTTTTATTGAAGGCATATATAAAACATTATTATATTCAGTAATATATTGCAATCAGAAGTATCTAATCCAAAAGAGGGAATATTTTAAAAGATTGCTTTTCTGAAAGAAGTTTATAAATTCTGTCTTATCAATGTCTTCTTTTCCCTTCACCTGATAAGACTTTTCTAAGAGAACCCATTTATTCACTCTATGGGGCAGGAGATATAATTCAAACTACTTGTATTGTATTTATTTATTAAATCTCATTTCCTGGACTCCTGGGTTCATTTTCAAATGTTAACATAAATGCTATGTCATCTTTATCAGTACTCTCTTAAGCAGGAGAGATCTTGCTTTATGCCTTTTTTTTGGTTTGAGAGGATGTTTTTAACATATGCCAGTTTCAGAGGCTTGAGTCACGTATGATTGATACCTAGAATGACGGAGAATTTCCTCTCCACTGATAATGCTGAGAGAAGAAATGAAATGGTTCTGATCTCATTTCCATGGATAGTATGGAGGAATGCATCCACCAGAGGTGGGGTTTCTCTTTTTGAAGCACCATTAAATCTTTGCATAGTGAGAGTGGGACAGATCACAGAAAACTTTTCTGTAAAATGAAAGAACTGGACAAGAGATTGTGAGAGGCCCCAAATTCTTCAACACTTTTACTTATAAAAATATTAAGCAAGAAGCACTACAGTTATTTCCTTCCAGAAGAAAATAAGCCTTGAAAATAAACTTACTCCATTTATATTATTTTACTAGTCACATCATTATACTTACTACTATATAGTTTACATATTCTACAGAATTAAATAAAACTCTCTCTCTAGAATTTCTTTTTCTCAGGACAGCTTGATGCCTAGTAAGAATAAGCAATCTGTGCATGGGTTTCCATTTTATTTATTCAACATTACTAGTAGCATTAAAAAGAGAAACACAACTTGGTAATGGAATTAAATATTTTGTTAATTATTTTTGGTAGGAACTCAAAGCCATATCCCCAGAGTTTTAAGTCTAGAAATGAATTAGAACCTTTTTGAAGACAGGAATCTTGCCAGTTGTCTTCAACTGGCATTCAGAATCAAGACCAGCACTCAACACAGAGAAGCTTCCAAGTAAATATTGTTGAATGTATGCATAACTAGAGAGGTGCTTTTAGAGGCTATAACTTAGGTCAGTGAAACTGATTAAACCACATTTCATATGGTTTTCTGACATAATTAACAAAAGCTGGGAAAAAAAGTTCTCTAAGGAGTAAAATCTCCAATACTTCTCCTGGAAACTGTTTCTGTTGTCATGTTGTCATAATTACATTTCTGCTAGTCTAAATTAATTTACAGTTGATATAAATCAATAAAGTGCAATAAGAATTCATCCATATTGATATGAATATATGCATATCTATATATGTATATAATTCCTTTTGATGGACCATTTTCAGTGACACATTCAGCTAAGAACTCTTTCCCTGTATTATATTAAGCATGCCCTAATCATTGCATATCTTTTTATTTATTTATTTTATTTTTTTTTTCATTGCATATCTTGAGAAACCATTTGATGAGACAAGTGACTTTAGGTCTCTGTTAATAGATTCTCCATCTTCTTTTTCAATTTCACTTCAAAAGTGTACATTTAATTCATTTTTTCCACTTAAAAGTTGTAAATAGAAATATGTATTTAAAAGTTAACATGGCTATTGAACACAGACAAGGCTTTTCTATGCAACCTTCAAGAACAAGAGCATCTTGGTTTATGTGACCAGTTTTACAGGCCTGAAGTCCTTAATATTCACTGTATGAATTATGTGCCATTTATTAGACAGCATCAAAGGATATAACATTTTCTTTAAGTAATTTTTGGCACATAATTTAAAATCAGAAAAAAAATTTAAAGGCTTAAATAAAGTGCTTAGCCATATTTACCTCCCAAAAGATAGAATCAAAGAATCTCACTGAATTTAGAATTTTTGAACATTTGTTGACTTAAAATGTTAAATATGGTACACTGTGTGTCTTTGATGGATATGTTGGTGATTACAAGGTACATGGTCTCCATAGAGAGCATTGACCATAAAACACTTACTGTTGGGAGTAGTGTATGTTACTGTACCGTGTTACTCTGTGTCGAGATGTCACTGGGGACGTGGACCCAATAGTTTGGCTTATGCGAATGTCTGGACTCACCATTTGTGTTACTTGAATTTCTGGTCCTACCAAAATACCACCACTCATCACAGGTCCCCTACAGCCATCACTCATGCTACTACTGCTCACGTCAGGCCTACCAGGACTAGACACCACTCTCTCCGCATAGATTACATTGTGTGTGTTGGCTAACTCAGCAGGGACACAAATGTTCCCTTGGACCTCAAAGACAGGTGCCATTACTGTTTCGGTTACTACAACATTGGGTGCAAGCTGAGGATCAAAGACAATCGTAGTGGGTTGCACGCATGGATCAGCAGTAGCGTAAGTCTCGGTCACTACAATATCCCCATGCATCATGGGCTCAGGTATTGCCATTTCTTCTTTGAACTCAGCCTCTGAGAGAGTCAGTCCTGAAGATTCATTAACAAAGTAGTTCGGTCCAAGTAAAGGGAGGTCAGTGCTGATGGGGATACAGGACTGCTGTGAAGGAAATGGGTCAATTTCCGTGTCTAAGCAGACTTCAGCAAGAGTCTTAAATTTGGGATCTAAAGTTTCCATGTAGCTTTCATCTAGATCATCCACAATCCAACTGCAACAACCAATGGAGCCCACAGGAGACCCTACTCCTTCGTGGTCATAAATGAGCAAACAATCGTTTGCAGGGCGGCCTTCATCTTCACCTGCATAAGCATATGCTTTCTAAAATTGGAAGAAAAACAGACAATTAGAAGTTTCTTTTCTCTATAAAATAAAGAAGAACAACAACAATGCCCTAGAGACATCTGATCTAAGATGATTTAATGGAATGAACTGAGAGATACCCTGATTGATTGCGGTATTTCTAAATAATTGGAACTCTGAAAGGAGATCAGTGTGCATAGTCTTTTGTTTCTGAGGTGGTCTAAAATAATAACATATTTAGTTATGTGCAAAACATTATTTATTTAAGGAGAGATATTTGATCAACTTGGAATTAAAACATCTATAGAGGTGTACATAGCTCTATGTTTCAGAGGCTTATTTTATGTGGCCTAGGTGAAGAGAGCTGGGGAGCTTTTGGAGTTACGTTATCAGGAGGGACTTATCTACTGTGATTTTAAAATCTTTTTTAAAATGACAGACCCTTTAAATGAAATCCAAGGTGTGACCTTAGCATGTAGAAGTGATGAAATGAGAACTTCTTTGTTTGAAGGTGTGGGGAGGGAGCAGAGACCTGGTGGTTCTCTTCCCTATTTGCCTCAACTGCTATAGCCCTTGGTGGTTTCCATGAAATCCCACGGGGCCTGCCCAACACCATCCAAAATCCCCTGATACAATCTGACCCTTTCTTTCTTTTATAAATAAGGTAACCACAGGCCCAGAGAGGGTGAATGTCATGCCCAAGACTTAAATAGTTGTCCAACACAATGTCAAATCCACCTATCTTTTCTCCACTGCATCATGCTGCTTTCCCTGTGGTCTGTACCAGAGTCTACATCCCTACTTTTTCTTAAAAAAATATTTCTATTTATTTATTTGGCTGTGCTAGTTCTTAGTTGCAGCACACAGGATCTTTAGTTGTGGTATGTTGGATATAGTTCCCTGCTGCTGCTGCTGCTGCTAAGTCGCTTCAGTCGTGTCTGACTCTGTGAGACCCCACAGACGGCAGCCCACCGGCAGTCTGGTGGCTCCCCTGTCCCTGGGATTTTCGGGTTGCCATTTCCTTCTCAGTTCCCTGACCAGGGATCAAACCCAGGGCCTCCCACATTGGGAGTGTGGAGTCTTAGCCAGTGGATCATCAGAAAGTGAAAGTGAAGTCTCAACCCTTGGACTGTAGCCTACCAGGCTCCTTCATCCATGGGATTTTCCAGGCAAGAATACTGGAGTGGGTTGCCATTTCCTTCCCCAGGAGATCTTCCTGACCCAGGGATTGAACCTGGGTCTCCTGCATTGTAAGCAGACGCTTTACTGTCTGATCCACCAGAGAAGTCCATCTGGACCACCAGGGAAGGCCCTAAATCCTGCCTTTAGAGGTAAATGATTTTAGGTCTTGAAATTAATTACTCATGAGTTTGGTATCACCTTAAAAATTTGGTGTTGAATATTTTACATGACTAGGAAGAGGACAGCCCTCTCTTGCCTGCAGCACAAGTTAGCTGCTGGGCTGGGTGGTGGTGGCACAAAAAAAGTGACCGGAAAGAAGCATGGATACCACTCTGCAGAAGCTTTACTTTGCAGAGGGAAAGGCTGGTTCTCACCACTTGAAATTCAGTGCCATGTTTTAATGTAAGAAAATGCTAAAATGTTTGGCATGACCTCACTGCCCATAGAGAAAGAAGAATGCACTTTGATTTTCTTGGTCCCATAAAACACCAGTTGAAACCAAATGGAAAAAAAAAAAAGCCCAGTGCAATTTTGACAGGATTGGCAAAGTTCCTTAAATATTAGTGTGGCTTTTATGAATGATTCTTTGAATATAATTTCTAGGACACTTCTATGACGTGTATATAATTTGTGACCATTTGCCAAATGTACTTGAGTGGTGTGGATGACTCATTTAAATAACTGATACTATTCATGCCCTGTCTATAGTGGTATTGATAACCACCAATTTTAAGATACAGCTTACAACAACATCTTTAGCATCTTTTGTAAAGAGCAGTGGTGAAACTCACATGTTACCACATAAGGAGTAAAATGGGCTAATTAGAATATGAGATTAAATGGACTGCTAAATAAGAGAAATAAAGGTACTAAATAGGAATTTACGCTGCTAAGTCACTTCAGTCGTGTCCGACTCTGTGTGACCCCATAGACAGCAGCCCACCAGGCTCCCCCGTCCGTGGGATTCTCCAGGCAAGAACACTGGAGTGGGTTGCCATTTCCTTCTCCAATGCATGAAAGTGAAAAGTGAAAGTGAAGTCGCTCAGTCGTGTCCGACTCTTAGCGACCCCACAGACTGCAGCCTACTAGGCTCCTCCATCCATGGGATTTGCCAGGCAAGAGTACTGGAGTGGGGTGCCACTGACTTCTCCAAGGAATTCACAAGATAATTTAAATAAATCCTCTGTTTATCCTTTGTGCTACCTTGTTAGGCCATCCCAGTGCCTTGCGTCTTTCCTCCTGGCATGCTCATAGACCCACGATCCTCTCCCCTAGTGAGGGACACAGTGCCTGGGGCCCTGAGTAGAGATGAGGAGACCTGGGTTCCGGGCCCTAATCTGTCATCAAATCTTGGTGATGCCCTGGTCCTCAGTTTCTGCTCTCTTTCTTCCCTAATTCTGGCTTTTGGTTTATTTTTTCTCCTTCTGTTGGAGGTATCTGCAGGCCTGAAAGGACACCGGGAAGAACAGACATGAACGCACAGTTTTTCTTGATCGGGATTCTCTTGCTTTGCTCTTTGCTGTGGGAGACACAGTGGGAAAAGCAGAAAGAAACAGAATACAGGAAAATAGCGGAAGGGAAATGGAAAATGATGAGATACTAGCCTTTTTCACAGTCGTCAGAGGTATTATGCTCATTGGATATGACATGTTACAGTAAGTTGGCTTTTTGTATTTTAAGGAAAAGTGAAATATTTTTAATTCACGATTGGGATAGAGTTAAAAGTAACTGAATATATCTCAGAAAAGAATCTACTGCCATTGTTATTATTATGGAGTCTCAAGAGTGAATGATAATATTGTTGAACTGTGTGCAGGGGAATTACCTCAGAGAAATATTTTTTTTATTCAGGATTGGGATAGAATTAAGAGTCGCTGAATATATTTCAGAAGACTCTACTGCCATTGTTATTATTATTATTAGGTCTCAAGACTATTTTGTGAAACTGTGTGCAGGGGAATTACCTCAGAGAAATATATTTTTATTCAGGCTTGGGTTAGATTGAGTCCCTCATATTTCAGAAGACTCTACCAACCATTGTTATTATTATTATTCAGTCCCAAGACTATTTTGTGGAGCTGTGTGCAGGGAAGTTACCTCAGAGAAATAGCTGTCCAGGAAAGCCAAGTTCAGGCCAGTGTCCCCATAGTCCCGCTGGATGCTCACTGCCGAGCTCCTCCTCCCCGCAGTGCCCGCTGCTCCTGCTGCTGCCAGGCCAGTGGCTGCCCCCAGACCTGTATTGAGTTCCACTCCCGAGACACCCCCTTCAACTGTTCCTCCGCCTGCGTAGGTGTTAGTGTAGATTTCTGAAAGGAGATGGGGTTCAACGGTGCTGGAGTCATCTGCATTGTTTACCCGCGTAGACACTGTCAGCAACACCACCACCCCTTTCCCCCAGCAAAGGGAATGCTCTGGAACACTAGTGTATATAGGAGCAATTCCAACCATATCTATAACCTTCAGGCTTGCTGATAAAAATAAAACTAAATAAACAGCACAAAGGGAGCCAGGTATCAGGCGTGGCTTTGTCACCTTTTGGGAACCTCCACCCCAAAGACTTGAAGGTGCAGAAGAGGCCAAAAGGACCAGGGCCTCCGTTTTGCCTGCACCTGTTCCTTCTCTGGCTGCCTCTGGCAAGCTCCCCAGGCCTGGCTGAGAAGACTTGCAGTCACTCATGAGCCCTCCAGAGCAAGGCCAGCCACACATTTGCAGAAACTGAAACTCACGGTCCTCGTTCACCCTGGTGCTGGATGGGGAGTGGGCTTCCATAGGAGTGTTCAGTCACCTTAGGCTCTTTGCAGCCAGAGTCTGGCTTGGGACACTCAGAAACCATCACTGAGAAATCACAAGCCCGCTCCAGAACTGGGCAGCCTCTCTACTTTGTTCAGTTATTGCCCAATGCTGGGTATTTTTCCAATATTTTAGGGTATTTCTGGGGCTTGGTAAATTAGGAGAGGATAAGAGTGGTGAGGCAAATGCATGTATGAATTTAAGAAGAGTTCCTCATTTCAGCTCAGTCACTCAGTCGTGTCCAGCTCTTTGCAACCTCATGGACTGCAGCACGCTGGGCTTCCCTGTCCATCACCAACGCCCAGAGCTTGCGCAAACTCATGTCCATGGAGTCCATGATGCCATCCAATCTCTCATCCTCTGTTGTCCCCTTCAGTGTATTCTTAGGAGAACGTATTTGCTGCTTTGTTTTTTCTTTCTTTTTTTTGAACTGCTTGTTTTATAAATAATGGTAGCACTTACTGTGCAAGGTACTATTCTAATGTATATTTTGTGATATACATATATATCATACATGCATTCATATCGATATATATAACATGTATGATCCATATTATATATCGCATACAGATAATATGTAATATACATACTATACATATAATATATAATATGCATACTATACCTATAATATATAATATGTAGACTATACATATACCATATAATATGTATATATATGTATGATCATTTACTTCTCATAGCAACACTTTGAAGTAGGTACTATCATAAATTCAGTTTCAAAGAAGGAAACAGAGGCCCAGAGAGGTGAAGTGTCTTACTCAAGGACTTAATTACTAGTAAGTGGCAGAGCTGGGAATCAAACTTAAGCATTCTGGTTCCAGACTTTGCCCTTTGAATTGCTACATCGTTCATCACTGACAGTAGTTTAAGACAGAAAAATAAAGCCACTTCTTCAAGTATGTAACTTTCTCTCCACTTACACTGTCCTCCAAGGAAAATGATAGATGTGCTGATTTTTGGTAAGGTACTTATACATGAGATTTCTCTGGCTGAACAATTTGCAAATTTTAAAAAGGAAAACAGATTTTGACATCCACTGACCAGAGGAATCCATACGGTCCTGGGTATTAGAGGCTGTCATTGGTACACATATGTTGGACACATCCTGAAAAGAAAAAAAAAAAGATTTTAAATAAATGTTTTATGTTAAACATTTTGAAATATATATTTAATCACTTATTTTGGCTGCACTGGTCTTAGTTGTAGCATATGAGACCCTTAGTTGTGTCACGTGGAATCTAGATCTCTGACCAGGGATTGAACCTGGACCCTCTGCATTGGGAGCACAGGGTTTTATCCACTGGACCAGGGAAGTGCCTATGTTAAACGTTTCAAAAGTGATGTGTTTTCAACTTTGTGCCGTTTATAATTATCAGGACATGTTGAATCCCATTGAAACACTGAGCTTCTGTGGAACCTGACAAATCAACTCACCCTGTCCTCAGGATGGGCCCCTTCTATTCTCCAGGATTGCACCACTCCTTCTCCCCCCTCAGGCACAGGAGCAAAACTCGTCCCCAGCCCTTCTGGCCGTTTTCGTTTGCAGCAGCAGCACAGGAGTAGCAAGAGCGGCGCCACTGCCCAAGAAAGTGGAAAGGAAGAGTTAACACATATTGCTCAATTTAGGAAGTCATCAAATACATCACTTTTGGGAAAATGTGGCATGATATTCAGAACCAGAGGGAAAAATACAAATGTAATGCATTAATTTCCCCTGAAGGACTGAGTGGGGCTTCCCTGGTGGCTCAGATGGTAAAGAATATGCCTCCAGTATAGGAGACCCAAGTTCGATCCCTGGGGCGGGAAGATCCCTGGGAGGAGGAAATGACAACTCACGCCAGTATTCTTGCCTGGGAAATCCCATGGACAGAGGAGCCTGGTAGGCTACAGTCCATGGGGTTGCAAAGAGTAGGACATGACTGATCGAGTAACATTAAGGATTGAGGATACGTATCTGTGTTTATAAATACAAATCCACTAATCACTTAAGATCAGGTAAACTTTAATGGCAGATTAGGCAAATAAGGTTCTTTCTTCCTGCTAATCTGAGACTCCAAACTGGTTGTTGGCAGATCCAGGATTCAAATCCAGTTTTATGTTTCCTAGTCCCCTGTGTACATGTGCACATTTATACATGTGTGTTTATGTCTGTGCTTTTCCTATGTCCTAGACTGCTTTTCTGGATTTCCCCACACACCATGCTCCTTCTAAGAAGATCTTCAGCTCAAAGTCACTTTCTCCATCAGGACTTCCCCATCTTTCTTATTTAGACTTAATTACTTCTGTCTTTCTGCTCTTGAAGGACTCTGCTGAAATTGTCATGATGGGATTACTTTATGCTCTGCTATGTTACTGGACACGACTGAGTGACTGAACAACAGCAAAAATACTGTACTTAGGGATTTGCATGTTTCCCATCTTTTTAACCCTCACTAACCCTGGACTTTTGTTGTTGTTGTTGTTATTCATTCACTCAGTCATGTCCGACTCTTTGGGATCCCATGGACTGCAGCACACGAGGCTTCCCTGTCCTTCACTATCTCCCAGAGTTTGCGCAAACTCATGTCCATTGAGTTGGTGATGCCATCCAACCATCTCATCCTCTGTCACCCCCTTCTCCTCCTACCCTCAGTCTTTCCCAGTATCAGGGTCTTTTCCAATGAGTTGGCTCTTCACGTCAGGTGGCTAGAGTATTGCAGTTTCAGCTTCAGCATTTGTCCTTCCAGTGAGTATTCTTACTTTACCATTATTGAACAGGTAACATGCCCATATCCGTCCCATTGCGTCTTTCCAGATTTCCACAAACATTGCCATAGGTACCAAAAAGAAATGGCCATTCCAGGGAACCTGATTACAGTCTTATTTTGAAGAACTGCTGAAAAGAGGGATTTAATCCAGTACTTACGAAGCACAAGTAAGATGCCCATAGTGATCATGCCAATCCCTGTTGATCCCATGCCAACATTTGAAGCCTCAGTTTGGTCGTCAGTGACAGACACACTGGTGACAGAGCTACCATCCCCGGTGCTGACATCTGTGGTACCCGAGTACAAGCACACGTGGTTGATGTCACAGTCACAGGCCCTTAACTCTATGATCTGCGGCAATTCGCATGCTCTGTTAAAACTGTCCTTTACTAGGACTGGGATTTCGTAGTATCCGTAATATAAAGTCTGCTCAGCTCTCAGGATTGCAGAGGTAGCTGAAAAGCAAGAGAGAAAAAAAACTAAAGATGGGGTACATATATACAATGGAATATTACACAGTCACAGAAAAGAATGAAGTCATATTGCAGCAACATAAACAGACCTAGAGATTATAATACTAAGTGAAGTCAGACAGAGAAAGAAAAATATCATATGATATAGCTTCTATGGGAAATCTAAAAAGATGATACAGATGAATTTATTCACAAAACAGAAATAGACTCACAAACATAGAAAACAAACTTTTGATTACCAAAGGGGAAATGGAGGAGGGATAAAATAGGAATTGGGGATTAACAGATAGATACCACAATATATAAAATAGATAAAAAATAAGGTTCTACTGTATAGTAGAGGGAACTCTACTCAATACTCTGTAAAAATCCATATGGAAAAAGAATTTGGAAAAGAATGGGTATATTTGTATGTATAACTGAATCACTTTGTTGTATACCTGAAAGCAACACAGGAATTGTCAAGTGACTGTACTTGAATATACAAGAAAAATTGAAAAAATTTGTTGGGGAGTAGAATCTGACTTTTTTCATGCTCCTTTCGTCATAGAATACATTGTCGGTTTTTAAAAATGAACACTTATGATGCTTATTTCCAGAGCAACAATACTTGGCATATAATATGCACTCAGTAGATATTTGTCCAATGAATGAAGAATATTGAGCTGAAAGGAAAAATTAGAAGTTTTCTCTTTGGGATGACAGCTTCCAAATACCCTCATGAAGACTGTTGTTCATCTCTTATTCAAAATCACTGTCTTAACATTTAAAATTTTCCAAAACCTATTATTTTACTAATTCTTTGTGCTGTGATTATCTGTTGATTTTTATAGAAACCATTGCTTAAAACATAGGTTGAAATTTATCAACCTGAGGAGGCCTTAGAAATGATTTACTCCTAAATCATGAATAGTAATTGATGAATCCTTAACAATTATTATTGTTGTTAATTATTATTATGGGTTATTGCTTTCAGTTAGCTATGTAATAACCTGGCTATGTCTACCAAAATGTAACCTGAGCTCAAAATAAGAGTCAAATAAGGCATGGCCCCAACCTGTTAAGTGGGATTTTTTTCTTTTCTTCAAGACCAGCATGTAAATAGGACCCTAAGAATATTCTTTCCAACAAGACTATATTTTTTACTGGCAAATCTGTGATAGAAATATCTCATGCTGATATTTTTTCTTGTTTTTCCTCATAAAATCTAGGATATGAATGAGGAAAAAGTAGTTAGCAATTATTTAAGAATAACACATTGAATTTTGTAGGGAACAATGAACTCAGAGTTATCTTGATTTTAACGCAATTGCTTAGCTTTTAAAAATATTAAGGTGGTTTTCTGTGAAAGGGCTAAAAGGTTTTATGGTGATAACAGGTTACCTAATTTCCTCCAAGTCCTTAATGGTGGCATTTTTTTTTTTTTTCTGGCATCATTTTAGGATGAATGGAAAAGCTTGGTGGCCTCAGAAAGGTGGATTTTTCCTCTTACCTTGACCTCTGATTGCCATCTTACCATCCTACCGACAATGTCTCTCCTGTTTCTCCAAATGAATGTCTGATGAGGGAGCTATTGTGGCCAGAATGGGAGCTTCCCAAGTGGCAATTTACGTGGTAAAGAACCCGCCGGCCAATGCAGGAGATGTAAGAGACGCAGGTTTGGTCCCTGGGTTGGGAAGATCCCCTGGAGGAGGAAATGGCAACCCTCTCTAGTATTCTTGCCAGGAGAATCCCATGGAAAGAGGAGCCTGGCGGGCTACAGTCTCTTATAGTCCGTAGGGTCGCAGAGAGTTGGACACGACTGAAGTGACTTAGTGTGCACATGTCCAGAATGAAATTCTCTCAAAACATTTCATTTTCTATTATACATCTAACATCTCAGGAAAAAGAACTCAAGGTACAGAAATTGTTAAGATGCCTGAAATGATATCTCAATTCTTATCAATGTGAGGCCTTTATTTTAAAGTAGCAACACTTACCAAAAACATGCATAGTATGAAGGACTCTTTACACTTTCGGTGGACATAGAATTGGAAAGTATTATTATGTGACTTGACTGATTATTTGGTAATTGTTTTTGCTTTTGTCCTTGGAGTATAAGCAAATTTGCATTCTACTTACCGTTTACTGATCTGATATCCCAAATGTCCGCTGTCCCTGGGGGTTCATTAACAACACAGAAGGTAAAGGGAGACCCATAAGAGTGACTGTTAACACCTGCAGCAGAGATAAGGATGGAAGGAGAGGCAATGCAGATGGTTTCTCTCTCAGGAACAATGACTGGGCAGTAATCGTTGACATCAGGAACTTCAATACATATGGTTCCCGTGGCCGTTTTTGCAGAGCCATCTGAAACAGCAAGACATATAGGGTGTTGGCGTAAATGGTGTTGGGGAGAAAACTCTTTCTCATATCCCATGATGATGCCACAGCACAGAGGAACAGCATGACTTGACTCCTGAGGTGGTGCGTGATAGGATCCTGCCTGCTTAAATCTCCTGAAGCCACTCTTGCCTTTGCTCAGCACCTTCCGGGCACAGTGGCTTCTTTTTAGTTCTTTGAACTCGTTCTTTCCTAAACCAAACACTTGGAGCCTTCTAGTCACTCTTTCTAAAATGTTTTTCATTCCTGTTTCATTCAACTACGTATCTCAGAATGCAAAATTCAGTGTCCTTTCTCAGAGATTTACTGCTTTCTAGTCCACTGTATCTTCCCAAATGAGACCCCTGTAATCCAGTTTAGAGCCTTTCATTCTGGGTACTTTTTGAGTCCGGTGTTTGTGGAAATAACTGTAATTGAAATTAAATAATTGTTTGAATTTTTTTTCTGTTTCATTGTTTAAATCCATCCATTAGATAGACACTGTTTCTCTCTGAAATGGTACTTCTGAAAACAAATATAAATATATTTGCTTTTTTCCTAACCCATTTGAAACAAATTTTGGGTTAGTATATTATTAGAAGGTACAGAGGATCAAGAAATAGGAGTCTGGGCTTTTAGTCTACTTTTATACTTTATATTGAATAAAGAATTTTTTTTGTTTTTTACTTGCAGAGAATCTTACTATTTTCATTTGCAAGTCAGAACATTATCATCTCTAGGTATTTGGCTAGGTCACTCTTTGTGAAGTTACAAATGTCTTTTAAAGATGTCTTCTGTATACCTAAATGGTAGAGTCATTTAGTTATTCGAATGATAACAAACCAGGAGCCTATTCATACTGTATATGGTTTTGTACAGTGTGTTCTTATATCCGATTTGGGAGTTGACTTTGTATTCTAGACTTAGGTTCATTAGAGAGACACTAGATTATCCTGCAGATTAGATTATGTGCTGTGTTGTTCTCTCATCCTCTTGAACTTTCTTATGGCCTTGGGCTGTGGGCTTCCCTGGTGGCTCAGCTGGTAAAGACTCTGCCTGCAATGCAGGATATCTGGGTTCAATTCCTGGGTTAGGAAGATCCCCTGGAGAAGGGAAAGGCTACCCACTCCAGTATTCTGACTAGGAGAATTCCATGGACTGTATAGTCCGTGGGGTCGTAAAGAGTCAGACACGGCTGAGCGACTTTCACTTTCTGTGGCAAACCACAGCTAAAGCCACTGTGGACAGCATCTGTTCCTTGTTGTGTCTGCTATAGGCAGAGCTCTGCTTCTTTACCTAGTGGCCGGGCATCCTGAGCAAACTTATTCCATCTGTCTGGAAGGCTTGTAGCAGTGCAGATACTTGGTTTAGGGGAATAAACAATAGCCCTCGTTTTTAGGTTTCTGTGGATACGTTTTCATATAGTTTTCTTTTTATTTACTTGACTAATTTTTTATTCTAGTTTTTGAACTAGAATTGGATTTTCTCGTATGACCCGTTGGCTGTGATCAACCTGGCTAGAATTAATTTTCAGAATACTGATAATAAATAAGACTGATAATAAATATATATATAACTCACGTAGATGCTGAAAGTGACACTCAAAGGAAGAAGACTAGAATGTATGGACTGTAATTGCTTGGGTATTACCATGGTTTCTCTTTCAATCCTATACTGACTGTTTATCTTTCTCTTTGTTTGGCTACTGTAAATCTCAGGAATAAACTTAATGCAATGCTGCAATATCTATCTTTTATTAGGTATGTACCTGAGACATCTATCTTCTCCCTTCTTTCCTGGTTACTGACCTTTTTCTGCTGTTTCGTTTCATAGTGGCTGGTTTCCTAGTTACTGCTAGGAAATAGCAGTAGTTGCCTTTGCTCTAGAGAATCATTAACTGTTGCTAAACAAATTCCTGTTGCTACTCACCAAGAGGAATGCTTAATAGATTTTCCCACGTGAGGAACTGCTCAATTACAAGTTACTTCAGTGCATCTGCACTTATGAATGTAATTTGAATCTTATATTTGTAATAACTTTGTGCTTTCTTGGTCTTCCCACATTTTTCTTTGGACAACAGTGCTCACACAGGCCTCTTATTGTAGCTCAGTTTTAGTGGTTCCGAAGTAACTATACACTTTGGGACGCTGCCTTACCTGCGGGTGAATTTTGAGCACACTTTGTAGCACTTACTTAAGTAAACATTTCTAATATACTCTACATGCTGATCAATTCTCTCAAGAGATGAGATCGAAAGCAGAAACTGAATTTTATTTATATATTTTAACTTTTATGCTTCACACTGTAAATCACATACAATTCTTTTTTGTAAATAGGTGAAATAAACTATGACTTAAATATAAATTATGATTATAAGGATACTGAACTCAGTCCTTGATCTAAGGTATTTAGAACTCTATAAGTCTTACAGATGCCAATAAACTGTATGTTGGATTTGAGTCAATCTAGTATTAACATTAGAATATTACTTGTATTGAATGTAATAGTAATAATTTTATTAAGAATTGACAATAAATTTTCTTACCATCTATAGCCAGGATCTCTGCTGTGTATATCCCATTGGTAATATATTTTGACTTCTTATCAAATTCCCTAGAAAATTGTATCTCGCCAGTCCTTGAATCTATTTTTAACCAGTTGCCTGCATCATGTCCTATGATATACCTGTTTTTAGATAAATATATTCATCATTTGCTTATATAAAAGATAATCATTTTAAGCCGCACAATGTGTTAATCTTATATATGGTATTTGCATGCTTTATAGTGACAATTGAGTCAGTTTATAAAATGTATAGAGAATAAAATTCCAGTATTGAAGATATTTATGTATAGATTTACAACAGAATTTTATAATCTCATAATTCTTACTCTTCTAGCTCTTAATATAATTGTTAATAGAATGTATGAAATTATTTCAGGGATGCTTATAAAATCATAATAGTGCCTATTGAAAGAATGTGAGAATGCGCTTTATTCATTTTCCCATGTGATATAATTTTTTCTTAGATTTTAATACATAGTGGTTTCAGAGCCCCTCATTGTTGGCCTGTTAGTGGTTGTGGTATCATCTAGTCTGCTTGTATATGTGGATTTTTTTTTTTAACATATAATGGACTCAAAGCTTTTGACCTTATTGGTAGAACATCTGTTCTCTGTACCAGGTATAAATTTAAACATCCAAGACACTTATCTGGCACATTCTTTCCTCTGATAGACTTCACAATTTTTGTTGTCTACCTACTTATTAGCTGGTTAAGTAATCAAACATTTTTATATCAAAAGTAATTTATAGGTCAATAGACTTTGTTCATTGAAAAAATTTTGGAAGGAAAAGATAAAGAGAACACTTGTATATTTCGCTCTAGTTATTTTCCAGGATATTTTACATAGATCTGTCTCATATATAATCTGTGTATCTAATGACCCTAATATCTACCTTTCTATTTTTTTCAGTTCTAATTCTCTTAAGATTCATCAAATTTATGAAACATCTATGTTTCAGCCTCTTCTTTTTTTTTTTACTTTTTCATTTTAGGTCAAGTAGGAGATTGAAATTAGCCCCAAAGTCATTAGATAACACAGACTTTAAGGAAAAAAAGTGACTCATCTTTTATGATGTCTTATTGTTTATAAGATAGCTTAATCATCCTGGGGCCTGGATAGTACAGCCAGGCACAAAAGGTCAGAGAGACTCACAGAGTATCTGTAGGTGGCTCTTTGATCTTACAGTTGCTTGCTGGACGCGATTACTCCTTTAACCTGTTGGAGCCCTTACTGCCTCTTAAAGCACTATTAAAATTCTGAAATAAAGTTAATACCGCAATCATCTTCTGAAACGAAGACAAAAAGCAAAGCAAAACTTCAAAAATAGCACCTTCTAGTGAATTAATATTGGAGAAGGCAATGGCACCCCACTCCAGTACTCTCGCCTGCAAAATCCCATGAACGGAGGAGCCTGGTAGGCTGCAGTCCATGGGGTTGCTAAGAGTCGGACATGACGGAGCGACTTCACTTTCACTTTTCACTTTCATGCATTAGAGAGGGAAATGGCAACCCACTCCAGTGTTATTGCCTGGAGAATCCCAGGGACGGGGGAGCCTGGTGGGCTGCCGTCTATGGGGTTGCACAGAGTCGGACATGACTGAAGCAACTTAGTAGCAGCAGCAGCAGCAGCAGCAGCAGTGAATTAATATAGGAAGAGCTGAGCTTTATCTCTTTAACACGAGCGAAATATCTGCAGTACCTGACGTTTGTTGCAGGATTTCCTGTATCCAAATCTATAGCTGTGTATGTGCCAAGCACAAAATTCAGTAAGGAATTTCCTTTTAGTCCTTCTCGCACACTGAATGTCATAGAATTTGGATGAAATGCGGGTCCTTCTCTCACATTAATAACCTGAATTCTCACAGGGGTTGAGTGCATTCGGAATTGAGAGGCAACCGAGTGGTGAAACTCAGCTTGGTTTTTAACTCCAATGCTAAGATGAATATTAGGCACTTGTTCATAATCCAGCATCTGAAATGATAGAAAGTTAAAAAAAAAACAACTCTGAAATAGCAAAAAGACTTTCTTGATAGAATTAGAAGTCAAAATTTTAAAAGTAGTACACTAAAATAAAGGCCAGGAGCTATGCAATTCTGCTGATCAATTCTACTATGCAATTGAACTGATCGAATTTTGTTTGTTACCGCATTATGTATATCATGGGCTTCCCTGGTGTCGCAGATGGTAAAGAATGTGCCTGCAGTGCAGGAGACCCTGGTTTGATCCCTGGGTGGGGAAGATCCCCTGGAGAAGGGCATGGCAACCCATTCCAGTATTCTTGTCTGGAGAATTCCATGGACAGAGGACCTGGTAGGCTACAGTTCATGGGGTCACAAAGATTGATCGACTAACACTTTCACTTTCACTTACATATATCAGACATGTTATTTCCTTTATCTTTTGACATAATCAGATACATAGTACATGGATCATTTAGGCCTGTGACTTTAAGTTGGACCCTAGTTTCAGAGTTTTGAACTTCCTACATAAAACCCTAAAATGAAAGATGACCCTTCTTTCCAAATGAGGTACTTATGAAAAATAAAAAGTAAAACTTACTAGAATGAAATAAAAAAAATTCACAGTTATTAAATGAATAAATAGTAGCCAGGTCTCTTTTGTAGAATGCCTATCTGAGAATATCTTGGAAGTATAATCAGAGAACCTAGAAGCCAATATATATGATGTAATTGAACCTGTAATTTTGAAAAATGATGCAAACAACTTCTAAAGGAGAATTTGTGACTCTTATAGTCTATAGCTATTATAGACTATTAGAGCCCTCAACTATAATTTAATTGTGCTGAGTCTGGTGAACAAGAAGACTCCTTCGTAGGGCACATTCAAATGAAAAAAGTCACCTTTGAGATGGGTTCTTTGGATAAAAGATGAATAGGATCTTTTGATCCAGAATGACTGATGTGGTGACATGAAAAGTCACCAACAATGATTCAGCACAGAGCTGAAATGAATTGTGGGCTCAAAAATGAGTTTTCAATTGGAAGAGATCCATTTTCTCCATTTGTAAAAAAAAACAGTTGTAGAAAAGGGAGTACTGGGTGCTGTTAGTAGTACCCTGGGAGCTAAGATAAACATCAATTGCAACACATTTACCAGTAATAGAAGTTAAGACATGAGTAACATCAGCAAGAATCTTAGACAAATCTCTGCTTCTCAGGGAAATTCCATAACCTCATGAACGTTCTAGATTTTGGTTAAATTCTTCACAGGAGGTAATAAGATAGAAATATTCACAGGAATTTACTGGGGTTCTTGTTTGGGGCTGGCTCAACATGCCTCACTTAAAATTCAGCTAAAACCCTTGAGATTTGGGATTTCAATTGCTGAAATTCCCAGGAATTGACATTTTTCTGGTACAGATGTGTCTGGAAGAGACCAGCAGGGCACACACAGTCAGGAAAGATCTTATAGAAATCAACAGAGGGAAAAATCTTCAGACACTAGTTCTTTCCTAAAACTTGGTTTACTGGCCCCAGATTATACTGTAGGGCACAGAGGTGGCAGTTAAGTATGAGTTTGGACTCAGAGACATCTGGTTGGAACTTGTCTTTGTCATTTGCTGCCTAGGTGAACTTAGACAAATTAGTTTTCCTCTTTGGTTTTGTTTCACTTTCTATAAAAAAAGGAATCATGATATTTTCTTCCCTTAGTTGTGATGATTCAGATAATATGCATAGAGCCTTTATACACATAATACAACCCAATAACTGGTGTCCAGAGATTGTGTGCACACATGCTCAGTCGTTTCTGACTCTTTGGGACCCCATGGGCTATAGCTCAGCAGGCTCCTCTGTCCATGGAATTTTCCAGACAAGAATACTGGAGCGGGTGGCCATTTCTTCTTCCAGGGAATCTTCCCGACCCAGGGATCAAACCCACGTCTCTTGCCTCTTTCATATTGGCAGGTAGATTCTTTACCAGTGTGCCATATAGGAACAGGGTCAGCAAGTGTGTAATAAATCTTGATTAGAGTTTTTATAAAAATACACAACCAGTATTTCTTTGTTAGAATTCCAATTGGATAGTATTTTGCTTTTCTTCTTGATGTTGAAGCGAATGTGTGCATACTCCCCCATCTATTTATATTGTTATCCATACCTATGTGTTCATAAATACCAAAAAAATTATTTTTGACAAAGAGATTTTTCACTTTCTTAGAGGTCTTTCTCTTGTTAAGCTACACCACAGGGGCCAATCCTAAGGAGGGTAGGCCTGCCAGGATTCCATACCCAAGAAATGGGGTTAATTAATTATGGGCAATATTAAGAGCTGATGGGGAAAAGGAGAAAAAGGCGGAGCAAGGTTTCTAGAACAAAGGCAAAACCATGAGGATGAATCTGTTAGGAAATCCTTATAAGTGATTTATAAGTGGGATGGCTATACAGTGGGATCGTTCCTGGAGAACTAGGACTATGTCTGATTCATGTTCCTGGCACCATTCATTTCTCAAATTTGGGTTGAACTGAATTAGTTATAATGTCGTCAGACTAATAAAAGGGTTCTAGAAATCTTAGTCAAAAGCTTGTGACTTAGAGGTCAGTTCCTATGAGGTTAAGTGATAGCTTGAGTGAATATGGAGAGAGTCCCAGAGGACATTAGTGTTCTTGTTCCAAATGCCAAATCTTGGAAAATCACACATATATCCTCTACATACATAGCTCTTTTGGCTGTGCTAGCATACATATTCAGTTCAGTTCAGTTGCTCAGTTGTGTCCGACTCTTTGTGACCCCATGGACTGCAGCACACCAGGCTTCCCTGTCCATCACTAACTCCCGGAGCTTACTCAAACTCATGCCCATTGAGTTGGTGATGCCATTCAACAATCTCATCCTCTGTCGTCCCCTTCTCCTCCTGTCTTCAATCTTTCCCCAGCATCAGGGCACACATATTAAGATTTTAAATTTCATTAGCCCTTCTACATTATTTTTATGTTTTAAAGCATATTGTTTTCTGCTCTTTGTAAGAAATTTGGGAAGTTATCATTCTGAAAAAATATACATACTTTGTTTACACCATGTCTAATACTACCTTGACCAATTTTTCATGAAATTGAATTTCCAGTAGTTTTTCTTTCTTTTTTGCAATAATGTAAATAGATCTTTTTAAAAAAGCTTTAGCTTTCACAGAAGACATTATGTATGTCATAGATAGTGCACTGAGTGATGAACGTGTTTTCTTTCTCATTTTTCTAATTTTGTAGAAATGATGAGATCTGCATTCAAGCTCAGTGACTCCTGTTTCAGTGAGAGCAGCAGTTTCAGTAAGTGGCATCATCATTACTCTCAAAGTTTGGTAAGCTGCTGCTATCTTCTGGACACGGGACCAGGTGCAAGGGTTGGAAAGATATTTAGGTCAAGTTGTTTATGCTTAAAGATTTTTTGTTTTGCTCTTATTTTAGTAGTTTAGGAGGCATATTAAAAGCAAAAAAAGTTATATATTGCAAGTAATATATGAAGACAGTGATAAAGAAGATAGGAAAGAATTTCATGACATGTCTAGATCTTGATTTTTAACTAAGATGCAAGGTAGAGCAAACTCTGATCTCTGGAAAGCAATGTGACTAAATATTCAGAGTTTGATGAGGTGACAGGCAACCTCCTGTCTCTCTCTTCCTATCCATGTCACATTTGGCAGTGGCTCCTATTTGTTCCTTAATTTGTATTTTGACCGCATTCACTTTAGATCAGGTTCCTAATTTCAAGACTTGATCAATATAATAATTATTGTCTTCCACCTTTCTGGAGTTGAGCTCATAATGTTATGGCTATTTAAAAATATACCTCAGAGCTTTTCTTGGTGTATAAATAGAGCTGGTGAATTTTTTTGGTTAAGGGCAGATAGTAAATATTTAGGCTTTGAAGGTCAAATACAGTTTCCGTCTTGAGCATTCAGTTCAGCGGATGGAGTGTGGAAACAGCCATAGGAAATATATGAATGAATGTGTGTGGCTGTGTACCAGTAAAGCTTTATTTGCAAAAAAGTGGCAGGTCAGATATGGCCTGAGAGTCATAGTTTGCTGATCTTTGGCCCAAAGCCATGTTTCTCAAACAAGAAGTTCATCACATGTTCTTGGAGTCCTTGTGTTCTCTTAAGGAATTTTGAAATGTCGTATATTGATTTGAATGGCAATTTAAAAAGCACATACAGATGTTTTCCATGTTTTTGATGACTGCCTCATAAATTAATACACTGTATGATTTCTGTGCTAGTGATTGTATTTTGTGGTAAAGTAGTAATCCTTTAATTTCTCTGAACAGTGGCAAAAAGGACAGAAAAAATTCAATATATAAACAATATGTTTGCATTAGATGAGGGCTAAATGGCTTCCTAATTTACTGTCTGGAAAAAAGTATCACAGTAACTGGAATAGAGAAAAGTAGTAACAACTGAAGAATCACAGTTCACACTGCGTGCTCAAATAAATATGTACATAGGTCTACTAGTATATGTTTTCATAGCTATAAGTTCTGTTTATGTTGTTTGTAGTAATTTTGCTTGTGAAAAATTAATTTTCCTTATTGCATTAATGCTAATTTGAATCTTATTGGTTTGTAGTTTTATTTGTATTTTTAGATTTTATTGTTGTCTATAAAGCATAAAGTAGTTCAAGAAAAATTAATCTATAAGAAAAGGTCAAACCCTGCAGTCCAGTGCTCAAGGTTCTTAACATGCGTTCTTGCATCTTGTCACTTTTCTCCATGAATACCCTGCAACAGCCCCACAGAACTGCTCATCCTGCCTGAACATGCTTTATGCTTTCTCATTTGTGCATTTGTGGATTTTGTTACTCACATTAACAATCTCGGTTATAAAGTCTTAAGCCTGATTCCATGACTGAAATCCTTTCAGCCACCTCTTGCTCAGAAAGATCTAATCTGTTAGAACTTTCATATTTCACCCATCTGGCTATTAATTGGGTCTTCCCAGGTGGTGCTAGTGGTAAAGAAACTGCCTGCCAATGCAGGAGATGTAAGAGATGTGGGTTCAATCCCTGGGTTGGGAACATCACCTGGAGGAGGGCATGGCAGCCCACTCCAGGTTACGCCTAATACCATAACATCTACTATGTGTTTTGTTTTTAACTCATATTATTACCTAGTTTAGAAGTACCTGCCTTATTTTCTCAACTAGGTGTTGGGCATTGTGAGAACAAAACAGACTTCTTATTTCTCTTAGTAATAAACACTGCGTTGCTGAACAGACCACTAACCTAGGTCACCGGTCCACACAAGTAGTATGCAAGGTTATGGTGCACTTGTTGCAGACAGATTCTCTCTCTGAGTATTCTAACCCTTCTTGGAAAGCGAATATTGAAGATCCCATACCATACCTTGACGACTTTCAAAATGCCTTCGTTGGTTTGTGGGTCTGTTTGAATATCAAACCAATTCCCATCATTTCCAGAGAGAATTAAATATTTTGCCAACCAGTTGTCAGTGCCTTCTTCATCGAGATCAATTGCTTGAAATCGGATCAGTTCCGAACTTAAACAGTTCTCTTCGATACTCGCTGAGTACTGAAATGGCATAGGTCAATTTTATAATCAATGAATTATCAAAAGGAAAGAGATTGACATCATAATTATTATTTGAAATACTAACAACAGATTATGCCAACGATTTTTGCGTCAGCTTGTGCCGCAGGTGCAATCAAGGTCAAACGGGCACTTCATTTTATTTTTCTTGCTTTCTTTAAATTTTCCTTAAGTTAGTTCTTCCTTTCACGTAAAGGGCAGGATGGTAATTATATTAGACTTTGTGGATCAGAGAGTTTGTGTCGGTTACTCATCTCTGCTGTTGTTAAGATCAAAGCAGCCACAGACAACACAGGACAGTTGTGGCCCAATAAAACTTTTTAATTTTAACCAAAACAGGCAGTGAGCCAGGTTTAGCCCTACTGTTTTCAATTGTGTGGCTCTTTATGAATATGGAAGTTGGAATGTTTGGGACTTTTCTGGAATTGATTCAGCAATCATCAGGCATAGAAAAACACATCAATGTAGTTACATGATTCCCAGAGTTATGGTCATAAATTTCTACATTTCTGTGAGTAGAGAGTATGGAGGAGATAGTCCATTGCTGCCAAAGAAGAGATTTACACAGAATAGTGAAACAAAGGCAAACGTACTATTCAGTGAAAGTGAAAGTCGCTCAGTCATGTCTAACTCTTTGTGATCCCATGGACTATACAGTCCATGGAATTCTCCAGGCCAGAATACTGGAGTGAGTAGCCATTGCCTTCTCCAGGGGATCTTCCCAACCCAAGGATCAAACCCAGGTCTCTCACATTGCAGGTGGATTCTTTACCAGCTGAGTCACCAGGGAAGTCCCCAAGAATACTGGAGTGGGTAGCCTATTCCTTCTCCAGTGGATTTCGTATATGATTATATGTAAGAAGTTCCAAAGTTTATTCAGCGAGAAAGTTGAGTATCTATACATGTCGTAACCCCATGGACAGAGGAGCCTGGTGGGCTGCAGTCCATGGGGTTGCCAAGAGTGGGACATGACTTAGCACAGCACAGCACAGCAGCATACATGTCATAGAACCAGGTTAACAAACCAGCAGGAAAGTAGATCTATTATCAACTTATGGGGAAAAAAGGAGTAGAAGAGTAACTTACGGAAGTTTTCTCCAAAGTGGGGAAATTATCATTGATGTCTAAAACCTTGATTCTGCAGTCACACTCCGAAGACAGTCCATCCGTAGCTCCATCCCGATCTGAGCCCCTCACGAGGAGGTTATACATGCTGTGTTGCTTAAGATGAAAGAGAATTTTAAGACTGACATTGTTTGGAATACAATCCAACACATTCTGATTTTTCCATTTTTCTTTTATAATTTTCTGTCATCTTTTAAATAGTATTTTTTTCTTTTCATCATTTTCATTGAAAAGTAATGGCTGGACTATTTTTACTCTTCTTTACATGAAAAAGACATGGGCACACATGAATCATTTCATCTTTGTCTCTTCAAAACTGATTTCCTTATTTTTAAAAATCCATTCACAGCAGGCTTTACCTCTCTGTCGAGGAGATTGGACGTTGTACGCACTTCTCCAGTGTACCTGTTCATGATGAACATCGGTGAGCCCGCCGGCTCCTGAGACACGATCTTATAGGCAATTTTAGAATTCAGATGATTGTCTTCATCTGCGTCTGTGGCACTTAACTTTACCACCAGGGTGTCTAGAAATGAAGACGGAGGTGAAGAAGGCTTGGGAGTCTGTTAGAATCAATTCTGCAAATCGTCAGGCATAGGAAGAAAGAGTAGTCTGCCTTCTCCTGAATTCTCTTGTTCTAATTTTCCATGAGAATATAGTACCATGACTTTTGGCTTCACTGCTGATTACAAAAATAATGATGGTTTGCTTCCATAAAATCCTTTACCACTGATAAAGTACTTATACTCTTTAAATGATTAGCAAAATATGGGAATCTTTTAAAAAAATCAATCATCTTTGTTTTAAAATGTACTTATTAATTTAAAGTGACAACAATAAACTCATTATGTTTACATAAGTCACATTTTTTTAAATAAAAAATGAACGATATCACAATGGAATTTAGTGACATGGTTGGGATTGTCTCATGTTTCTGCAAATATATTTTTTAAAAACTTAAAAAGTTGTTTAATACAATTTTTAAAAATTACTTTCCATTTTCAAATACAAATCTGGCTTTTTCTGATATTGAAATTGCCTTTATTTCAATCTACTAAAGATTTTGACCAAGACAAATAGATGGTGTAACACAGTGAAGGCAGGTCACTCTACTTACTTGCATCGCTGTTTTCTTCAATGCTGGCTGTGTACACATTTTGTGTAAAGACTGGGGGGTTATCATTTATGTCCATAACTTTGACTCGGAGCTCAAGAGGCCTTTCTAAGTCTTCACCCCGTGAATTCAGAGCCCGGCAATAAATCTGCAGAAAGTTGGGGAAAAAAAAATAACATTGTTTTCACCAAAGGAAGTTAAACAAGAGCCTGAAAATATATCAGGTAGTGTGCAAAGCAACAATTTCCCCAGTAAATTCAGACTGTATTACAATCTAGTGATTTAAATTTTATTAAGATACTTGATCACATACAGAATATAACACATAAGAGAATCCTGAACTGTAAATTTATATTTGCATACTCTTTTCATCTATTCAAGTCATTTATTTGATTTCAGTTTACTGTGTTTTATCAAAAGTAAGCATCAGTCTTGAGATGATATTCTTTAAAGAAAAAAAAGTGCATACCTCACAGCACACTGGTGTGACTTACCAAGAAAAGTGGGGTTATCTCTCTGTCCACCACTGAAGTGATGTTAATTTCCCCTGTCCGAGGGTTAATGGTGAACACTCCATATGGCGGTCGATCGATTCCTGCCCCAGAGATGCGGTATGTAATCTTCTGATTCACTTCACAGTCTGATCGAATCTATGAAGAAAATGGCCAGAAGTGTGGTTTAATTTAGAGCAGGTCATAATCTGCGGAGTGTAGTGGACTGAGAATGGAATGGATTTTGTAGTCAGGTGGGCTTTGAACCAAAACCTGGAACCATGACTTATGCCTGTGTAACTTTGGAAAATTAGCTTTGCCAAACACCAGCTGATAATGAGATATTAATAATACTGCCTATACCCTAGGTCTGCTGCTGCTGCTGAGTCGCTTCAGTCGTGTCCGACTCTGTGTGACCCCGTAGATGGCAGCCTACCAGGCTCCGCTGTCCCTGGGATTCTCCAGGCAAGAACACTGGAGTGAGTTGCCATTTCCTTCTTCAATGCATGAAAGTGAAAAGCGAAAGTGAAGTCGCTTCAGTCCTGTCCGACTCTTAGCGACCCCATGGACTGCAGCCCACCAGACTCCTCTGTCCATGGGATTTTCCAGGCAAGAGTACTGGAGTGGGGCTAATACCACCTATACCCTAGGTTTGCTGTGGTGATTGTATGAGGTGGCATATACACCCCACCTCACTTCACCCCAATTCCTGGCATATGGCATAAAACTTGATGCTACACTTGTTATTATGAAAATATTCTCCAATTCTCTGGTTCTCTTTGCTCCTGGAGAAAGAATTTGAGAGAAGAAAACCCCATCTTTACTATTTTTTTCAAAAGGTGTTTCACTGTCTAGACATCAGTTAGAGATTTAATCAAAATTACCAATAAATTAGGAAAGCCAGAAGAGAAATACAGTGTTTAGAGATATTGGCAATAATTTAATCAATTGAAACCTACTGTATCACTCATTTGCCAAACATTTTGTGACAAATATTTTTGCCATATAGGTTTTGAGTAGTTTTGTATATGCTGTTCATAAATTTAAACAAAGATATTTCAATTTTGAAATCTCACCTGTATATTGAAGATGAGAACACCCAGTAAGATACTAAGATTTGTTGCCCAAATATCCACACTTAAACAATGACAGCTGGAAATACAACTTGGATTCAGTTCAGTTCAGTTCAGTTCAGTTGCTCAGTCATGTCCGACTCTTTGCGACCCCATGAATTGCAGCATGCCAGGCCTCCCTGTCCATCACCAACTCCCGGAGTTCACTCAGACTCACACCCATCGAATCAGTGATGCTATCCAGCTATCTCATTCTCTTTCATCCCNGTGGTGTCATCTGCATATCTGAGGTGATTGATATTTCTCCCGGCAATCTTGATTCCAGCTTGTGTTTCAACCCTAACCCTAAACCTAACCCAACTTGGATTAGCTCTCCTTAGATCTTATTTACATAAATGAAAATCCAGGAAATCCCCCAAATGTGAATAAAAAGAGAAGAAAAGGAAATGGCAACCCACTCCAGTATTCTTGCCTGGGAAATCTCATGGACAGAGGAGCCTGGGTGACTACAGTCCATGGGGTCACAAAGAGTCAGACACGACTGAGCGACTGGCACACAAGATGCCATAGAAATGGGATAACAGAAAGCTATAACTGTGAGTTGGCTGGAAACAGTAACAATTTAACGCTTTCCAAAAATTTCCAAGAATTTGAAAACTTCTGAGAGAAGATAATCTCTTTTCTTGAGGAGAGGTTACATCTTTAATATCAGTGGGATGCTTATTATATATGTACAGCTTTCTAAATACATTTAAGCTACGCATATATGTAATACTTTAAGGAGAGAATTCTGGTAGATCACTGTACTGTTGATTTCACCATGAGGGCAGGGCCAAGATGTCCAGAAAGAGCTAATGAGGCTGTTAATGTGGGTCCCCTCCTTCACAAATCAATTTATTATATATTCTTTTCTTCACTCTACTTCCTTACTGATTGCCAGTATTTAGAATACTTTTTAAGACTCTTCTAATTTCTGGATGTAGGAATCTAGTGGAAATTTTTGACCCTGTTCTGACTCTCTTGGAAGGGATTAATCAATACTGTCAACTTTCCCAGGTGGTGCTAAGCAGTAAAGAACCTGCCTGCCAATGCAGGAGACTCAGATGTGAGTTCAANGATTGCCAGTATTTAGAATACTTTTTAAGACTCTTCTAATTTCTGGATGTAGGAATCTAGTGGAAATTTTTGACCCTGTTCTGACTCTCTTGGAAGGGATTAATCAATACTGTCAACTTTCCCAGGTGGTGCTAAGCAGTAAAGAACCTGCCTGCCAATGCAGGAGACTCAGATGTGAGTTCAATTCCTGGGTCAGGAAGATCCTCTGGAGAAGGAAATAGCAACCCACTCCAGTATTCTTGCCTGGGAAATCCCATGGACAGAGGAGCCTGGCAGGCTACAGCACATAGAGTTGCAGAGTCAGACACGACGGAAGCGACTTCACACAGGAATCTAACGGAAACTTTTGACACTATCCTAACTCTCTTGGAGGGAATTAGTCAATACTGTAAACCTTTGATTTTGTAATATAAGACTATTGCATACATCATTCATACCCTTCCTATAATGTAGACATGTGAGTATACAGAATGCAAACCAACAGATAAAGCTCAGTTGTGCTGGAGATCCAGATCTCCCTGGGTCACTCAAGGACCCTCTGCTCTGTATTATCAGCTCCCAGAATGTGATATTCAAAACAGTATTTCAACAATGCAAACAAATTACTCCACATCACCCATCTTCATAAGTCACTATGGTGTCCTGGAGGCTGCAAGTTCTCAACATGTCTGGGGCCTTTCCTGCCCTGCAGAAGCCTTTGTTATCAGCAAAGCCTCTTCCTGTTTGTTTTCATCACTTACTCTGGCAATCGGATTCCTCTTGGAGTTATCTTCTCCTTCTCGACAGGCCGCAGCAAACTTGATCCACTCCCGCTTCTGTCTTCTGACCATTTGCCATTTTGCGGTGCCATTTTCCGCATCCAATTCCTTGACCTTAAGCAAAAAACATTCCCATTTTGCACAGTGTTAGAGAAGTTTTACTCAGTAAGGACATTTATTCAGCACTGTAAGGAGCACCCAGAGGAAGCAACAGTATTGAATTTGAGAAACAAAGAACGTGTTTACTATTTTACAACTCTGGATGGATACAGCCTGGTCACCTTGACTTAGCAACTTCCCTTGAAATTGTCTCTAACTATAGGATTCTAGTGAAACAACTTTTCTTAGCTGTGTATGGAGCTCATAGTATGTTCTAATGGGTAACAGGTGTGGCTTTTCTTTCCTCAGTCTGTCCATGAGGAGTACTGCCCACCTCGCCCTTCACTCTGCTGTGACCAGGTTTCCTGGTCTCCAGAGTGTAAACACTGCAGTGTTCCATGTGAGTATATCCCCTGTGAAAAGAGCTTTGTGCTGGTAAGTGAGCTCAGCTGAGTGGGAAGGGATTTTTTTCTCCTCTCTTGATAAGGACACTGCCCTGGCTAAACATCCAAATAGATTAGCGCAGGATTAGAGGGGATATTTTAGCTGAGTTGATGGTACCTGCAGTAATCCCATGGACGTCTGGATGGCTTCTCAGAGTTGTCTGTTTGTATCTCTGCTTACTATATGTTTTTCTCTTTGTAGTCTTATGTTGCTCTTGGTGGAGAATATTTAAGAATTTTATAGTTAAAGAATTTACATGGGAGGTGAGAGGCAGGCTCGAAAGGGAGGGGACATATGTGTAGTACCTGTGGCTGATTCATATGATGTATGGCAGAAACCAACACAATATCATAAAACAATTATCCTTCAATTAAAAATAAAGAGAGAAGAAAAGAATTTAGAAATATTACTACCTGCATATTTGTATACACGTGTACTTATGTGTAGAGATTTTTAGCAGTAACTCCTAATATATTTATAAAGATGTGGATAAGTGTGTTTGCTTTAATCAAGGCTTTATTTAATTCCCACTTTGGGGAAAGAATTCAGTGAATGGAATTTATCCTTTCAAGAATCAAATAATTTTTCATCCCCCCCCCCATTTTGATGCAACTTTCATTTGATACAAATGTCCCCCTGTTTGCAACAGAGATTTGAAAACTAATTTTATTTTTTTCAAAGGTTTGAGATCATCATAATGGAAATTTAACTACAGAAATAAAGTCCTGCTGGAGATAGAGGACAGTAGCTTTATATCCTGAGTCCTGCTCTAAGAATCTACACCAGATTCTCTGTTGTTTTATTTAGTTGTGATTACATATTTTTAAATTTTGTATCTTTTACTCATCGATTTACTGTCAGTTGTCTTTTTGCTGATGTAACTGTCGAAAAATCCTCTTCTCACTCTAATAAGTAGTTTTGTTTCTTTTTCTTTGATTTAGGTTGGAAAATGTATAGATAAGCTGATGGCATAGTTTGATAAGTAGGAGTTACTACACTGAGCTGTCACAAACCATGGCTAAAGGCATGGCTATTGGGGAATATAGGTTTTACCATTGCTATTTCAGTTTGGAAGAAGTTCTTTCTCTTATCTTTTATCTCAACTATTATGGTTTGATATATCTCAACTATTATGATATTTAATATATGATGCATTACAAAATTCAGTTTTCTTTTGTTTTAAAATTGAAAAATAAGTTTATTATACATTACCTCAACAACAAATTCACTGTTTACTTCCAGCACCACCTGTTACAGAAGGTAAAATATAAGCATAAATTTTCATAATTTAAAAGGAAGCAGTACCAGAAAAGCATTGACAGTGTTTTTATCAATTCATTTGTTAAATACTATTTTGTTAATAATATGGAATAAACATGGGTGATGCAAAATACCGGCTTTTTGCCCTCTAAAGGCTTAACTTTTAGGGAAGACAAAATTTTAACTTAAAGCAAGGCAGGTTAGGATACATGCTTCATCATAGATACTGATGGGCTCAGTGAAAGGACAGAGTGGACCACTCAAGTTATCAAGGTGAATTCTGGGAAAGACTCATAGGAGAGGAGGCCATTGGAAGAGTCTACAGGATGAACCTGCTTTGGTAAGAGGAATTGATGGGGAAGAAAATTTTCACAAGAGGGAAACACAAGTACAGTTGTAAAGGCACTGTTTTAGAGGATGTTCTGGAAATGGTAAATAATATTCAGTCAGTTCAGTTCAGTAGGTCAGTCATGTCTGACTCTTTGCGGCCCCATGAACTGCAGCATGCCAGGCCTCCCTATTCATCATCAACTGCCAGAGTCTACCCAAACCCATGTCCATTGAGTTGGTGATGCCATCCAACCATCTCATCCTCTATCGTCCACTTCTCCTCCTGCCCTCAATCTTTCCCAGCATCAGAGTCTTTTCAAATGAGTCAGCTTTTCGCATCAGGTGGCCAAAGTACTGGAGTTTCAGCTTCAACATCAGTCCTTCCAATGAATACCCAGGACTGATCTCCTTTAGGATGGACCGGTTGGATCTCCTTGCAGGCCAAGGGACTCGAGGAATTAGAGGAAATGATGAGGGATGGGCGACAAGGCTTAGACGTGAGCTTGGAGCCGGATCATGAAGTTTTATATGCCAGACTCAAGAGTCTAGACTTTACTGGGTAAGAGATTGGCAGTAATGAGAACATGATTTTTAAAACATGTCATTGATACAAAGAGGAGATTACAAGGAGAAAGCACTTGAAGTTGACATCCTTAGATAGCAGTTGCTTAGGTAAGACATAGAACATGAATGTTGGTGCTAAGGTGGCACTGGGAAGGGGAGAAGATGGCCACTTGTGGGCTGTGGGGCAGGAGAGAGGAAGAGTCACGTGATTCTGGTGACGTGAGCAAGGCTTTCTTGGAGAATTGAGGTACTATTATAGAAACAGAAAATTCAGCAGGAGATTATCACTGCAGGAAAATAGTGACCTAAGTTTGTTTTATTTGTTTGCAATAGGTTTCTGAAATTTGGAATAGATATAAAAGCTATATTTGTGTGTGTGCTCAGTCACGTCCGACTCTTTGCAACCCCATGGACTGTAGCCCACCAAATTCCTCTGTCTGTGGGATTCTCCAGGCAGGAGTACTGGAATGGGTAGCTGTTCCCTTCTCCAGGGAATCTTCCCAACCCAGGGATCGAACCCACATCTCTTGAATCTCCTGAATTGGCAGGCAGATTCTTTACCAAGTATGCCACCTATACAAGTAGAATTTATCCAACAGGAGTGCTGTTTAAAGTTGAAGGAAATGAGGCTATGACTTGAAACAGTTTAAGATAAAAGAAGTAGGCAGGGATCAGAATCTAATGGGAACTGCTTGTGCAGAGGTCAGGAGGAAGAAGTCTGAAAGCAGAGGGCACCCAGAGACTAACAGAAAAGAGAGGTCAAGGGATCAGGGCTGTGGGTGTACAGCAGATTCTGTTGGTGTGAGAATGCTAAGAAGGGGTAGGGGTTATGGTCCTTGCGGTGGAGGGTTGGAGAGGATGTGCAGTTCAGAAAGGAAAAGAAGTTGGGTAAGTAGGTTAAGGAGAAGTAGCCAAAGAGCAGGCAGAGTGAGTGGACTGGAGTGACAAGTTAGACAAAGAGGGAATCTTTAGTGGTTTACGTGCCATAACAAGGACAAGGAGAATGGGGATGAGGACATCAGGGGGTCTAAAGTAGTCAGTCTTTGCTAACTTTTCCCAGCGGCATAAGTCAAATTACAGGAGTCAAGAAATAAGTTATTGAGAAAAATGGAAATAGCAATTATAGATTACCTTTTCAAGTTCAGAGATTTTTAAAGCGTGAGGTGCAGTGAAGATTTAACTAGATCAAGGCATATGTTGGGATATCATGTCAAATATATAGTCTACAGGGAGAGGAAATGGGATTGTGGAGAGTGATAGGAAGAGAAACTAAATGGAGAAGGAGACGGGGAAGAAATCAAAGAGTAGTTACGACTGTGACTGAGAAAATTTTGTTATTCTTTAGTCACTCAGTTGTGTCCAGCTCTTTGAGACACCATGGACTGTAGCCCTGCAGGCTCCTCTGTTCATGGGATTTCCGAGGCAAGAATACTGGAGTGAGTTGCCATTCCCTTCTCCAGGGGATCTTTCCAACCCAGGGATAGAACTCATGTCTCCTGCTTTGGCAGTTGGACTGTTTACCACTGAGCCACCAGGGAAGCCCTGGTTGAGAGAATAGGAATGGCTGAGTGAGGACTGTGGGTGAGAGAGACCCAGATACGAAGAAGACTCTTTTTTCTTTTGAAACAGAAGATCAAAAGAATACAATGAAGAGAGAAAATCATTTGGAGGTGTAATTGGGGGAAATTACACACGTACCTACTCCATAGTTCTGAACAGTTGGAATGAGCATGTGTGGGGAGGGCTACATGAGACTGTCAAAGACCTCTGGAATCTGCCAGAGGGGAGGAGACAGGAAGCCAGCCCAATAGCCCAAGTCAGAGAGGAGCCGTAGGCCCACCTAGCATTCTTGAAATGATCATTCCCTCATTGTGCGTTTGTTCTGTGCCTTTTCTAGCAGTACTTGACAGTCTGGGGGAGGGTGGACAAAGAATACAAGGGCTGTCCTGGCTTTGGGGATTGTTGTTAAGAACAGAGCAGAGATGCACGGAGGGGATCAGACACGACTGTGAACTCCAAAGAGTCAGTGAACTGAGACCAGAGAGCCTGGGACTGGTGGAGGGGGGCAGAGTAGATTTTGCAGGTGTGAAATGGGGGTGTAAGAGGGAGTGTAGGGTGGGGATTTGGAATGACAGCTGAGTCCAGAGAGGGTAAAATACAGATGAGAAATTTGGCAGTAGGGCCCAATATTTCCTTTTAACTTACTTTCTCACTCACATGTATTTTTATTAGACATAGTGAAATATATAGATCTGGGAAGAAAGTTTATTATTGAACAGAAGATGGTTTTAATTAGTTGCATCAGATCTCTTATTTCATAGTTAATATTGCCTTTTTGGGACTTCCCTGGTGGTCCAGTGGTTAAGAATCCACCTTCCATTGCAAAGGATGCAGGTTTGATCCCTGGTCAGGGAACTAAAATCCCACATGCTGCAGGGCAACTAAGCCACTGAGCCACAACGAAGATCTAAAGTATTGCAACTCAGACACAACATAAATAAATAAATAGTTTTCTTTTTAATATTGCCTTTTGGAAGTTGCGTATTCTTTTTGTTAGAAAGATAGATGATTCTGGAACGTCTAAGAAAGTAAAAAATCACACAGTATCCCACTACTTGGAAATCACCATGGTTGATATTTGGAGAAATTCTTCCAGGATTTTTTTTTTTATTTAACATATATACAAGTTGTAATTTTTTTAACCAAAAACAAATCATATTATAACATGCCATTTGATAATTTGTTTTTTGCACTGATTATTGGGTAAAATTCCATGTCAGTGAATACATAGAGACATCGTATATTTTGAAGGTTGCCTTATGTATCACTTTAATAGATGTCTTCCATTCAGGGCGTCAGGATACTAGGATAACAGAGAACTGGCAGGTTCTGTGATTTAGATTCCCCCTTGTCTCTCTTCTCTCTCTCCTCTTCTCCTCCTTCTTTCTCTCTCCTTTGATATTCTCTTCCACCTATTCCTCTCGTCCTGCCTGATGTTGTCTTAGGTTTGACTGAGAATCAGGCTAGCCTCAGTATCCTGCTTCCTCTCTGAGCTATAATCAACCCAGTAACCTAATTTTAACCGGAAGGTAGTGAGAGCAAGTCCTAGCGGGGTTCTGCTCATAACTCAGTCAGTGATGTGGCAGTAATTTTTCACTTGTATCCACCCTCGTTTCTGCCTGCTTAAAAGTCTGCCAGGTTAATATTGGATATGTGTGGTATGAAAACACCCTCTGGAGGATGGGCCCAAATTACTGACTCTTTTTGTTAACTAATTAAGCAGGAGGCTATTAAACTGGAATGGCTCTGATGCTCTGGTGTTGAGGCAAGCAAACCGAAATCTAAGCCTGTTAATGCCTCAAGGATAGCTGTGCACAGACAGTCCACTAGGCTTTAGGCTGTGCTTGTGTGTGTGCTCAGTTGCTTCAGTCGAGCCTGACTCTTTGCAGCTCCATGGAGTGTAGCCCCCCAGGCTCCTTTGTCCATGGGATTCTCCAGGCAAGACTACTGGAGTGGGTCACCATGCCCTCCACCAGGGGATCCTCCCAGGGATTGAACCTGTGCGTCTTGCATCTCCTGCATTGCAAGTCTTTACTCACTGAGCCACCTGGGAAATCTCAGGCTTTAGGCTGCAGTGACAATAATTTCCTAACTTTGCTTTTGCTTTTTCTCTATAAAAGCTTTTCCCCAGCCTCTGTGGGCAGAGTGTTGCTAACTGCTTACAGTTTTGGTTATATCTGATTTGAATCAGTTTTTGTTCAAACAAATTCTAAAATTTTAATATGTTTTAGTTTATCTTTTAACAATTCATTTACTCAATGCCTAAAACTTCTCTTGGATCACCTGATATTATTTTGCCAAATTGCCCTGGTTTTGCTTAAACCTTGCTGTCACATGATTATTCTTCTGACTGGGAGAATATTGATGTTTGTGTTGAACTATTCCTAATACTGTCTTATAGAAATCTTCAGAAAGTTTTGCTTATGTGGCTCTAATGTTTTTTGAAAAATGATGTGCTTCTTCAACATTTTCTAAAAAATTTAACCTATTTTTTGGTTTTAATTTATTAAATAATTTAATTATTTATTAATTAATTAACTAATTTAATGAAAAGAATCAATGCTTTGGGTCTATCCTCCAGTGGGTATTTTCATACCACATACATCCAAGATTAATCTTGCAGACTTTTAAGTAGGCAGAAACTAGGGTGGATACAGTGGAAAACAACCGAAGACATCTAAAAAAATTTCATCATGAGTTTAAATAGCTGTAAAGGATGGAATTTAAGAATATTGTAAATGTTGATATTTGGAAATAAAACTGTTACACTACTTTTTAAATATAGCCAGTAGAATCCAAAAGTTGCAGTCATTTGATGCCAAAGAACCCATCAGCAAAATAAAAAGACAAGTGCTAAATGGGAGAAAACATTTGTAAATGATATGACCAATGAGTCAATATCCAAAATATGTAAATAGCTCATACAAGGTAACATCAAAACGAAAACCCAATTGAAAAATGCAGAAGACCTGAATAGTCACTTATCCAAAGGACATTCATATGGCCAACAGGTAACTTGAAAAGATGTGCAGTATCATTAATCATGATGAAATGAGAAATGCAAATTAAAAACCATAATGAAATATCAAGTAACACCTGTCAGAATGACTATCATCAAAATGACCACAAATAACAAATGTCAGCGAGGATATGGAGGAAAGGGGACCTTAGCACACTGTTGATAGAAGTGTAAATTGGTTCAGCCACAGTGGAATATAATATGGAAGTTTCTCAGAAAACCGAAAATAGAACTATCATATGACCCAGAAATGCCACTCCCAGTCTCTGTGCCCTAGTTGATGAGTTTCCTGTCTTCCTTTTTTTCCTCTGGAGGTCTTTACAATAAGTGGTATTAACTTTAGTAACCTGAATAGGACCTTTTCTAGCAATGTAAAAGTGCCAAGGAAACTAAAATGTAGGTGCCTGTGCTAATCTCCAAGAATATGTTGAAGACTCAGATGGGGTAAAGAGCTCACAGGTTAAAAGAGGGAGGAAAACAGACGAGCAAAGATACTGGAATATCATACACATTGTAAAAGAAGGTTACAACATTGGCTTATTTTGGGAAAGGGGTCCATTTTGGAACTGTAGCTTGAGTTTGGGACATGTGATATTGGGTTCAAATTCCACCGTATCCCTTATGGTACGTTTATGAATCATTTATGCCCCCCAATTTTATTTATAAAATGAGGATATCTCTATTTATCTTTCAGGGTTTTTGTTATGTGTGTGAAATAACTCTGTTACCTGTAAGATGTTTTGCTAGTGGAAGGTGGTGAAATGGGGTGGCAGTGACAGAGGAAATACCAGAGACCAACTCCTTGGTTGTCTCCATTTTTAACCCTCAAACTCACTTTGAAACTCACAGCCCCATTGAAGTTGCCTGTTGCATATAGGTGGGAAATACGGTAAAGTGACTTGGTAAGAAAGATAAATTAGAAACTAAACCCGTGCATTCATTCACAAATTTTTATAGATGAAATATTATGTGATACGCATTATCTTTTGTGTACAAGTTCCAACCTTTTATGATGTGTATATTCCAGGGAGAATACTAGGATATGTAATATTCTCTAGCCATCTAATTTTTGGCAAGTTGCTGAAGTTTTTTCTGGGTCTAGTTTTCTTTTAAAATACTTTCTTCTAGAGGGAATATGATGATTTTATATATGATATGGAGAATCTAAGTCATTACATGTGCTGATTGCAGTGCTGAAATACATATTACTCTGTTTCATACTGAGTGTATTTCAAGTAGTATCCACAGAACAAGGCTATTTTTCACCTGCATAACTTATCTTTTTGAAGTCAGTTTTCGAAGTCATTTGCACACCTAGGACCAATTTATTAATAAGCAGTTCTCCCCTGAATAAGATTTGTAAAAATAATTGAGGAAAGCAATTGCTGTTCTCAGAGGGAGATGCCAAGTTCAAGCCTAATTATACCACTTTTGTTTGTAATTGAAGGTATATTAAGTAGTGGCATTTTTGTTTGGAAGCCATATAATTTTCTGTGTAGAAAGGCAGGCCAAACATTTCTCAGGCAGGTAATATCTGAAGGTTTCACTCCAATCCCTCCTCTGACAACCTGTCATCAGAGCTGCTCTCTGTGAATGAAGAATTCCAACCTCACTCCCAAGTGGGAAAGCAAAGGAAACATCACTGCAGCTCAAACAACAGGTTCATGCCTTTACAAGGATTCTTCTCTGGGTGCTTAAGTATAGACAAGAGTCATCCAGAAGTTCTCTAAAAAAGAGAAGTATCTTTGAAAGAGGGAGAGCATCATAGAGTCTCAAGAGCCATGAAATATTTTGAGAGCAGGACTTTTATGCTACAACTGTACAGGGAGATATTATTTAGAAGGCTATTAAAATTGTAGGTCATGCTAGGGTAATAGAGATATATCTTGTTGTTTAGTCAGTCAGTCATGTCTGACTCTTTGCAGCCCTGTGGACTGTAGTCTGCTAGGCTCCTCTATTCATGGGATTTCCCAACCAAGAATGCTAGAGTGGGTTACCATTCCCTTCCACAGGGAATCTTCCCAGCCCAGGGATAGAACCCGTATTTCCTGCATTGCAGGCAGATTCTTTACCACTGAACCACTAGGGAAGCTCTGATATATCATAGAATGCAACATTTATTGTTTTAGTTCATCATGAAGTCTGCAGGTATTTGAAGGCAAAAATACATTTTTTCCCACTGGGGGGGAGGTTAAAATGTATAATTTCTTAGTCATTTATACTAACAAAAAATAATAAAGATGAGGTTTGCTTCTATGTAACCTTTGGTGTGATGAAGGCATTTTTTAATACTCTATAACAAGCAGTACTAATACCAGTCATTTAAAGCTGTCTAGGGTATTCTGTTTAATACAAGTAAAAAAGGGTTTTTTTTTTTTTTTTTTGCCTTCTAGCCTATACTTCTAGAAATTTTCCTGTCAATATATAAATAAAAACAAAATTCTGTTCCACATATCAGAATAGCATTGTTTTAAGTGAGAGATTGATAAGTTCTAAATGTTTTAAAATCTTGCTTGTTTTCAGCTTACAGTGAGATAGTATCTATATGCTTTGCCACCAACCTCCTTTACTTTCCAAGAACCAGAATATTTTATTGTAATGTTTACATTTTATATATAGCACAAATGATCACCATAGGTGTATGAAAATTCTTATCTGATAAAAGCTATGGGGGCTGTTTTTAATTATTTTATCAACTTGGTAAAATATATCCTCTCACAGCTAATAACTGCCCTGCCTTAAGGTGATTCCTTCCTAATAAAACCTATAGTAGTAGTGTTACTCGCTCAGTCGTGTCTGACTCTTTGTGACCCCAGGGACTGTAACCCACCAGGCTCCTCTGTCCGTGGGATTCTCCAGGAAAGAATACTGGAGTGGGTTGCCATTCCCTTCTCCAGAGGATCTTCCTGACTCAGGGATTGAACCTGGGCCTCCTGCATTTTTGCAGGCAGCTTCTTTATCATCTGAGCTACAAAGAAGTCCAATAAAACATATAATTCAAAATAAAACATGTAATTCATAGCATGACTTCCAGCTTTAGATTCTACAACCAAAGTTATGAAAATAATATTCAGGAGCCAGTTACGATTTGCAGAGTTTCTGCACTGGAAGAAATTGGTGACATCATGTCTAACTGTGTATCCAGATGTGGGCACAGTGAGGCCTTGCGAGGCTGGGTGCCTTGGTCAAAGGCACGCAGCCCCTTTGAGGGGAAGCTGTGACTCAGCCCTGGGGCTTTTGAGTCTCAGTTCAATGTTGACTGCACCTTCCCACCCTGGTTTGTTTTATAGAAGTACATGATGAGCAGCATCCTTAGAAAGAAGATGCCAAAGGACTCCTGTGGTATAATGAAACACCCTCTTGTATTGTAGAGGGGGGATACCTCTAATAGGTTAAGTCAGTCAAAATCTTGCTTAAAGTACTTTTTGTGGTTGAGAGATAGATGACACAGAGGACTGTCTCTGAGAGGCTGCCACACCCTCGTTAGTGTAAGCTGCAGTGATGCTCCAGAGAGCCTTTGATTTAGTTCATGAAAAAAGGTCAGAGTTCAGGTTCAGGAAATGAAGGATAATTTGTTCTTGTTTAGTCACTAAGTCGTGTCCGATTCTTTGTGACCCCATGGACTGTAACCCGCCAGGCTCCTCTGTCCATGGGATTTCCCAGACAAGAATACTGGAATGGGTACCATTTCCTCCTCCAAGGAATCTTCCTGACCCGGGGATCAAACCCAAGTCTCTTGCATTGCAAGTGTATTCTTTACCATTGGGGCTTCCCTGGTGGTTCAGATGGCAAAGAATCTGAATACAGTTCATGGGGTTGCAAAGAGTCAGAAATGAATGAGTGACTAACACTTTCCTTTTGCTTGCTCAGTGGCCACTGGGAAACCTGAAAGACAAGTAGGCATGCCTGTTTTCCACAGCATCTATAATATTGTATTGATTGTCCTTAAATATTTCTTGCATTTATTCCAATGTTGAAACATGCTAGAAGTTTCTACTTCCCAATTCCAAAAGTTATTAATTGATACGTTAAGGGATCTATTAGAAATGCAAGTCTTTAAGTCTATCACCGTTATTAGCAAATGTAAAACACAAATACTTTAGTGGGGAGTAGGGAGAAATTTGGGTGTCCCTCATGGCTCAACAGTAAAGAATCCACCTGTAGTGCAGGAGCCACAGAAGATGCAAGTTTGATCCCTGGGTCAGAAAGATCCCCTGGAGGAGGGCATGGAAACCCACTTCAGTATTCTTGCCTGCAGAATCCCATGGTCAGAGGAGCATGGTGGGCTACTGTCCATAGAGTCACAAAGAGCTGGACATAACTGAAGTGACTTAGCACGCAGGCATGCTGGGAGAAATTTAGTATCAAAAACTCCAAAATTACGAAGGATAATAAGTCAATACTACCAAAAAGAGATCCTGAGAATCTGGAATATAATACTCTTTCAAGATCAAGAGAAGAAAAATGAACTCTTCAGCTAATAATATTGTCATAACACATGCTGTGCATAGAGGAATAGGAGGCAAAATTTAGTGCTCAAAAGTCACCTTTAAACTCTTGATACATGCGACCAGTTTTTCTTACAGAAACAAAGTTTTTCTGAGTCAAAATATGCAGATAACCCGCAGAAGTGTAACAAGAGGTCATACTGATGATTCTTGATTTCTGTTAAAGATAAAGTCAGAATGTTCCCTCTTCCTTTAGTGGAATAAATGAACAGTGATCATTACAGCAGGGCATTGCAATTCTATTTGGAGTTTTTCAGTTTACACATATTTTTCAAAAATTGTCATTTCGTTCTCTGTCTTCCAAGCTCAGAGAATGGAATGTTCTACCGGTGTTCCCTTCCAAGCTTGGACTGTGTGGCCTTTGGCAGCGTCGGGCTCCTGCACCACTTTTGAAGTTCATAGAAATGTGAACTGCGGAAGGACAGTGCCTGCCAGACCAACTGTACAACGATGCCTTATCTTCCCCGCTTGGCTGCCTTCTGCCCTTTTGAGCTGACATTCACATAAGTCTCATATAACACCACTGCCTGAGAATAGGGTGGAAATCATTTACCAAGCTTACAGCACCACTGCTGACATTCCTGGGAGACTGAGGTGCACCCAGCTAGAGGTATTTGGCTTTATTTGCTTGGGGAAAAAACCCCTACAATTTCCAACAATTCTCTTCTGTCTTTCCACTTATTTTTTAACTGTTTTGACTGAACTGTTCTGTCACTTGACCAATAATAGATTTAAGTCTAGTCTAATCTAACTTATTTTATTCTCAAATAGACTTTTCTAGTTGAATTGACAGTTGTTTGATGCATTAACTAATCCTTGTTCCTCTAAGGATGTGGCATTAGGAGCTGCCTAATCTCTTTCAAATGGGCCTCCCTAGTGGTTTAGTGATAAAGAATACACCTGCCAATGCAGGAGATGCAAGTTCCATCCCTGAGTTGGGAAGATCCCCTGGAGAAGGAAATGGCAACACACTCCAGTATGCTTGCCTGGGAAATCCCATGGACAGAGGAGCCTGGTGGGCTATGATCCATAGGGTTGCAGAAGAGTCAGACACGACTTAGCACCTAGACAACAACAGCAACAATCTCTTTGAAGGCTAGAGTACTCATTATGTGTTATAAGGGTTGGAGGAAAGTAATATAATATCCAAAATGCCATGAAAATTAAATGCCACTGAAAAAATAGATCATGTAATTGTCCCCCTCCTGGACTGTAGGAATGCCTGAATAATTCCAGAAAGGGTTTCTCTTCATGGCATTCATTTTTCTTTAGTCATTTCTGAGGGAAAGATTCCTATGACTTAAATATTTTATAAGCAATTGCAGGGCAAGCCTGACATAGTTAACATTCTTCCACATTGAAACAAACTCTCAGGGAAAATAACTGTTTAAAAGAAATGGAGTTGATCGACTTTACTTCCCTAGAACCCATTTGCATTGAGAATTTTGACAGCAATCGGTCTGATTTAAGTCTAAGTAAAAGAAAATACAAAAATAATTGCATTTCTGATTATAAATTATATAAGTATTCCAGAAGTTTATCTGAAGTAGAGTCTGTCTCTGATGTCATTTAGGTCTCATTCAACCAGATTTTCACCCTGCTTCTCTATGGCATTTATCCAGCATTGAGAGTCCTTTGAAGTCCCAGAAGCTAGACTCATAGAACTCTCTTGGCAGGAAAAGGTTTAAAAATGGAGCAAATCCCAGGTAGAAAGTCCAACAGCTGACACAGGAGGCAAGGCCTCGGGTTTGTACTTCTTTCCCAGGCCTTTAGATTCTACTTACCATTAAAATGATCAAAAGGCAAATGTTCCTGAAAAGAAGCCAGTCCATTCCTCCAGGTCTCTCTTGCACGGGCAGTGAGATTTGATTTGAGTCTGGTCCTCGTCCTGAATTCAGCTGTGGAAAATGTACTTTGAAATGCCCTTCAAGGAGGCCCTGGGTGATGACTCTGCTGCTCTCTGGGCCAAGGGATGAAGATGTTCTATAATGACTCTGTTTCCCCACCCCGAACTCCTGGGCTGGCCTGAAGGACTGGCATTGCCTGGGTTCTGGGTAACAGCATAGACACACCTTGATTCTTATTGCAATGAAACCCTTTGTTGGGCACCAAAGAAAAACCCTACAGAGTGCGGACAAGATTTACAGGGAAGATACCCAATGAATAATAAATTACTCACAACATGAAAAATAATTAAAATGCTAGGCCCTGTCATCATGCTGAATGAAATTAGTAGGCTTCTTCTTACTGCCAACATTGTAAAAGCAAAATTACATATACTCACACACACACATATACACACGCACATGTTCACTACAGAGCCAACTTCAAGGACTGACGCTTTGAGCATAGGACGTGAAAGGTCCTTTGAAAAGGTACCAGGCCTAAGTAGAGAGACAGACAGAATAATGGAATTCTCGTGTCTTAATTCTAGTGATTCTTCCCTCGCTCCTAAAGAAGTCCTGTTGTTGAGTTGCTTTCTTCAGTTTTAAAGATCTTCTAAAAATAAAGTTAAGACAAAGAAACTCTTGAGTTCACTAGAATATTTGTTTGCACATTTTAGCATCTCCTTAGTATACAATCAAACCAGTGTGGTATAACATTAATTAAATCGTTCTAAGGTAACCACAGTACAGAGTGTGTTTATTCCTCATGGCATTTCTGCTGATAAAAAAAGTATATAACACGGCTGAGGAACACCTGTTAAGTCCTCATAAAGATGTATTGAAAAGAAGCCGAAATTGGAAATCTAAGAATTGAAGGAGAAAAGAGCAGAGCAACATCTGGTTATTTCTGAAAATCATTTTCCCTTTTTCATTTCTTTCTTCTCCTTTGTTTGTCTGGGTTTAAAATAGGTATAGTTTTCTCATGAAAAAAATTGCTGCCTGGCATCAACTTTCACAAACATAAAAAAAAAAAAAGTTAAACGTTCTCTAATTGCTAGTAGGTGTTGCTGGAGAATTTAAAGGGAGACTGTGTCTTGTCTTCAGAAACAATGCAGAAGCAATCCCTACTCATGGAATGTATTCCAAATAACACTTAGTCCTTTGAGAACCTTAGTTTAGCATTTTTGGAAGCACAAGATAGAATCTAGGCAGTTGGAGGGCTGGCATAGTATTCTAAAGTGAAAAGAAGTGAGTGATATGTTAAAGGTATTTGTGGGACAGAGAGCAGGAAATTATACTTAGGCAACGTTAAAAAATGAATTGCTACAAAGAGACAGTATTTGGATGTATCTGCCTAAGCTAGCCTATGTATCTGGGTGTGTGTTAGTCGCTTGGTCATACCTGACTTTTTGCAACCCCGTGGACTGCAGCCCACCAGGCTCCTCTGTCCATGGGATTCTCCAGGCAAAAATACTGAAGTGGGTTGCCATGCCCTTCTCCAGGGGATCTTCCTGATCCAGGGATCAAACTCAGGTCTGCTGTATTGCGGGCAGATTCTTTACTATCTGAGCCACCAGGGAAGCCCCTAAACAGGGGACACTGTGGCTGCATAGGCCGGAAAATGAACCCGGACCTCCCGTGTGACAGGTGAGAATTCTTCCACTGAACAACCTATATCTGCCTAATTCAAGTATATATAAAGCAGGCGTGTGGATTGTGTTTTAAAATACATCTTTGAGTGGCTCTTCAGAATGTATAAGACTGATGCACATACCTTCATGGGGTGGATATTAACCAACTGTTTAATTGTATGCTAGATTAGTCTTTAAACCAAGAATTATGGAAACCTGAGGGCAGGAGGAGAAGGGGACGACAGAGGATGAGATGGCTGGATGGCATCACCGACTCGATGGGCATGAGTTTGAGTGAACTCCGGGAGTTGGTGATGGACAGGGAGGCCTGGCGTGCTGTGATTCATGGGGTCACAAAGAGTCGGACACGAGTGAGCGACTGAACTGAACTGAAGTGATGCTTGAGTAAATAAGCAAAGCATTCTCTTGTAACGTTTTTATATCCAACTGAGCTTTCATCCTTCTTCATTTGCATAAATTTTTGTCCAGAGGTTTGAAATGTGACAATTGTATCTACCATAGAAAAATTTTCTTTTATAGCTACGTCAGAACAGCATTAAATTATTTTTTACTCTTTGAGATATATCCTCTCTCAATGGTGCCAGTGAGCTTGGGGCTTTTGGAATGCACAGCATTTTCCCCTTAAAAAACATTCTGAATATCAAAGGTACAAATGATGCTGTTGCTTGAGATCATGTCTAAGAGAAAGGGTGGTGAGAGATGGTTCTCTCCAATCCAGCTTGTACGAAGGAGTTGACTTAGCTTGGAATAAAGGACAGTGAGAATTTGCACTGTGTCAGTGAGTGGGTTTATTCCTCGGCTAACTGTGGCATTATTTCCATCCCTAGAAACATACCACCAACAGCTCTGGAGATGGTTTGTGTCTTGTGGAAATGTAATGTGCAATATTGCTTGAATTTGAATTGTGAAAACACAATTTCAGGCTTAAAAATACATGACTGACACCTTCTTTCTGTGTTCCACCAGTTTATCATGGCCCATATACTAATTCTTTTTTGGTGTCCACATCAAAAGGAGAATATGAGAGGATGGTAGAGAGCTATGGGAGCTTCACTGCTTCCAGTACCACGCTCTGGACCAAGAGGCAGGAATAAACGTGGGAGACCTTGGATTGCAGTGGGAGTCGCTACAGAACAGTAGCGAATGGGAGAAGCCAGCAGGGATTTATGGTTCTGAATGTTGGGTCAGTCCGAGTTTAAGAAGAAACTGAAGGATCAGGGCGAAGTCAGTGGCTATCATGATGGTTTTATTTCTATAACAACTTCCAAGCAGGCTCTGAGGTAACCTCTAATGGTGTATTACACTAAGATCATCATACGAAAACTGACCATTGTTTAGCCAGTTAAAGGAATTTATTTTATTTTAGTTAATATTGAATCATAATAATTTAATTTGCCTAAGCAAATTAATGAAACAAGTTTAGATCCCTATGAGTTATTGTTTTGCACAAGGAGAAAATTATACTTTTCACTTGGAGAAAAGTATGGAGATATTTTACAAGGATTTCCTTCTTTTGTTTATACCATTGTTGACTGATTTCTTCTGAAATACAGAATTTTCTATCTGAATTGCTATTCAAAGGGTGAATTTCAAAGAAAAGAAACAATAAGCAATAGAAATAAGGACTACATGGTGGCTCAGACAGTAACGAATCTGCCTGCAATGCAGGAGACTCGGGTGCGATCCCTGGGTTGGAGAAGAGAAAGCTACACACTCCAGTACTTTTCCTGGGAAACCCCATGAACAGAGGAGCTGGTGGGCTACAGTCCATGGAATGGCAAAGAGTTGGACGACTGAGTGACTAACACTTTTTAAGCCACTTTTCAGTAATGGTAGATATGTGAAGGCAAAATAGAAAAGAGTTGGCGGCTGAATGTTACCTGTCTTTTTAAATGAGAGGTTTATTGAGGTATAATTCACATACTGAAAAATTTAGTCATTTAATGTGTATAAGTGAATACATTTTTTGGTATATTTACCAATGTGTGCAACTTTGACCATAGTCAGTTTTTTTTTTAATTTAAATTTACTTTTAATTGGAGGTTAATTTCTTAAAATATTGTGTTGGTTTCTGCCATATATCAACATGAATCAGCCTTTCTATGTTGTAGAGTTGACCAAACTATTGAGTTTACCACCTAACTCTGTAAATGGAAATTTTCAAGTTAAGTGTGTTATTGATGTTTGAAATCAAACCAGTAGTATTTCATTTCCTCACATGAAAGTGTACATTGAATTTCAGGGGTGCTTTTGATATTTAATTACTGTTCTTGTGCTTCTATAATATTGTCTCTTCCTGCTTCCAAAGTCATAGTATATTTTCATCCCAAACGTCATACCCTCCTAACACATAGAGAGCATTTTAATACGATTTTTAAAAAGAATGCTACAGAGGACAGCTAATTCTGTACATTCCAGTACAAATTCTTTTTGGAAAAAAGAAGAAAGACATCTCTATAGGCAAAGATACTATGAAAATGATGTTAGGGCAAAGTTTTATATGAAATTATAGTTTAGGATTACTGGTTTAAGTATCTAAGGGCAGCTTAATTTCTTGAAAACCGGTTTTAAAGGAAAGGAAATTTTAAAAGTATTTATGGTCCCAAACTATGTCAAATGCTGGAGGCAAGTAGGTTCTAGAGTTGACTTAAGCAAAAGGGTTTTCATTAGCATGGGCCTGGGGGGATGGGCAAAAGGTAAACAAAGCTGTTTTGGTTTTGACCTAGAGCAGTTACTATGAATACATGTCTGTTCACTTTGAGATAATGGCATTGAAGACAAACAACCTGTCTCCTCATTAAAACCAGTTTATGTATGACAACCAGGGTGCTGGCAAACCAGGTTATTTAGTGGGTGTTCGAAATCACAGAGTTAAACATCAGTTTCCTAACAAGTTAAGTTAGTACCATAAGGATGATGTTAGTTTACACCCTAAAATCATACTTACCCACAGACAGAAGTGCCTTGTTGGTTCTCTGTGACTTCATGTCCCTGGTGTGGGATGTGTTCCAAACGAGGGCAGAAAGAATAGCGTGGCTTCTAGCTCTGTGTTAATTATTACTTACATGCTTGTTGCATGGGCTTCCCAGGTGGCACTGGTGGTAAAGAACCCACCTGCCAATGCAGGAGACATATACTTACTGCCTACTTCTCCCCACAGATGTCACTGTAGCTCACCCCCTGACTCCTGGTCATTAGAGCAGGGGCAGCTGTTCCACAATGTGGTCATTACTTACATGTCACTGTGGCTACTTTGATGGCACTGGCAGTGCCCCTCTTTGGCAAAGTTGTAATGTGTATGGAGTTTACCTTTGATGCTGTTAGTTAAGCACCAAGCAGACTCTGAATGCAATCTGGGCTCAGGTTGTTTTAGAAGAAATCCAGATACAGGAAAGTCAAAAGCTAGGCAGTGCTTTTATAAATATATTTCTTGGACTACTTGCACCAAAATCATTTGGTCCATATAAAAACAAATGCAGGTTTCTGGACCCCAGATTTACTGAATCAGAATCTCTGGAGGTGAAACCTAGAATCATTTATTCTTAACAAACTTTCTAGGTAATTCTGGAGTTGCAGGCTGAAATTTAAGAGTCACTGAACCAGGGTAATTAATCAGGACCTATGGATAATCCGAATGGCAGCAGAAAAACCTGGACATTTTTTAATATGGTAAGATGAGCACCTCTTCATGGGAGGGAAGTGCTGCTGGATTTTAGTGTTTGTTTTTCTGTGAAAAGTTTGCTTCCTTTTTCCTATTGTGTCACTGAGGTCTTAATTATGGATTTATAAACACTCTTCACATGCAAGGGAAATTAACCTCTGTCATATATGTTGCAATTATTTTCAGCTATTTTTTTTTCTCTTTTGAGTTTCTCTTGGGTATGTTTTAATTTTGAAATTGAAAATGATTATATTTTTACACTGAATAGGCAGTTATAAAGAACCTGCTATCTCTTAGTTCCCTATTGCTGCTGTAAGAAGTTTTCTCATGAAGTTTACCTGGATAAGTCTCTGGGTTACCTTGAATGTGCTATAGTGTTCTCTTGCTGCCTTCCTCATTTTTATGGAGTCAGAAAGTAAAGAGGACATCTTTAAGGAGTCTGCCTTTCAGCTTTGACTCACCTACTGACCAGTGAAATGGAATGGGTTTCCTGTAAAAATGTTCTCCGATGATTCCTTAGCCTGCCTGCATCACTAAATCTTGAAAGGCTGTGTCATTTGTTTTTAGAGAAATCTTCACAAGAGATCTAGAAGAATATCTACTGCTGCAAAACTAGAACTTCCTTGTTTTGGTCCACATTTCAGTGTACTTAGTGGGCACTGCATGTGTGTATGTAGGCTTTTGAAGGTAGATTGTTATTTTCAACTATTACTTCTTTTCATAGAGTTGAGTAGCATAAAAATATCTTGACTCAACTGTCATTAATTGGAAATCTTCATTGTCTTCACTTTTATCACATTTGTTAGTTTTTACTGTGTAGAAGTTAAAGTATACTTTTATTTATTTCATGTACTTCATCTCTAATTATAGCATCTTACTTGTCATGCTCATAGAATTACCTATTTACAGTTAAGGTCAATGTGTTATGCCAGTGTGGCATATTGAAATAGGTAAAAATTTACATATGGTCCAAATTCCAGAAATTTTATAAACTGGGTTTGTTTCCATGAGTGAGTTAATTTATCTCTGTAAATAGCAGTTTCCTTACCTATTTCTTTCCCTTGTAGATTTTAGGACATTAAATTAGATATATTTTTATAGAAAAACTAGCACTCAGTGCATTCTCTTTGAGAGGTATTCTTTCTTTTATGATTTATAGAGTGTATATATGTTTAATAGATTTGACATTTATTAAAACTTTTGGCGTTAGTTGTAGATATACACTTTTTTTTCTATAAACTAGTATTCAGTTTTCAGTGTTACATATTAAATATGATTTTATTATTGTTTTCTACTCTAGGTTGTAACACATTAATTTCTAACAATTTTGTATGTGTTTAAAATTTTGTTCTGTATAGTTAGTTTTTAATCTTCATCTTGGTTTTAATAATTTCAGAAATTTATTATATGTCTTAAAAATATGGCTTATTATTCTTACTTTGTGAATAATAATGTTTTAGATGGAGAGCTTTTAGGTTATTAATAATGAGTATTGCAAAGAGAAGTCCAGCCAGATAGTTACCCAAATAGGACCTATAAATTACCTAACTTGGCCTGAGATCTCTATTGCAGTTTACATCTGTGTTTTCTAGGGTCACATTTAGTTTTGTCTTTATATTGAAAACAGATCAGTTTTCATGGTGATAGATGTTCAATAATCATGTTTATAGAAGACAATCTATAAGGTAGAATATTAACTTATGAGTTTGTAGTGGGGGGATTTTTGCCTTGGTAGGAAAACTGTAAAGTTAATATTCTCTCTCCAGGTGCCCTCTACTTGTCCTGGCATTTAAGGTACCAACCACAAAATTGTTTATTGATCATTAATAGAGAGCAAAGATGGATAGATATTTTGACATGCTCTTCACCTAAGCAGCAGGGGTATCTAGTAAAATATTCTTCCCATGTGAAAGAACTACCTTTATTTTTTCTCCCAGAGAACAGCACATGAAAAGGTATGAATGTCTACCTATATTTGATTTCACCTGTCAGATGATCACTGGTATGATTTGTTAATCTCAGAGGATTCTCAGAGCACTTCTCTATTACTATCATGATCTTTGTCATATGAAGAAAGCAACATTCTCATTGCAGTTTTTTGGACTCATTTTTCAGATATTTGAAAAATAGTTATATTTGGAAATAAACTATTTTTCTTTCATTAACCACTTAATTTTAACCACCCTCTAGTAAGGTCTAAATTTTTATATATCTAATTTTTCCCCAAATGTATTTAAGACATTTTAAGGAAAGGTATATTTTACAGTCTAATGAGTTATATTGTTCCTCACAAGACATCATCATGCCAAAGAATAATTTCAAAAGAGAATTTTTGTTGAGAAGAGTGGAATTTGATATGCTCTGTGATGTAATCTAGGGGCTCAGTTCTCATGAAGACTGTCAAAGCGAGAATGGATTTTAGAAAAACTGAAATGTGAATGAATTGTATTTATTCACGTATCCAGAAAATAATTATTGAGTTTCTACTTGTCACTATGCTGATCTCTCTGCATCACATATTAATTCAAGGCATATTATTTAATTGCTTCCATATTAAAAAATGACAATAGAAATTTCAGTGTACATTTTTCAATAAGCTAAGTGCAAGAAAATATCTTCAAAACAGAGTAAATGGTCATGTTGTCTTTAGAAATAAGTTGTTTGAGTGTTGGGACTACATACACAGAAAATGATGAATTTAAATGACTCATAGCCCTTGTTTTTGACAGTTGAGTAGACATCAAAACCGATTATCTATCAAGGTCACTCCTAAATGGGTAACAGTAAAGCTAAGTCATGTATTATAAGAGAATGATTATATGTCTATACACTTTACAGGGACAAGCATCTAATTAATATAAATGATATAATATCATAAAGGTACAAGTTAATGACAAGGGGGACCTGAAGACTTTTCTATTTTACTTCATTGGATTTTATTATCCACTCTGTTGCTATATTAACTCATGATCATTCTTATTTACAGTGGAATGTTCAAGAAAGGCCTGTCAAATCAGAAAATTCTGAGGTTTTGTGTCACGTATTTTATCAGAGAGTGCTCTATAGAGGATACCAGTGTTTGTGACAGATCCTTTCAGTACCCTCTGCATATATTGCCCTCATTCCTAGGATAGTTTATCTTTATGGTGCAAGTACCACACCAGCTCCCAGGGTTTTCCCCAGGAGGGGTTTTCCCTTCCCAGAAATGCTGAGCTTCACTTGTCCATGATGACTCCTAGCTTTTATTGCCTGCTTTCCCTCCCCTCTTTCATCTCACCATTTACTACCTGTGATTCCTTCCTCTCCATCCTTTCCCTACAGATTACCCTCACATCCTATCTTAGGGTCTACTTCTGGGTGAAACCAATTGAAAATGTGATTAAAATAAACCAAGAAGTCTGGGGGAGGAATTTATCAAGCAGAAAGCAGGCATACATTTGGAAAGAGATATCTATTAATTTGAATGCAGCAAAGTATTTTCCTTTGAAAAATGTGACCAATTACATTCTGGGTCCAACCGGATAGGAACTTTTATTTATTTATGTATTCATGGCTGTTTCGGATCTTCGTTGCTATGGGCTTTCTCTAGTTGCAGTGTTTGGGCTTCTCACGGCGGTGGCTTCCCTTGCTGTGGAGTGTGAGCTCTAGGTGCATGGCCTTCAGTAGTTGTGGCTCTCTGGCTTAGTTGCACCATGGCATGTGGGATCTTCTTGGACCAGTGATTGAACCCATATCCCCTGCATTAGTAGGCAGATTCTTAACCACTGGACCACAGGAAAGTCCCAGATAGGAACTTTGATAAGAATTATAGCCTGAGATTTCGAGCAGTTGCAGGAAAGCTCTAGAGGCAGAGAATTTCGTCCCTGGGCTTTACATAAGGATGGCTAGGACACAGGCACAGAGCAGACTGGGATATCCCAGGTCTGGCATAATTAAGCTTTGTTTGTAAAACTAGGAAAAGTAAGCCTCCCAGAGTCAGCTGGAGTTTGTATTATTTGAACTCAGTCACCAAGTCCATGCTGAGAAACTGGCATCTGTTCAAAATTTTTGGCCAGTATTCTCCTTTTATATTTATTCTACTTGAGTTCTTTCAAGATACTTTATAGTGGGATTTTAATTTACTGTTCAGTGCCCCTTTTCCAGTTTCTTTTTGCATGCTGCTGTTAAACTGTTTAGGGCCTTTGGTTTATTTTTGTCACTTGTTTTGCTACCAAATTGTGTGGTCAAACCAGGTAATAGGACTCCATGGGGTCACAAAGAGTGGGCAAAACTGAAGCAACTTAGCACACATGTACACACAGAAGAGCTGGCAACAGGTGATCTTTTAAAAATACAAGCCTGATCATAGTACTCCTCTGTCCATGGGGTGGCTCTCCATGTCACTGAGGAAGTCAGAATTCTTACAATGACCTGTGAGGTCAATCTCCATCCCGCCCCTGGTATCTCTGAGATTTCATTTCTCATTGCTTTCCTTCTTTCGTTCCACAAGTAGGTCTCTTGAATCCCCCAAGCCACATGCCTACCTCAGAATGCTTGCAACTTTGTTGTCCCCTAGACCTGAAATTCCCTGTGCCTAGATAGACAAGGAGGGAAGTGAAGCTGACAGATGTGGAGAAAGTGGTGGGAGTCCAAAGAGTAATGAAATGGAGGAATTGCAACAATTGGAATTTGTCAGCAAGTGAGCTGGAAGGATAAGGAGAAATTGAAAGAGAGGCATTTGAGGTCCTGCCATGCTGGGTTATGATGAGGAAGCAAGTGACTGAGGAAACTGGGGGAATGGAGGTGTAGGAGCTGAGAATGTGGGGTACTGAGTGCCTCATCCATGGAGTTGGAGAAGCCACAGAAGACAGTGGGCCAGAGTACAAGAGTCTTTAGTAAAAGTGGGAATGTTATAAAAAGGTCAGTAAAATTGCACAAGAAGAAGAGAGGGAGGGAGAGATAAGCAGATCCCATATGTCTGAAAAGGGGAAGCTGATAATGGTGAAGATGATAGTGTTCTGAAAGTGGCACTGGAGAGCCAAAAGGAGATGTACCCCAATAAAGATGATGATATGATAATAAAGGCAGGATTTTAAGAGTAAATAAGAAAATCTACTTAAAAGATATAACATGCTGTAACAAAAGCATCAGAGTATGAAAGAGAAAAAGGTGAAAACATAAAGATGCTAAAAGTATCAAATAAAAGCTTAAAATGCGTTATTGATCATTGACTTAGTTACATGAGGCTGCTTAAGGCTGTGTTCTAATATAACCGAGTAGCATTCTAGAGAGAGGGTTCTTCAGTAAACATGAGAAGAAATGAATTAGGAAATCAAAGATAAAAAATCTTAACAGCATGAAAATAAAATGATTTCTTCCCTTATATGGACTGCAAATTATAACTAGATTTGATAACTCCTAATTATTCTTTATATGTTGAAACCCATCCCCACCTTGCAATTCAGAAAAGATAATGAAGGCATATGAATCATTTTATTGCTGTAAACATAACTCTTTAGAAATTACAAACCAACTTAAAATAGCCAACAAATGACCATGCAAAGAATTAGGACCCAAATAATCCCAAAATATTTATACTGAAAATGGAAGAAAAGCACCTTGTTGTAAACATCACCCAAGATGAATATTAGAGTTTAAAACTAGTTGTAAAATAGCTAAAGAAAAATAAGTTAGACTAAGTACAGTTTGATGATAAGGTGTTTAGTAATTCAAATATAACAAAATGGAGGAATGTAGACAACTAAACAATAGCTTATTCATTGTTTTAAAATTATTTGATGGAGAATAGATTGATCCACTTATGCTTTCAGCCTAACATGATTTGAATAACTTAGAACTGGAAGACAAATTCTCTTTCACGGACCCGTGTATTCTAATACAGTGTGAAATAAGTCTTACAAACACCAGGAGTCCCTCAAAAGTTAGAATTGATTAAATAGGCATGAGGAAATGTGGCAATACCTCCAAAAGTTCCTTCTGGGTTTCACATGTTTTTCTGAAAAAGTGAGGGCCGTTTTAGCCAAGATTCAAACACCTTTAAATTCCTGCTAAAGTCAAGGCTGTCATATATGTTATACCCTGACTAACATTCAAATATTGGTATAAACTTAGAAATGAATTGTATATGTAGCAACTGGAAACATCCAGAGTGAATATGTAATTTTTGAGGCTATATAATTAAAATTGTGTCAGAATAGTACATTGAATAAAGATTATGAGGCTAAAAACTATACAAAAATGTAGAGAAGATGTCCAGATGCAGGCCTATAAATGACCCTAAATAGATACTTTTTCTATAAATTTTTCAGTGCAAATATCGTTATATCAGGCAAGCTAATACTACCTAGCAGATGTATTTGAAATTCAGTGTCAAAATTAGCTCAAAATGGAGAGTAGGATGTTTTTTAAATATTAAACACTTCATTTTCAAACTATATATACATAACATATAAATAACTCTTTCTTCCTTCTCTTTTGTTAGGAGCAAGCTGATCTGAGACTCAACTTGCAATATGGATTTGAAATATAACTATTCATTTATAAAGATATANATTGTTATATCAGGCAAGCTAATACTACCTAGCAGATGTATTTGAAATTCAGTGTCAAAATTAGCTCAAAATGGAGAGTAGGATGTTTTTTAAATATTAAACACTTCATTTTCAAACTATATATACATAACATATAAATAACTCTTTCTTCCTTCTCTTTTGTTAGGAGCAAGCTGATCTGAGACTCAACTTGCAATATGGATTTGAAATATAACTATTCATTTATAAAGATATATTCATATCTTTACATCTATGGAATGATACAAGGTATATGAATTAGAGTAAAGCATCTAAAGAGAAGGATTAAATTCTTCCTAAAGACTGATCATTTAAAAAAATTACATGCCTTTAAATGACTTAGAATGGTTGCTGTCTTAAAAAGATTATTTTAAAATTTAGGGATAAAGAATTAGAACATCAATGTGTAATCCTGAAAAGAACTTTTATTTTGAAATTATCTTCCTAGGAAGACTGATGACTAATACTGCCATTTTTCTCTTGTATCTCCCATGATTTTATGTATGGATCTTAATAACAATAGTTATTAAAGATAGTCACTCTGGCATTTGTTAGATTATCTAAAAAATGCCTCTGGAAGATATCAGGAGTCTTAAGAAAATACTTCTGCATGATATGTCATATCAAAGTGACAAATACTAGCAATTAATTAATAATTATTTTTATTTCTTCATACTCCTGGATCTAGGCATATTCAAGTATGCTTTATTTCTGGAAAGATTGCCCATTATTAATGGAACCTCTAAATGAGAGAAATAAAAGAAAGACTCCCCTGTGAATGATTTTATTTACATCTCTGCATTTTGGCATACTAAAGACTATCAAAATTTTACATAGTCTATAAGATATATATTGTGGATTTAAAAATATTGATATCATTTGCTGTAACATAGAGCAAAATAGCTCTAGTTAAAATAATTCACTCACAATCCCCCTTTGACAAGTGTTGGAAGTCCAATAACTATTCTTTGATCTTATAACACTCTGGAAAATTAAGTAATTGGGGAAGACTAATCCTTAAAAGATTTTTGTTATATCTAGTTTCACATTAGTGAGCACATATTAACACTGAATTTAGAAAAGAGAAAAAAAAGCCTCTTACCATACAATAGTAAATTACCTCTACGAATGCTTTGATTCTAGTCAGAGATTTTTTTTTTAACCAGGTAACATTATATAGCAAATTCACAGAAATGACTTACCATAAATAGCACATTACTAAAATTTTGAAGTTATAAAAATATATCATAATATATAATTTGGAAACTATTTATAAATTTGAGCATAGATAATCCAAGAGCTTATGACAAATCAAGAATGTAAAATTTAGGCTAGTGAGAAAATTCAGTTTGAGGGTGGAATAGAATAAGAAAATGGTTTGTCTAGTACAACTTCACTCGTTAACACAATATCATCAACTCTGTTAAAAGTTCTTAGTTGACCTCTTCAAAATAGCAGCAGAGGGTTGTTTTAAAAAGTACGAAACTTAATTAAAACCAATAGTACGGTATTAATTTACTGAAACATTCTAGCTCCCCCATTAAACATTTTACATGTTCTAAAAACAATTTTTTTAGATCCCCTTCAAATAATCTCCCCAAAGCATAACTATACTGCAGGCTTTTTCTCACAGCTCCTCCCCAATCCTTTATTTTAACTTAGAAAATGTGTAATAAAGAGCTGGAAATATGAAGGAATAACACTAAAAACGCAATCTGAAAATGCAATGCGGTTCCCATCTGCTTCTTTGGAAGATAATTTACCACTAGTGATGACAACCGTGTCAGGTGTTACTTGCTTCAGTCAGAGAAGTACACCTAGTAGGTTCTCCTTTATTAGGTCAGAGTCACAGTGGTAAAGGGCGAAATGAGTGTGATACCCTGCAACCTCACCAGCATACAATATTCATCACTATTGCAGCTACCANCTTCTTTGGAAGATAATTTACCACTAGTGATGACAACCGTGTCAGGTGTTACTTGCTTCAGTCAGAGAAGTACACCTAGTAGGTTCTCCTTTATTAGGTCAGAGTCACAGTGGTAAAGGGCGAAATGAGTGTGATACCCTGCAACCTCACCAGCATACAATATTCATCACTATTACATCTACCACTAAACACAAACTAGAATCAGAGAAGTCCTTGAGTCCTTAGGAACTGGAGCTGGAGCTACAGCGCAGGGTCCAGGCTCACACAGCGCCGGTTCACCCCTAGTCAGTCTCACTCTGTCGCCACCCCCTTAGGGAATTTCTCTCCCAGGAAACATTTCCTAATTTGAGGTTTGTTTCATTTAGTGCCGTTATAAGGTGGGAGTGGCTGGTCGCTTGTGGACTTGGATGTGTAGCCAGGTTTTTACTCTTTAATGGTTGAAGTGAAAGTGAAAGTGTTAGTAGTTCAGTTGTGTCAGAGTCTTTGCGACCCCGTGGGCTGTAGCGCACCAGTCTCCTCTGTCCATGGGATTCTCCAGGCAAGAATACTGGAGTGGGTTGCCATTCCCTTCTCCGGGGATTTTCCTGACCCAGGATCGAAACTGGGTCTCCTGCATTGCAGGCAGATTCTTCACCCACTGAGCTATGACGGAAGCCCTCTTTAATGGTTAACCCTGGTCTAAATATGTGGTTGAGTTTTTATTTATATCATCTGTGACACTGACCAGACCAGGCATTTGGGGCACATTTCAAATTCTTCCCACATACTTGAGTGTATATTGCATGTTTAGTTGTCTTTAAATATTGCCTGAGCTATATGAAATTTCAAAACCAAGCAAGGAGAATGATGACCATTGCCATCTTAAGGTCAGTGTTTTGTTCCACGTGCTGGAGATACACTAGAGGCCACACAAAAGCACAGAAGACTGTACAGGCACAAAGAAGCCCCTGTCTCAAGTTTTAGTTCATGGTCATGATTGCCTTAGTATTAATATACAAAAAAAAAAAAAAAAANGAATGATGACCATTGCCATCTTAAGGTCAGTGTTTTGTTCCACGTGCTGGAGATACACTAGAGGCCACACAAAAGCACAGAAGACTGTACAGGCACAAAGAAGCCCCTGTCTCAAGTTTTAGTTCATGGTCATGATTGCCTTAGTATTAATATAAAAAAAAAAAAAAAAAAAAAAGTTATAAAGGCTCAGGAGAGCTCTTGCCCAACGGCACTGTCTCCATCGATTTTTCTCACTGTGGTGTCTCACCTTGTGCCACAATTTTCTTAGCATGGTTGTGCATCCTGAATCACACTGTTAGTTTTGTGGTGATGGGAATTAAACCTAAATCACAATGATGGTGAAAAAATCACGCTGGGGTCCCTGGCTACTTGGTATATTGAACTGTACTGTACTTTGTGATTCGACTCCGGGTTGTGGTAGGGGAGGCGGAACCGAGGGTGTTGCTAAAGTGATGCTCAGAGGAACCCCTCAAGTGACCGATGGTGGCTGTGCCCCCTAGGCTGCTACTCAGGCCCCCGCCACCTCCTAGGCTGCCTAGCCCGGTGCCGCCACCACTTCCTCCACCAGCACTGCCCAGCAGGCTGCTGCCGCCGGTGATGCCGGCGCCGGAAACTACCCTCTCAGTCACAATCACGTTGTGGGTGTTTGATAACTCAGGGTGCATGCTCAGATTGCCCACTNGTGGCTGTGCCCCCTAGGCTGCTACTCAGGCCCCCGCCACCTCCTAGGCTGCCTAGCCCGGTGCCGCCACCACTTCCTCCACCAGCACTGCCCAGCAGGCTGCTGCTGCCGGTGATGCCGGCGCCGGAAACTACCCTCTCGGTCACAATCACGTTGTGGGTGTTTGATAACTCAGGGTGCATGCTCAGATTGCCCACTATGCCAGAAGTTGGCTGGATCACCCTTTCCGTCACTACTACATTGGAAGACTGCCTAGGATCAGGGATGGTCAGAGTGGCTGGCAGACTTGAAGTTGGTGCTATTACCCTTTCTGTCACTATCACGTTTGACCCGTCTCTCAAGTCAGGCATCTCTAGCATCCCCTGCAAGTCGGCGCCGGAGATGGGACCGACTACCCGCTCTGTCACTACCACGTTTGATGCGTGTCGGTTATCGTGAATGTGGACAGCGGGCTTCAGAGTGCCCGAGGAGGTGTAAGACTCGGTCACGGTGATATTACCATAGCCCAGAGGATCAGGAATCGGCGTAGGGTGCTGTACCCCAGGTCCCGAAGGGTAGGTGTTCTCAGAGATGACGGTGGTGGTGCCGAAACGTGGGGAGATGGGTGGGTGTCCACCAACAGTGGGCTCTGTTCCCTGCGGAGGGCAGACCGGCTCAGTGCTGTCCGGTGGCCAAGAGGGATCAGAGTCTGGAAATGGTTCAGCGTCTTTTCCCAGGCTGATGTCTGCCAACTTCTTAAACTTCGGCCCCAGTGTATCCAAGAAGCTGTCATCCAAGTCTTCTCCAATGAAGCTACAACAGCCCACAGAGCCGGCAGGGGAGCCTGCACCTTCAATATCGTAGATGAGCAGACAGTCATTGGATGGGCGTCCTTCGTCTTCATCCGCATAAGCATATGCTTTCTGAATTTGTAGACGAAAGAGAAAACGGAATGATGAATACATTTTTAACAATAATAGAAGTCTTTATCATTACTTCTTCTTCCAGGGCTTCACCAGAAAACTACACATAAAGCAAAATTCTAACATCTTCCAGAGACCCTTGTTGTTTAGTTGCTAAGTCGTGTCTGACTCTTTGCGACCCCATGGACCGTAGCCTACCAGGGTCCTCTCTCCATGGGATTTTCCAGGCAAGGATACTGGAGTGGGCTGCCATTTCCTTCTCCACAGACTCTTTAGAAGTCATTATGTAATTACTTGAAAGAGTTTGGTTAGAAATTACTTTAACCGTAATTTTGATAATATATTTTGATATTTATTTAGATGGACTTTTTCATGGTGCACTTTGGACACAAAATCATGAAAAGAATCACATGAATTATTTTTCAACCAACTTAGAAGGACATACTTACAGAACTTAAAGTATGCCAGAATTGTGTCTTTTTTGGATTTGTTTAAAAGACACAGTTCGTAGCTGATTTGGGTTCATTCGGGATTGTACTTGTCTTCCTTCAGATGAAGTGAATATGGTTATTTATTTCAATGTGGTTTTTAAAGCAAGATAAGAGGAGAATTTGACACTGGGCCTATGCTACTTTGAGGTTCAAAATCGAAGGTGACCAAAGACAGTTCTTAAAAATGGAACTTCTGTCAAGTCAAAGTGAATGCTTTATCTCATCTCTCTTGTCTGCAATACTGGATTGCAAACTTTTAGGTTAAACAGAAACACCTAGCAAAGCAACTCATTGTGCCATTTCAATTCAAAATTATGTTTTGAGTCCTTACTGTTTGCCAGATACTCGATTAGGAAGTTGGCAATAAAGTAATGAGCAAAACCAGGTAAAGTCCCTTTCTCATAGGGCTTACATTTCAGTAGGATGAACCAGAAAATAACACATAAAGGTATCTGTCAGAAGGTGCAGAGTAAAGGAATAGAGAGATGGGGTTTCTTTTTCAGATAGAGTGGTCAGGGAAAGCATCTCATAAAGTGATGTTTGTTCAGAAACTGGAGTAAAGTCATTAGGAGAGTAAAGCAGAGAGAAAGGGTTCTGGACAGAAGGAGCTACAAGTGCGAAAGTTTTGAGGCAGAAATTGTACTTTTCATGAAAATAATATTGATGTGTAGGAACATGGATAAGAAATATGCCTCTGGATTTCAGCAACAGTCCTCTTATTATTTGCTACTATTTGAAAGATTTTTACTGGTATTTCAGTTCAAAATATCAGCCACTGGGTTCAATCCCTGGGTTGGGAAGATTCCCTGGAGAAGGAAATGGCAACCAGTGCACTATTTTTGCCTGGAAAATCCCATGGACAGAGGAGCCTGGCAGACTACAGCCCAGGGAGTCAGACATAGACACGACTGAGTGACTTTTTCACTGTTTTTCTGATTAGGAGAGTTAATGAAGGTGTTTTAGGCCAGGATGTATAAGGACATAAATGTATGAGAGGCAGTCTCAGAGGTAAGAAATTTTTGAAGGTTTAAGTGTCCTATGAAGTATGCTGCTGCTAAGTCGTTTCAGTCATGTCCAACTGGGCTACCCCATAGATGGCAGCCCACCAGGCTCCCCCATCCTTGGGATTCTCCAGGCAAGAACACTGGAGTGGGTTGCCATTTCCTTCTCCAATGCATGAAAGTAAAAAGTGAAAGTGAAGTTGCTCAGTTGTGTCCAACTCTGTGCGACCCCACAGACGGCAGCCCACCAGGCNGGTATTATACTATTAAAAGAAATGGGTTCCCCCCCCCCCCCCGTCATTACTTAGGGAAGTATTAAAGGAGAAATATTCCTCAGAGATTGTAACATTTGGCTCATCCCTCTGTCATCCTCTAAAGCAATGTTAAAGACCTCTTGGAGAATCCATTGAACATTATACCGTCATATCTAGATCCTTGACTAGGTCCTCTCTAGTGACCACAGGATGTGGTCTTTCTCTTTTTTGAAAAAATTTTAATTTATTTGCTTATCTTATTGTTTTTGGCTGTGCTGGGTTTTTTGTTGCTGCACGCATGGGCTTTTCTCCGGTTGTGGCAATTGGGGCTACTCTTTAGTTGTGGCGTGTGGGCTTTTCACTGTTGTGGCTTCTCTTGTGGCTGAATACAGGCTCTAGGCCCACAGGCTTCAGTAGTTGTGGCTTGTGGACTCAGTAGTTGAAGCTCCAGGCACCGGAGAACAGAATCAATATCTGCGGCGCATAGGCTTAGTGTCTTGGGAGCATGTGAGATCTTCCCGGATCAGGACTTGAACCCATGTCTCCTGCATTGGCAGGCAGATTCTTTACCACTGAGCCTCCAGGGGAGCCTGTGGTCTACTTCTAAAAGCTCCCATGCGTGATGCTTCTTTTTCATTATCAAAGTGTTGTTGTGAAGTAAGTATTATTTCACAGAAGGCAAAAGCAAGCCCCAGAGAGTTCGATACTGAAACTCCAAATAAAAATCTTATCTACTTAAAAATATTGTAATATATAGTGGAACTATATATAACTTTGTTCTGTGTTTTCCAAGTCTCCTATAAATATGTTATCATACCTTCATAATTTAAAAAATAAAAGTTAAAAAATAGATACTAAAAAAAAAAAAGAAGACTCAGAAAAGTTGGATAACCATGGAAAGACTCAGACAATTGAATTTAGAAGCTGGAGTTCACCCCTTCTTCTCTTTGGCTCTCCTTTTCCTAGACTGTGCAGCTTTAGCATAGCTTTTGAACTGTTGTGTTGGAGAAGACTCTTGACAGTCCCTTGGACAGCAAGGAGATCCAATCAGTCAATCCTAAAGGAACTCAGTCCTGAATATTCATTTGAAGGACTGATGCTGAAGCTGAAGCTCCAATACTCTGGCCACCTGATGCGAAGAACTGACTCACTGGAAAAGACCCTGATGCTGGGAAAGATTGAAGGCAGGGGGAAACAGGGACAAAAAAGGATGAGATGGCTGGGTGGCATCACCGACTCGATAGGCGTGAGTTTGAGCAAGCTATGGGAGTTGGTGATGGACGGGGAAGGGTGGCGTGCTGCACTTCATGGGGTTGCAAAGAGTCGGACACAACTGAGTGACTGCACTGAGGTGAGATGAAGTCCCCTCCAGGTCAACCCCTGCCTATGTTTGTAGTCTCAACCCTCATCACACTGCCAGACACACCCTTTATTTCTTCTCTGCTGGAGTCCTTTATTGCAGTTACCTGCATTCTCATTGTTTCGAGATTGTGCACGTTGATTTTTTCTTCTTGTCCAGTAGGCTAGCTCCTAGTCATCTGTTAAAACCCAACTCAGAGTTTACTTGCTCTATGTAGCCTTTTCTGATTGTTTCAATCAATTGCTCTTACTGTCTTCTTCACTCAAACAGCAATTTGAACCTGTCTGTTATGGTGGTGGTTGGTGGTGATTTAGTTGCTGTGTTCGACTGTTGTAACCCCATAGACTATAGCCCACGAGGCTCCTCTGTCCATGGGATTTCCCAGGCCAAAATACTGGAGTGGGTTGCCGTTTCCTTCCCCAGAGAATCTCCCCTTCCTAGGGATCAAATTCAAGTCTCTTGCATTTCAGGCAGTCTCCTGCATTGCAGGTGAATTCTTAACCAACTGAGCCACCAGGGAAGCCTGTTACGGTACTTCCCTATTACATTGAGACTCAATGCAAACTAGTTTTTATCCTCCACTGAACTCTAAGAAATCAAACTGATTTTTTTTATGTCATAAACCCAACACCAAACATAGAAATTTCTTGATAATTTTGCACAAAATAAGAATGTATAGAATATATTTCATCAAAGAGACAGAAAACTAATTGCCTCCCTAGTTTTTTTGGAGGGACACATAAGAACAGAACTGTTCAAATACTTACATCCTAGGACCAAGAATCCCATGATGAGTAGTCCAATGCCAGCAGGACCAAAATGTACATTATCTCTTAGTGGCTGATAAACACCAGGTTGACCTCCAGCATAACCATCTGTGCCAACAGCTAAAGTGTTTTGGTCAATACCAACGTTAGTTGCGTAGCCATTAGTGGTAACATGTCTGGAAGTAAGGCCATATTCAGTGGTAGTACTTCCATTTAAATTTGTACGATCAGTTTCCCAGCCACCGTTTTCAAGGTTAATAACAATTGTACCAGTACAAGTTCTTTGAAGAGCATCTGTAACAAAGTTTAAAATGAAAGAAATATTTTATACATTTAGTTTAATAATTGTTGGACGACACAAAACTATTTTCTCTTTGCATAAATACTTATTTCAGTGTCTTAATTCCTACCAATTCCTACCCATATTGTCTTTTGTCTGTGACTCAGTTTTTAAATCAAATCATTACAAGTAAATGTTAGTGCTTAAGAAAAACTGTTCCATGTGTTGAGAAACATACATAGTAGACATCACGTTATGTGTCGGTCAGCAGTGTGTTATAAGCCAGTGTGGAGACATTTCTAGACTATGTGTTGCATACTTCTCCATATTTTGTTTGCTGTTTTACTGTCTTTCATCTTCAGTTTTTTTTTTTTTCCTTTTATAGGCCGACAAAACCAAAAGACTTTGAGCAGGTTGGTCTGTCATTTGCATAGAAATCACCTACTGATAAAACATCATATCCTCAAACTCACAACTGTCAGTTCAAACGACTTATAGGAGGGAAAATTTTGCAGTATTGGAGGTTGGGGGGGGGTGTAGATTTTCATTATTAATAAAGTGAAGAACTTTTGTTTCACTATCAGATATTCCAAATTTGCTTTCTTCTTGTCCTTAGAAGTTTAGGTAAATCATTTTCTTTGTTGGCTGAACATGAGAGGAGAGAGATTTGTGATTTGTTGCCACTTAATGGCTCCACCCTTGCTATTAGCTTCAGCAAGTTACTATAATTGTTATTGTTGTTCAGTTGCTAAGTTGTGTTAGACTCTTGCAACCCATGAGCTGTATTATCTCTATGTTATAGATGTAAGTTTTGTTGTCAGACTGTTCATCATTATCATTCTAAAATCTGGCACAATGGCTAACGTTTGGTTAGAATTGAACACATAGTTTCTGAATAAATGAATAAAAGTATTCCTGAAAGCAGGTGATAGAGAGAGGCTTACATCTAGTCTGTGTGTATGTGTGCATGTGTGTCCAGTTGTGTCTGATTCTTTGTAACCCCATAGACTGTAGCCCACCAGGCTCCTCTGTCCATGGAATTTTCTAGGCAAGAATTCTGGAGCAGGTTGCCATTTTCTACCCAAGGAGGTCTGCCTGACCCAGAGATTGAACCCAAATCTCTTGAGTCTCCTGCATTGGCAAGCAGGTTCTTGGCCACTGCACCACCCGAGAAGCCCACATCCTAATCTCCCTGAAATCAAAGTCCAGGTCATTCAGTCAAGCTAAGCTGGTTCTATTGTTATTGCTGTGTCAGAGTACAACAATTCTATTATTACTGTTTTTGTTATTTTTATTATTATCATCAGATCCAATGTTTATCCCAGAAAACTGTATTTTTTAATGACAAAGGTAATGTTCCCTACTTGCCCTAAATGAACAGTTTTAGTAAGCTGAAGTTTCAATTTCTCCTTCATGTGTCCAGTTAAGCTTGATGTTGGGTGTAAGAAAAGGAGTAAACTAGCAATTGCTTAAGACAATTTCAGCACTGAAATAAGCTTTATCTGTGGGTGGAGTGAACATTTCTATTTCTAATACACATTTTAAAAACTACATTTATTTTGACTGATTGTGGAAAAGACCAGCATAATTTGGTAAAAATTCTGAATTAATGAATGCCTTTAAAGAAATGCTCCTTTATTTCTTTTTAATCTGTGAACCAAGTGGAAATTGTCGATCCCATTTTAGGACAATTGAAAGAAAAAGAGAAGAAGAAAGAGAAGCTGAAGTAGCAAACATTGCTTAGAATTAGCTTCGAGGAACCTTCCTCCTAGTGATCTAACCTAGTTTAAAGCTGTTGATCTTGAAAAGTAATAAACTGGCTAATTCCCAATTGTTTACATGAAGTTGTACATCAACTAAGGATCATATAAAGTTAAGCTAGCTTGGCTTTGTGTCTATTTGAAAATAATTTTACAATATCATTAAACATTTTCAATTACCGACATTAATAGGAACTAACATTTATTGAAAGTCAGCACTTGTCTAGCACTTTACTGTAATAACTCCTTGAATGTGAAAGTGTTAGTTGCCCAGTCATCTCTGACCCTTTGCAACCCCATGGACTGTATAGCTCACTGGGCTCCTCTGTCCATGGAATTCTCCTGGCAAGAATAACGGAGTGGGTTGCCATGCCCTTCTCCAGGGGATTTTCCCCACCCTGGGATCGAACCCAGGTCTCTCTCATTGCAGGCAGATTCTTTACTGTCTGAGCCACCAGGGAAGTACTTAATAACTCCTTACGTACTTCTAAATCCATAATGTTACTGTCCCACTTTATGGAAGAGAATCTGAGGGATAAATAGGTTAGATAACGTCTCTAAAATCTGTAGCTAGTAAGTGATGGTACAATATACCAATCCATTTTCATTCCAGAGCTCACGATCCTAACCATAAATTATAACGTCTCTTGTATCATTCAGGATTTGATTCTGTAATGCCCAGTATGATAATTTTTGTTGGAAAAAGCGTACTTCAAAATACAATAATTAAAATTTTAGTTTCTGAATGTATATGTATATACAAATTCCATGTATATCTAATATAACGGTATACATAAATTTCATGAGAAGGGAAAAAAATAAGTTGATTTCTTACCATCAATAGATAGAATTGTTCCTTGGTATTTTCCCCCAAGTATTTTGTATTGTTCCATAGTAACTTTATTTCTCAAAGTAATTACGGCTGTTTTTGAGTCAATAGCGAGCAGGTCAGTTGGATTTCTTCCCATTACGTATCTGTTTTTGAAAGACAGTGGTACAAATTAACGTTAGTTATGTAGAGAGAGAGAGAGAGATTGATTTTGATTTTTTTTTAAAGAATAATTGCTTTCCAATGTTGTGTTGGTTTCTGCTGCCATCCAANGCTAACACAACACTGGAAAGCAACATGCTCCAGCTCCTGCTCAATCGCTCAGTCGTGTCCAGCTCTTTACGACCCTATGGACCGTAGCCTACCAGGCTCTTCTGTCCATGGAATTCTCCACTGGGGCAAGAATATGGGTTGCCATGCCCTCTTCCAGGGGATCTTCCTAACCCAGGGACTGAACCCACGTCTCTTGCTTCTTTTGCATAGGCAACTGGATTCTTTACCACTGAGCCACCTGGGAAGCCTTAAGCAACTATATTCCAATAACATTAAAAAAAAAAAACAGTAATGGCACAGTGTGGTAAGAGCTATAATACTCATATGGAGTGAGTTGACTACAGAGCAAAAACTTTTAAAATTCATTTGTGAGGTCTTTCCACCCCACCATTGTTCTTGACTACAGACACTTTTCAAAATACATGTGTACATATAATACAGTGATTTTTCATGATCAAGTAGAAACATTTGGATATGTAGAGTTTAAAAAAAAACTACAAAGTATGACCTTTTCCTTAATGTAACCAACTTTTTCATATCAAAGTTATTGTTGGCCAATATTAAGTGCTGATTAAAGTAAGAAAGTAACTGATATGAGTTAGCTAAATCTAATTGATTTCAGTGGGTGGATTTGCAATGGGAAAATCAATCAATCAAATCTTCCAAGGGGACTATCATGATATGTGGAAATGAGCTAACTGATCAATAAAATATATAAACACAGGAGTGTCAAACTTTCAAGATACAATTATTTTCACATTTTAAACCTTCACGCTTTCCATCTTACATTTTTCACAGATTTTTATTCTTTGTTAAACACTCTAAATTAAGTAACAGTTCACCAATTTGTATGTTATATGATTGAATTTCAAAAATAGTGAAAACTATTTTAATTCAGATACAGTTCAATATGTGGTGAAAATTAGTTGGAAAAAATCAGTCTTACCTAACAGTTGTTGAAGGCCGACCAGTGTCAAGATCCAAAGCTACATACTCTCCTATTTTATAGTTTTGTCCCATATTACTAGTTACTACAAATGTCTTTGAACCTGGACGGAACACTGAGCCTTCAATTATGTTTAACACGGTCACAGAGACGGCAGTTGCTGTGAGTTTATATTGAGACATAATTGATTGATGAAATTCAGCTTTATTTCTAACACCAAGACTAAGTTGCAGATTACTTGCAGCTTCAAAATCTAGGGGCTAGAAAATACAGAGTGAAATGGTTTTACTAGAAGGAGAAAAAGCATTCTAGAGGAAAAAGAAATTCTTTGATTAGAGACAAAAGAAATTCTTATATCTTTAATAAAATATAAATACATATAAATACACAATCTATTCTTATTTTATGTTCAATTCAGTACAAATACATGAAAATACAGTAAGAAAAAAATCTAGTAGTCTTAGATCCTTTGTTGAAAAGGTTAAAAATGCGTGAGTTCTAACTGTCCACAAAATTAAAAAATTTTAAATAATACAGATGGTGAAATCCATTGATTTTGTAGTGCAAAAAGAGCATATGTTAGTTGCTATCATTTCACGTTTCTCAGAAAATAGCCCTATTTATTACAAAGAATGGGCCAAATATATCTAGTCTCAATCATTTGACTGATTTTATCCATAAAGAACTATTCACAAGAAATTTTATTTTGTATATGTGATTTCTTTCAATAAATCAAATAATAGAATATAATATGTAAATAATGAAATCCATAGTTTATTTAATATATCCAGGAAAAAATTCATTTTATATTATAAAATTATCAAGTAGTCATTTTCATTAAGAAAGATGTTGTCAAAATCCACTACTCATATAATCCACAACTATGCAGTATACACATAAATACCAACTACATTTTTCTAAATTTTCACAAGAGTAGATTAGATGACCATCAACTCACACATTGAGCTCTCCAGTTAGCTTAAATTTTCAGTCTTTGCTCTAATATTATCTCTATTTGAAACTCCAAGAATGGTTATAAAATTATGTATATATACACATCATATGCACTTATTGTGGTGGACGGTGGAGCCTGGTGGACTGCCGTCTATGGGGTCGCACAGAGTCGGACACAACTGAAGCCACTTAGCAGCAGCCGCAGCAGCAGCAGTCACTAAGTCATGTCCAACTCTTGCGACCCCATGGAATGTAGCCCACCATGCTCCTCTGTCCATAGGATTTTCTAGGCAAAAATACTGGAGTAGAGTGCCATTTCCTTCTCTAGGGGGATTTGCCCGACCTAGGGATCAAACCTGGGTCTCCTGCACTGCAGACAAATTCTTTACTGACTGTGCTACCAGGGAAGCTCTATGCACTTACTACATGCATATAATCCTAAGAAAAAAATTGATACATGATGTCACACACATCTGGGAGAAAAATCAACATTACACAGATAGAGATATTGAGGCCAGATAGATAAATCAATTTTCTGAAGTAACATCATAGTTTGGGGTGTAATAGATAAGGACTCAGTTTTCCGAGCATGGAATTCTAGATAGGATAGTGGAAAAAAGAATGTGAACTTAATAGCTAGAGAAGTCAAGGTTTGAATGTCAGTTGTCCCACTTACTAGAGATGAGAACTAAGCAGGTTACAAACTCTCTCTGAACCTCAGTATGTGGGCATAGAACTTAATTTGCAGGGATACTGTAGAGAATAAATTAAGGCATGCATGCAATGACTAAGTGAATGGGAGCTCTAGGTATGGTGACATTTATGAAGACATATGAGACAAATGATCACACATTCCTATAGGGACACAATTCCTCAGGAGTTCATTTCCCAGGGCAATTTTGAAGGAAGGAAATAGTTAAAAGAGGATTGCATTTTACCATGAGGAATATGTGTTGCATGCATCAGATACAATCCATGCACAGCTATTGCAGATTTTTAAAAACTGACTGACAAGTCTAAACAGCAGAGGGTGAAACTTTCACTGTCGACTCCCTAGGAGTCAGACATTTTTTCTCATTGAATCCCAGAGAAAATTCTACTGCAGTTAAATTGGTGGATAAATAATGTAGTGGAGACACAGAAGAACTCTGTTGACTGGGATGATCTGGACCAAATCTCTAGCATATGTATGCCTGTAATAATCCTGGGTCAGCAGCCAATGTGAGATGAGAATTTGATAATCCTACAATTACAGTGGGCTTCCCTTGTAGCTCAGCTGGTAAAGAATCTGCCTGCAATGCAGGAGACCCCGGTTTGGTTCCTGGGTTGGAAAGATCTGTTGGAGAAGGGATAGGCTACCCACTCCAGTATTCTTGGGCTTCGCTGGTGGCTAGGCTGGTAAGGAATCCACCTGCAATGTGGGAGATTTGGGTTCCATCCCTGGGTTGGGAAGATCCCCTGGAGGAGGACATGGTTACCCACTCCAGTATTCTGGCCTGGAGAATTCCATGGACTGTAGACTAATTTTAATTGTGTAAAAAACTCTGGATAAACTAACAACTTTTAATGCATATGATGAATATTGTTAGTGAATAATAATTGATCTACAGTATTGACAGGGACACCTTTTTTTAGGCCGTGTTGAATCTGCTTCAAAATAAAATTCTTCAAACTAAAAGGATTAATCAGTTATTGTTGCAAGCATAAAACAAGATTCATGTTTAAAAATGCTTCCCCTTTATATGACCTGTGAGGGAATATTGTATTGATAGGAAAGAGTTTCAAGTAAAAACTTCAGTGCCTATTTTTATAAAATGATATAAGCAGAAAAACTCTCTATAAAAGGCTCTATATCATATATAACCCTAAAACAGTAATTTTTATTCTTTTACCCATTCAAGTTTGTGAAGTGTTAACATCATTTTAAGATTACCACTTTGAAAAAAGCCAAGAAAACAAAATATTGGATAGGATATAATATAATAGGGTACCATACCTTAACAACCTTTAAAGTTCCCACATTTGTTCTTTCATTCATTTCTATTTCAAACCAATTCCCCTCATTTCCAGAGATGAAGAAAATGACTGCCATCCAGTTAGCTGAGAACTCCTCATCCAAATCTATTACTCTAATCTGGAGCAAATTTGAATTCAGAGTATTTTCTTCAATGGTTATGGATTGCTGAAACAAGAAACAAAAATATTTTAGCACAAACTATGTGAGAAATAGAATTATACTAGTTTTATATAGAATGTTTATAATTATTCATGATACAGAAAGGGGATCCATGTTTGTGGTCTAACTTTTCATTGTTCAAATAAGAGTTTTTTTCATATGTATTATATAAACAAACATGAGATGAAATATGTGTGTACCTTTGTGTTATGGCTTAAAAATAACTAACATGTACATCTGTAAAGAGAATTGTTAGAACAAATTTTAGAAGGTAAGGAAACTAAAGTTATTAAATTCAAGGACTGGACTTCGCTGGTGGTCCAGTGGCTGAGACTCCATCTTCCAGTGCAGAAGGTAGGGGTTTGATCCCTGGCTGGGGAACTGAGATCCCACATGCTGACACATACACACACACACACCAAACTTTGGGACACACACACACACACACACACACACACACACACACACACACCAAACTTTGGGACTTCCTTGGTGGTCCAGTGGCTAAGACTGAAAGCTTCTAATGCAGGGGGCCCAAGTTCAATCCATGGTCAGGAAATTAGATCCCACATGTTGCAACTAAGACCAGGTGCAGCCAAATAAATAAATACTTTTAAAAAATTCAAGGACTAGTACTTACTGTTGGCAATTCTATGTATGGGATGTTATCATTGACATCGAGGATTTTAATGTTGCAGTCACACTCTGCTGACATACCATCTGCCCCCCCATCTCGGTCTGAGCCTCTTACAGCTAGAGAGTACTGGCCATATTGCTAAAAAGACACAACAAACAATATCACAGTTGATGTAGACAGTTCTTATTTTGTCTTGTACAAAGACCTTTTAAAATGTTGGCTCAACATTTGCATAAATCTATGATGAAGATAGAGGTAACACAGAATGTTGAAAATTCACAGATCTCACATAAATCGATATGAAGTTGCCACTTCTATTCCCAACAATGCCTATCCAGCATTATTTAAAAGAAGCAAAATTTTTAAAAGCCCTCATTCCTTATCATATGCTGAAAAATCATATAAGGGATGAAGCAGACCAAAATTGTCAGGAGGGGAGAGATTGTTTACCAGGAATGTATAGAATGGAACTTCTGTACCTAAATTATTAGCCCCTGAATGTGCAAGTAGAATAAAGAGATAGCAAATGTTTGCATTTCTGGGGAGTGGCAGGATGTGGCAGTACAGTCACTGACGATCTGTTTGCTTGATTCTATTCGATGGTACTTAAATTTTTAGAAGCTGGTAAAAGCAATGAAGCCTTTTCTAGATATACGTATGTGTGCATCCTCACTCAAAATTCATATACTTTTAGAGGATTCATAGTTAGAGACGTCTTGAGAGCTCTCCACAAATCCCAGGTTAAGAATATCTGCTCTGAAAAAAAGGGAGAGGCCTCAAATTAATAAGATTAGATATGAAAAAAAGAGAAGTAACAATGGACACCACAGAAATCATGAGAAACTACTATGAGCAACTGTACACCATAAAATGGACAACCTGGAATAAAAAAGGGACAAGTTCTTAGAAAGGTATAATCTCCCAAGACTGAACCAGAAAGGAACAGAAAATATGAACAGACTAGTCAAAAGTACTAAAATTGAAACTGTGACTTTAAAACTCCCAACAAATAAAAGTCTAGGATCAGATGGCGTTGCCAGTGAATTCTATCAAACATTTAGAGAAGAGTTAACACCTATTCTTTTGAAACTATTCCAGAGAATTGCAGGGGAAGGAATATCCCCAAACTTATTCTATGAAGCCACCATCACCCTCTTACAAAAACCAGACAAAGATACCACAAAAAAGAAAATTATAGGCCCATATCACTGATGAAAATGGACATGAAAATCCTCAACAAAATACTAGCAATCCAAATCCAACAATACATTAAGAGGATTATACCCCATGATCAGGAGGGATTTATCCCAGGGATGCAAAGATTTTTCAGTACCTGCAAATCAATCAGTGTGATACATCACATCAACAAATTGAAGAATAAAAACATATGATCATCTTCATTGTCATCATCATTAAAAGAAAAGCTTTTGACAAAATTCAAAACCCATTTTTGATAAAACTCTTCATAAAGTGAGCATAGAAGGAACATACCTCAACATAATAAAGGCCAAATATGATAAACCTACAACTAAAATTCTACTCAGTGGTAAAAAGCTAGAAACTATTTCCTCTAAGATCAGGAGCAAAGGAACAAGACAAGGATATCCACTCTTGCCAACTTTACTCAGCATAGTTTTGGAAGTCCTAGCCACAACAATCAGAGAAAATGAAATAAACTGAATCCAAATTACGGAAGAAAAAGTAAAACTGTCACTATTTGCAGATGACATGATACTATATATAGAAATTCCCAATGATGCTACCAGAAAGCTAGAGCTCATCAATGCATTTGGTAAAGTTGCAGGATACAAAAATAATACACAGAAATCTGTTGCTCTCACAATGAAATATATACTCTCACAATGAAGGCTCAGAGAGAGAAATTAAATAATGTTACTTCTCATCACATCAAAAAGAATAAAATACCTGGGGATAAACCTACCTAAGGAGACAAAAGACCTGTACTTTGAAAACTATAAGATGCTGATGAAAGAAATCAAAGACAACACAAACAGATGGAAGAATATACCATGTTCTTGAACTGGAAGAATCAATATTGTTAAAATGACTGCACTACCCAAGGGAATCTACAAATTCAATGCAATTCCTACCAAATTACCAATGGTGTTTTTCACAAAACTAGAACAAAAAATCTTAAAAGTTGTATGGAGACACAAAAGATCCTGAAAAGCCAATGCTCTCTTGACAAAAATGGACCTAGGAAAATTAGACTTCCTGACTTCAGACTAGACTACAAAGGTACAGTCATCAAAACAGTGTGTAACTGATACAAAAATAGAAGCATAGATCAATGGAACAAGATAGAAACCCAGAAGTAAATCCATGCACCTATGATCAGTTAATTAACAACAAAAGAAGCAAGACTTTACAATGGAGGAAAGACAGTCTCTTCAATATTAAAAGGTATTCAGTGCTGAGAAAACTGGACAGCTACATGTAAAAAATGAAACTAGAACATTCTTTAACATCACACACAAATCTAACATTATACACAAAATAGATTAAAGATTTAAATGTAAGACTGGATATTATAAAACTTTTAGACAAAAACATAGGCAGAACAGTCTTTCATATAAACTTCAGCAATATTTTTGTCTGAGCCATCTCCTATAGTAATGGAAATAAAAACAAAAATAACAGGATAGCAATGGAGAAACAGACATAGAGAATAGACTTATGGACAGGAAGAGGGGAGGAAAGGGTGAGATGTATGAAAAGAGTAATGTGGAAACTTACATCACCATATGTAAAATAGATAGCCAATGGGAATTTACTATATGGCTCAGGAAATGAAAACAAAGGCTCTGTTATCAACCTAGAGGGGTGGGATAGGGAGGGAGATAGGAGGGAGGTTCGAAAGGGAGGGGATATATGTATACATATGGCTGATTCATATTGAAGTTTGACAGAAAACAATAAAATTCTGTAAAGCAATTATCCTTCCATAAAAAAAAAATAAACAAGTGAAACCTAAATAAATTCAAAAGCTTTTGCACAGCTAAGGAGATCATGAACAAAATGAAAAGACAATCCAGAGACTGGGAGAAAATGATTTGAACACAAGGGATTAGTCTCCAAAATTTACAAACAGCCCATGTGGCTCTATATATGAAAAAACAAACAACACAATCAAAAAATGGGCAGAAGATCTAAGTAGACAGATTCAAGGAAGACATCAGGTGGCCAAAAGTACATGAAAAGATACTTAGCATCACTAAAAATTAGAGAGATGCAAATCAAAACTACATTGAGATATTACCTCACACCAGAGGTAATATCAGCCAGAATGGCTGTCATCAAAAAATCTACACACAATAAGTGCTGGAGAGGGTATAGAGAAAAGGGAATCCTCCTACATTGTTGTTGGGAATGTAAATTGCTGCATCCACTATGAAAATAAATATGGAAGTTTCTTAAGAAACTAAAAACAGAGCTGCTGTGTAATCAGCAGTCCCACTCCTGGGCAATATCCGGAGAAAAGCATGGTTTGAAAGGATGCATGCACCCCAATGTTCATTGCGGTGCTGTTAACAATGAGTAAGACATGGAAGCAACCTAAATGTCCATTGACAAATGAATGGGTAAAGAAGATGTGGTAAATACGTACAATGGAATATTACTCAGCCATTAAGAAGAAAGAAATAATGCCTTTTTGGCAACATGGATGAAACTGGAGATGATCATACTAAGTAAAGTAAGTCAGATAGAGAAAGACAAATATCATATGATATTGCTTATCTGTGGAATCTAAAGAAAAAAATGATGCAAATGAACTTATTTACAAAGGGGAAACAAGCTCACAGACTTAGAGAACAAACTTGTGGTTACCAGGAAGGAAGGCTGGTTAGAGAAGGATAGATTGTGAGTCTTGGATTGACTTGTACAAACTGCTATATTTAAAATAGATAAGCAACAAGGACCCATTTTGTAGCACAGGGAACTCTGCTCAATATCATGTAACAATTTAAATGGGAAAGAATTTGAAAAAGAATAGATACATGTATGTGTATAGCCGAATCACTTTGCTGTACACCTAAAACAAATGCAACATTGTTAATTAACTATACTCCAATAGAGGCTAAAATTATAATAAAATAATATGTGCTCTAGTGGCTTGCCAGTGACTGCACAGTTCCTTTATTGTTTAGAGTTCTTCACCATTACAACTCTTTTCATGTTAAAGGTATCCCACTGGGCTCCTTAAGAAAGTTTGAGAGGGGAAAAACAGCTAAATAGTCAATTTCTTCTGATGGTAATTTTCAAACAAGTAATAAAGGACATAGTGATAACCTGGAAACTGATGGCATTTGGGTTATTATAGAGCACTAAAATAATCTGATTTATCCTAAATCCTGAATCGTTAGCAGGGAGATAGTCATTTTAAATAGCTATAGCACTTAAAATTTAATTAAATATCAAGTATAAAATAAAATTTCCTTATTTATAACCCTGAAATTATGCACATCAGTTATATTCTATCAATATTAAAAAACATAATGAAAAGTTGCTATTTTAAAATTAAATCAAGGGACCACAGGGTGTTATAGAAACCATGTGATGCTGATTCTAATTTGGTAACAATCAGTAATTATTTTTAATTTGTAAATGAATAGACTGGTCTGGATGTTACTGAATTCCTCTCCATCCTTCTGATTCTGTGAGTCATTTCCCAAAGTAATCAGTGGGTTGTCAGTATGTGAGACATAGGAAGAGAAAAGGGAAAAAAAGAGTTCTCTTGTCAAATGAGCCTATGATAGGCTGGATTAAAGAGAGATAAGCAAACAAAACATAAAAGAAAGATAAGCAAGTTTCTTAACCTGTAAAATTCTTGGGGCTTCTACTGTGTTCATCTGCATTGTGACTTACCAAGATGGGGGACATTACAGCAATTGTTTCTTAAATTTATTTCATTGTAGAACCTACTTAGAAAAAATAGAGCTTTTACATTTACCTTGTGTATTTTTATGTACTTTTAGAATGTAGTTTTCTCAAATTGAGACAAATTCAGTACATTAAATGGGAAATGAGTATAAAATCTATTTGAGGAATTATTTTCTTCATCTCACAGATATTTCTCATGTCATTCCCATTATGTGAAAAGGTTATGTAATTAAAATTTTAAACTATTGTTTTCTTTTTCATTTCTTTTTCTTAGAACTCTTGCTTTTAGAATCAGTTCCATTGAGACTACAACCCACTGAAAAGAAAAAAAAAATACCTCTCTGTCTAGAAAATTATTCATTGTTCGAATTTCTCCAGTGTATCTGTTGATAATAAACATCGGTGAATCTGAAGGTTCTTGTCTTATGATCTTGAAGGCTATTTTTGAGTTCAAATTGTTTGGTTCATCTGCATCAGTAGCGTTGAGTACCATCACCAGTGTATCTAGAAGTCAAGAAAATTTATTGCAAATGGACAATTTGCATTTTTGTTGTAATATAGTATACTGCTTTTCTAAGAAGTTAGTCCATGTAATGGGAACTCCACCATTTCCCCTTTCTATTTTTTCAACATGTCAATATCTTAGCTCCTTTTCTATACCTTTGTCTTGATGAAAAGATCACATTTTACCAGGAACTTCAGACATTACTGATATTTAAAACACAAGGAAATATTTTCTTCAACTTTTACATTTCTTACTCTAGTGTAATTATTTTTTAAAGGCTTCTATGGTGAAACAAAGTGATATAAGGACAGACCAACTCTCCCAAATACAGCACTTTCTAGCTATGTGATCTTGGCCTCAGTTTCCACATCTATTAAATGGGGATGAAATTGGATTGTCCTCACTGAGTTCATGGAAGAATTAAATAGTTATATGAAATAAAATTATGTGAAGTTCCTATTGAATAATACACATTCAGTAAATATATTTTATTATTCTATTTTGCGTGGTCTCTAGTAAAGTGCTAGGTATCTAGTAGGTTTAAAGAGATGCATACGTAATTACACACTGCACCTGTTCTTCACCTTTTCCAGTAATCTTATTGGTAGTTTGGATGAAGGATGCTGGAGAATGTGAAGAGCTGCAAGCATTCATAAACTAGACTTCTATACTCAACTCTGAAGCACAATTGGCCTTGTCTTTAGACATAAACTATCAGCTCCTGTCTTTCTCTCTCTCTCTCAATCTCTGTGTGTATTTATTTCAGCATTTTTAAGTGTTTTCAGAGGCAATTATTTCATTAATTGTGGTGCATTCGACTGAGCGACTTCACTTTGACTTTTCACTTCCATGCATTGGAGAAGGGAATGGCAACCCACTCCATTGTTCTTGCCTAGAGAATCCCAGGGACGGGGAGCCTGGTGACCTGCTGTCTATGGGGTTGCGCAGAGTCAGACACGACTGAGGTGACTTAGCAGCAGCAGCTGCAGCAGCAGCAGCATACAATCAAATTTCATGAAACTCTTAAATGATGAAACCTGTATTTCCTAATATGAAAATGTGTTCAAAATATATTTAAAAATTCATGCTGTAGATTAGTATGTAAAATATGGTCACATTTGTTTCTTCTTTGAAAATATGTTTATATATATTTACATGATTATAGAAAGTATGTACCTAAGTAGTGATTCTATTTGCCTCTGAAGAATGGAACAAAGGAGAGCGAAGAANGGAAACCCTCAGAGTAGTCAGACTGGGAGGCTAAATTCTCTTCGCAGTGCCTCCGTCATCACTGTGCAAAACATTTTTGGGATTTTTCCTTAGGAATCCACTACAGAGGTGGTGTGTGAGCAGATTCCTCCCATTTCTTTAGCATTGCGTCTTGCGTATGACAGTTGGAGCTGCTTCCATGGTTGAAGGGAAAGCCAGTATGGAGCCTTCCTCATGCCCTCCTGTTCTACATGCTTCTCCAAACTTATCTTTCACATTTGTGATGTAGTATCTTGACAGAGTTTAGCCTCTAGATGCCTGACTGTTAAGAATGATCTGGAAACCCAGTAGTCTTGTCTACTTAGTAAAGTAGAATACTTACTTGCGTTAGAATTTTCTTCTATTTCTCCTACAAAAGTAGACATAGAAAATACTGGAGGGTTGTCATTTATATCCAAAACCCTGACTCTAAGCTCAAGAGGTTTCTCTAAATCTTGGCCCAGTGAATTCAGAGCCCGACAATAGATCTAGGAGAGAAAAGAGGAATAATTACATGGTGCAACCCATAATTATTAAGTTCTCACTTTCTCTGAGCATTATGCTTAGGTATTGTGGGAAACTAAAAGGACAGTGAGACATAGAATTTCCTACTCAAAGGTAGGCACAAGCAGTACTTATAAGGGGAGGCAAACACAAAGTCAAAATCCCATTCGAGAAAAGGTAACATGATAAGTTACATAAAGGAAGAACAAAATAGCTATGACTTCAGAGGAGGATGTAATGATTAAGAGATCTTCAAAGAAAATTTCAATAGGTGAAGCAGACAATTGGCAGGGTGTTCCAAAAAAAAAGGATTCATGTGAGGAAGGAAGTGAAGTGGCAAAAACTTATTGCTTGGAATTAGGAATAGGGGTTATGGGGTTTGAGAATATGACAAAGGAGAGTCACACAGGGGCTTCAGAGAAATATAGCATTCATGGGATAAGTGGTAGCTATGTGGGTGTTTATATTATTATTATTTGTTGTTCATTCATTCAGTCATGATCGACTCTTTGTGACCCCATCGACTGCAGCACACCAGCTTCACTTATTGGGTGTTACATAAGTGTTATGTGTACTATTTTGCCTATGTGATATACAGTAAGTCTCCTACATATGAACCTTCAAGTTGNCATGGGATAAGTGGTAGCTATGTGGGTGTTTATATTATTATTATTTGTTGTTCATTCATTCAGTCATGACCGACTCTTTGTGACCCCATCGACTGCAGCACACCAGCTTCACTTATTGGGTGTTACATAAGTGTTATGTGTACTATTTTGCCTATGTGATATACAGTAAGTCTCCTACATATGAACCTTCAAGTTGCAAACTTTCAAAGCTGCAAATGTATTATAAATCTATTCTTGTACAGTACTATATAGCCAATTGTATTATTTGGGTACCTAGGCTAACTTTGCAGGACTTACGAATGCACTCAGAACGAAACTCGTTGGTATGTAGGGAACTTACTGTGCGTGTGAGCATGCTCAGTCACTTCAGTCGTGTCCAACTCTTTGTGACCCTATGGACTGTACATAGGGTCTGTATGTACTGTACCTGGGGACTGTATATAGGGTCAGTATGGACTGTACATAGGGACTGTACATAGGGTCAGTATGGACTGTACATAGGGACAGTATGTACTGGGCTCCTCTGTCCATGGGATTGTCCAGGCAAGAATACTGGAGTTGGGTTGCCGTGCCCTCCGCCAGGGGAATCTTCCTGACCCAGGGATCGAATCTGCCTCTCTTACATCTCCTGCGGTGGCAGGTGGTTCTTTACCACTACTGCTATGTGGGNTGTACATAGGGTCAGTATGGACTGTACATAGGGACAGTATGTACTGGGCTCCTCTGTCCATGGGATTGTCCAGGCAAGAATACTGGGGTTGGGTTGCTGTGCCCTCCGCCAGGGGATCTTCCTGACCCAGGGATCGAATCTGCCTCTCTTACATCTCCTGCAGTGGCAGGTGGTTCTTTACCACTACCGCTATGTGGGAAGCCCAGGGAACTTACTGTGTTTCATATGAAAATGCATGTGTTTCAAGAGAAGCTAATAGGCTGGCATGTTGATTTAGAATTTTCAGGGAAACATTGTGGGAGACAAGGCAGGAATACCAATATGGAATAGAAGACTAAGGAATTAAAATAGTTTGAGGCATACAGACAAGCAGTATGAGTGAAAAGCTGCAGGCATAGATTACTATTTGAAGGCATTTTGGAAAATTATGGGGTTTGAATTGGAGAGGGTACAAGATGAAAGAAAGATATTAAAATTTCTCTACTTTTGTTTTTTAAGTATTAACAAGTGTTGACCCTAGTGATAGATGGAAATTGATTAGCAGCCAATGGAGCAGTCAGATGAAAAAACAAAGTAGATTGATTAAGGTTCTTAGACAGGTAATTATGGGAAAATAGCTGGCTCTTGTGATGAGTCATTGGGAAAAAGCAGAAAATCGATCCTTTTTTTGGATTTAATTCAGAACATTTCTGAACTGGAGGAGAGNGCTAATAGGCTGGCATGTTGATTTAGAATTTTCAGGGAAACATTGTGGGAGACAAGGCAGGAATACCAAGATGGAATAGAAGACTAAGGAATTAAAATAGTTTGAGGTATACAGACAAGCAGTATGAGTGAAAACCTGCAGGCATAGATTACTATTTGAAGGCATTTTGGAAAATTATGGGGTTTGAATTGGAGAGGTTACAAGATCAAAGAAAGATATTAAAATTTCTCTATTCTTGTTTTTTAAATATTAACAAGTGGTGACCCTAGTGATAGGTGGAAATTGATTAGCAGCCAATGGAGCAGTCAGATGAAAAAACAAAGTAGATTGATTAAGGTTCTTGGACAGGTAATTATGGGAAAATAGCTAGCTCTTGTGATGAGGCATTGGGAAAAAGCAGAAAATCGATCCTTTTTTTGGATTTAATTCAGAACATTTCTGAACTGGAGGAGAGAAAATTAATTATGGGAGTTTGTGATGGAAGGCCTCAGACTTTTTAGTGAAGTGGGTCATCAAGTCAACTGCATAAAGTGGAAATGAGGTTGAGAGTTTGAAGTTTTGTCACAGCGACTGTGAAGAACAGAGTGAGATTCATTAAGGGTGAGTTACAGTGGCTGTAAAGAATAGAGTGAGATTAGTTAAGGGTGAGTTAAAGTTTCTCCAAGACACATTCTGAGCTCAGGGGTATCAAGCAATATGAATTTATCATCAAGTACTTTCACTCAGGAAAGGCTCCATGTAGAGATCCAGAAATCATCATTTGGCATTGGAGTTAAGAGGAACTGATATTTTCAACTGAATTAAAGATAAAGAAGTAAGTTAGGCACGTGCCCTTCTTGACAAACATTTAGCTTGACATGAGAACTTGATGAGAGATTAGCCATTTTGCTAAGACTTTTAAGCAAACACTCCTCTTTCTCTTAATCTTTTGTTTCTGTCAGGGCATTGAATGCTCATGAAATAAGAGACAACCAAAAATGCCCAATATTGAGACTCTTGAAATCAAATACATATGATCTGAACTTAAGATATTTCAAAAGTAATATAGGCCTGAACATACATATCCATGCACTTACAATGAAAAAAGGGGTGACCTCTCGATCGACTATGGATGTTATATTAATTTCACCAGTTTTTTGATTAATAACAAAGATTCCATAAGGTGGTTGATCAATTCCTACTCCAGAGATGCGGTATGTAACTTGCTGGTTTGCAGCACAATCTGAGTGAATCTGCAAAGAGAACACAGGTGAAAACATTACAGAGAGGAAATCAAAAGTGCAACTGTTTGATGTAATAACTATCTGTCTTGAGCATTGTTGAATGTGTTATCCTGTTATCTTTTGAGAAATGTTGGAAATAGGAATTATTTTCCTAGATAAGTGGAATAATTACAGCTCTAGTATTTTCAGCAGTACATGACAATGTAATAGAAGAAATTCAATTTTAGTTTCTACCAAATAAGAAAAAACTAAAATATCACTCTCATAAATCTAAATCTGTGTAGTTATCATTCATACATTTCACTCATTCAACATTTAAAATGGATCATATTATTTTTAATGTCTGTGCTAATGTTGAGGCCAGTAGGGAACTCCTTACCCTCTTAAGGAGTTTCTCAATATTAGTACATAACTTTGATCTTCTGATTAAATGTTTTTTTAAATGTAAAGTTTTTGAAGAAAGTTTTAAGTGGATTTATGTAAGTGGCAAGAGAGAGTTATCCAAGTCTATTGCAGAAGGTTTTAATTCTGAAAATAGGAGGTTGTATTAGCAGAAAAATCAGAGACCACCCCAAATAAATTTTATGGAAACCAGGGATCTCTTTGAAATTAAAAATTATATGATTGTAAACAATCTTATGGGGGAATCTCTGTGTAAATCTGTGTATATGAATGTATGTATGTTTGTATGTGTGAATCTGTGTGTGGAGATGCTTCCATGTGTGTGTATGTGCACATGCGCATGTGACTGGGTGTTTACTAAAGGAAAATAAAGGAAAATGAAGGGAAAAGAGAATGTGAAAGAGGGTACATTGTGAATGTTCATAGAAAGCTAAAAGTAGAAAGTCAATTCTAAAAGATTATGAGGCAGAAAGAGCACACATTTAAATGATTCCTGTGAATGTGCTGAGCATTAAATTCATTGTTTAAGTCACTATATTTTTTCATCTAGAGTTTAGGGTGATACATGATTGTGTATATTAATTTCATTAATGTTATGAGTCAGTGTTCAACTGTCTACCCAAGTGGCTAAATTTCTTAATTTACACTTTTGATGGCTTCAGTTTTTATAATCTGAATAGCTATAATCTGTTCTGTATCATAACTTCTCAGTGAGATATGCTCATAAAATATTTCAAAGATCGGTTCTTTTGAAAATTTACCTCTGTCTGTTCTGATTTTCGTTTTTTTTGCTTTGGGATTGGTACTTACTTTGGCAATCGGGTTCCTCTTTGAGTTGTCCTCACCTTCACGGCAGGCTGCAGCGAACTTAATCCACTCACGCTTTTGCCTCCTGATGGAATGCCACTTGATGGTGCCATTTTTAGTGTTATAATCTCTGACCTTGGGGGGGCAGGACAAAGTAATAGTATCTATTAACTTTTATTCATAATTCACATTCCACTGGAGATTTTAGAGGTCAGGGCAGTGTCAGAAAGAGAGGATATTTAGTTGGAATAATTGGTAATTTTGATAATCCATTAATTTTAGTGTAACATTAGCTTTATTTATAAAGGATAAATTTTCATTGGAAAATATATTACTTCTCCCAAACTATTTTTGTTTTTTTACTTTTAATTTGGAAAAAATTAACTTGCTATATATTACCTGGATTCTAAAGTCACTGTTAACTTCCAGCACCACCTATAAAAAATAAGATAATCATAATAGTTAATTTTTAATTGAATGCTCTACAATGCATATTATCCCATTGCTTAAGAAAAAAAATTTAAGCAGTCTTGTGGGTCATTAGCAGGTGGATTTGGTTTCTCTCTCAAGGTCTGAGGACAACACTAAGGATTCTTTTATGTTTGGTTTTTACCTTTCAATTTTGCTCTTCTTTTCATTACTTTTTATTGTTAACTTTTTTTTTTCATTCTTAGCCTGTACAGATACTTGTAATCATATGAGCTAGGATATTTGAAACTAGAACCCAGGGAGAATGAGGGCTGGGAACTCAAGATCTCTTAGTAAATCTTACGCCTGAAGACTTGAAAGCACTTGGATGGTATTTAGTGATTTCAATAGTATGTAATGATGCTAAAATATTTGACTATAGTTTTGGGATCTGACTAGCCACAGATGGAAATAGAAAAGAAAATCTGAAGTAAAGAAAGCACATAGAGCAGAAAATATCTGGAAAACTTTGGAATGTTTGCTTTTTCATAGTCCAGTTCTAGATGGAAGATTTTCAAGTATTCTTGAAAATCTTAAGATGATAAATCTTTAATTTGCTTTGAAATATGAGATCAAAACAATTTTATTCATGTAAAAATGAGTTCGTATTTGATGTTTTATTGCTGGCACTAAACAAAACAGATTATATAAATGCATCCTTCCACAGCAATGAAAATAAATTATAAAACTATAAGGATAAATTGCTGTGTAAGCAACTTTCATTAATCCTTTCTCCTGCATTAAACAATTTCCCTGTCAAACAAATAAATTTAGTCAAACAGAACTCTCCCTAGTTTCAGCTCTGGCCTTGATCTTTATATATGATTTGTAGTGTAAAATTATACATATAGTTTAAATTATTTTTTCTAAAGACAAAGGCACTTCTAAAAACATACACTTATATATTAAGTCTACTATATCAATATACTAAAGATATTGTAAAATATCTAAAAATTAAGTGTGGATTTGAAGGATTTGTTTACATTCATTAAATTTAACTTAGAATTAGTTAAAGATGGTATAGATTCTTAGTTTTTATTCACCCCTAAATAAGAAAATTTTAAATTTTGTTTTTTTTTTCAGAATTGCTAATTATGAAAGCTGGTATCATAATTAGACTTTATCTGGACCACTGATAAAAGAAAATTATAGTTTGTATTTTAAAAAATACTAGTCATAGTAATTTCAAAATATAATATTTACTTTTTATAGTCACTTTCAATTTCACCCTTAAATAAAAATAAAATTTTAGTCTCCAAGTACATATTTTAAAAAATTTCCGTAATTCATAATGGTTAATATCAGTAGTATAAAGAGATTATGTTTTTATTATAGAAATTATATACTCATGGTATCAAATGTTAATCATTATCATTAATCACCATTACAATTTACTGGATGATAACTAAGTATTGGAAAATGTGTTTAGAGAAATCCATGCACTCAATCTTCAGTAGTATATGTGGTCAATACTAGAATTCTTTCCATTGTGCAGATGAAGAAATTGAGGTTTGGATATTAATTTAGGGCTAAATACAAAAGCATTTGCCTGCCAATGCAAGAGACTCAGGAGACAGGGGTTTGATCCCTGGGTTGGGAAGATCCCCTGGAGGAGGAAATAGCAACCCAGTCCAGTATTCTTGCCTGGAAGATCCCATGGAGAGAGGAGCCTGGCTGGGTCACAGAATTGGACATGACTGAGTGACTGAGCACATACTCACAGTCCAAAACAATTCAGCCTAAATTTGTGTTTGTGGTATATGTAATATAAGATGGCTTATTCCAAGTAAATTTGTAAGTAAAATATACTATGAAGAATTGACATTATTACAACTTTGAGAATTCAAGATAATTCTGATTTTAATCTAATCTCATAACACCCTATGAATTATTAATAGGAATACTTATATACAATAATAACAGCAATAACAGCAATGCTATGCATGGGGTGGGAGGAGAAAGAAAAATAAATGACCCAAATGGTCCAAGTTACTTTGGGCAAGTAACTGAGTTGTTATTGTAGAGTCCCTCTTGGGTACCGAATTGAAATGATGTGAATGCAGGTATGTATTTCTTGCTACCTATGAACTCATGAGCACTTTTTCCTCTAACTTGTAGGTGTGGAACTGGGAAGTGGGGGTATCTTATTTGTCTGGGAGCCATTTCTTCATAGTTACAGAATTGTGTATGCATCTGTTATCTGTCTTGCGCTTCCCTTACCACACCGAAGTGTCAGTACTTGCTGTTTGTTTTGGAGAACTATGCCAGATGACTAAGAAGCCTTCCAACTTTATGAAGCTGGGTCATTCTTTTTCCCATGAGTAGCAACTCAGGCAGAAGACCAAGCAAGTTTCACCATACAGTCAGGCTCTCAACTGGATTAGTAATTAAAAAACTGCCAAGTCTGCTTAAAATTATGTTTTGTTAACATAATCTTACCGTGATTTGCTCAAAGTCCAGGAAAAAAAAAAAAAACCCTCTGAAATAGTCAAAGGCAAAATAATGAAATAAACAAAGTACTTCATAGGGTCAGAGAACTTTCAGTGTACTTGCTAAATTCTCTTAGTTTTCTCATTTGTGAAATGACAGGGGTAGACTAAATTATATAGTTACCTTTTCCATTCTAACAATAAATCTCCGCGTGCAGTAGGAAAATATTGAAATTTTTTGATCATGGGAAAGGCATGATAAAATTGTGGGTTTAAAAGATTACTCCAACCACAGGGTAGAGGCAGTGATTACAGGCCACCAGCAGTGAGTGTTTTACATCAAATTAGGCCGGAGCTACAGAGCTGAACGGGAGCAGTGGGAACAGACCAGAAAAGATTAAGGGAGAGATACTGCATGGGTGAAACTGACAGGGCTTGAGAACCAATGGGACGTGGGAGTCAAGAGAGGGAAGAATTTCAGGTGATGGCAGTTTTAAACAGGCAGATCAGGAGCAAGGGCATAGCAGAATTTAGCAGGTTAGAACACGGCAAGTTTAAGATGCCAGAGAAGGGCCTGGGTGAAGAGGCTTAGCTATTTGAAAAACACATCAGCACCGTGAACAATGGTGCTTCAGGCCTGATATGTGGAGGAATAACTGCTCAGTTTGCTTAGCTGAAATCATGGGAGAATTTGAAATCACTCAAGGATACAGCCAAGAAACAGCCTGGGGATGAGAATGAAACATGGGAATTCCTACATTCATGTAACTGGGAACAATGATGAAAAATAAATGAAAAGGAGAAAAAGAAGTTGCTGAAAAAAACAGGAAGAAAATGTCATGCAAAATCAAGGATGTCAAAGGAAGGGAAAACTGAAAGACAGATGGGGCGTGAACCATATCAGATGATATAAAATAGCTGAGCAGAGTGATTCCTGAAGAAATCTGAGGTTTTCTAGGACTTTGAATAGGATGCTTTCAGTTAGACGGAACGGACTCTTTCTGACTGAAAGAAATTGGGGAATAAGATAGTGGGGAAAAGGACATGAAAATGGTCACTTTCCCAAGGAATTTGGTGATCAGAAAAAAAAAAAAATCAGAAAGATTCTAATCAGGTAGAATTAGATTACTAATAGTGTGCAAGGAAATATTTTTGGAGAGGGAGACATGAGTTGGATATAAAAGTCACTTGGTTGGAGAGGGAAGTTGAAGGACACTATCCTGAATAATTTAGACTTTGTCTCTAGAACAAGGATAAGGTTATTTGGGGGAAACTAGGGGACTAGTTTGGATTATGAGATGTGTTGGGGATGTGTTCTGTGGAGACCATGATGGAGATGCACTTAGGTATGAAGACTGGTCAAGCTGAGTACATCTCAGCTCTTTTGCCCACTGGATATGGGTGTTGGGGTGAGTCAGGTAGCCGTTCAGTGCCTCAGTTTCTTCCTCTGTATGTGAGACTAAAGCCCTTTCCAGTTAAAATATTCTAAGAAAGCAGTGAATAATTCACTTAAAGCACATCCTCAATGAACCCTCCCTGCATCTCTATTTTAGGAGCTAATCCATATATATATATATATATATATATATATTTAAAAGCCACAAGACACAAAATTGCGTGCTAATATCAATGATTCTAATTAATCTCATTTTTTTCTTTTGACATTGAGGTTTACATTTCCTTACATATAGTATAAATGGTCTTGAAAGTAATAAGTAGTCAGGACAACTTCTTGCATTTAATAATTGTATTATTATTGTGAAGAAACTAGTTCCCGAGTTTCTTCCTCAGTCACATGAAAATTTTTAAAGCATTACATTTTGTGTTTAACTGTTATGTATATCATAAGNATCGATTGGACCTGGTGAAGTTGCAAAGTGAGTTTTAGAAATCAATAGAACTGCAAAATTCTACTGGTTTTATTTTGCTTTTTTCACAGTCACCATGCCATCCCTTATACCACAGTTATAGCCACTCACAAAGATTTCTTATATTTGATACAAAGTTAACTTTGTTTTCTGGTGTAGAATTCTCTAGCCTTCCCCAGCCCCCTGCTAACCACCCATATACACACCAACCTCATGGAAACAAAAAGAAAGAAAGAAAGAAAAATAAATGTAGCATTAATAACATTTTTTGGCTTGCAATGTTATAACAGCTGTAAGCTAGTGTCTGTTCAGGCACCTTGCCTAGATAATGGAATAGTCCTATGGCAAGCTTGGCCTCCATAAGAAGTTTCTTCCACTTTATTCTCCCTGATCTAACCCTCTAATTTGAACAAAGTCTTAAAACTTAAAGGAACATTGAGCAGATTACACAGCATACTTGTAAATACATGGTTGCCCAGCTCTCAGTGGGTTTGCATTAAAGATAGTATCAGTTTAAATGTCTTAAAAGTTTTCAAAATTGCCCAAATATGCTCCTTAATGTAGATTTTCACTAACCAATTTTGAACAGAGGATATAAAGACTTACACAGATTTCTTTCTTTTTTTTAATTGATAAAAGCAAACATTCAGAATAAGGCTAGCAGAAAAGTTTGCTATAGTGATGGTTCACATTCAGAAACAGTATTTTAAAGCAAAAAATAGATTGGATAACTCCAAAGGATATTTATCCAGATCATCTGGTAAAATCAGTAGTAGAAATAACGTGATTTTTCTAAACTGTAGAAAGTGAATTTTTTAAAAAAGTTATGATATTTTAAATGAAAGATTTCAATTCTTTATAAAATAAATTCTTCAAGAAATAATTTTCCTAATGTGTATGAGAAACATGATTGATTCCAAAGTAAAATATGGCAAAAAACAAATGATTCACATGCAAACAGGCAAAAACTATCAAGACTCAGAAAATAAAGGACAAAGGCCCAGAAATCGCTCTACAAAGAGAGAAAGTTACATGAAAATATATGGGTTTGATAAAATGATATGCTGTACTAAAGAATGACTAGATACAAATGGCTATTTAAAGGAATTTTATAGGGTGTAATTAATTAGAAATAATCATAAAAATTTAAAAAGGCATCTTATAGATTCAATGAAAATACATAAGCATCTGAATAAACTTTAAGCAACTGATACTGTAATGGACCTGAATTAGATCAAATGTATATGAAGTTAAAAACAAAAGCATTTTCTTATTTCATAATTAAAAAACACTCCTACTTTCAAATGATATGCTGTGTGGTACTCATTAATCCCTGCCATGTCCCAAATTACGAAATTCTCAGTATCAAGTCCCTGGAATAAAGCTAATGTTTGAAGGGCAGTTTGGAACTATATAGCTACCACTTACTGATGCTCATTTATTAATAAATCCACTGGTTATGGCCTTTCAATTAATGAAGTGAATTCAAGTTAACCAGCATATGTTGAATCAAAGATCTCACTTGTTACTATAGACACTCAACAATCCAGTTCAAAAATGAAGCAAGTAGAGACAAATATTCACCACAGCACTACATCCTGCCAAACTGGAAGACACAATTTACCTGGCATTTGCCTCTTTATAGTATATTAACATTATGAGAGAGACTACAATTTTCAATTTTTCAACACAAGAGAAGTTGATACAACGCACTAGTGCTGCACTTAGAAGTCGTCTCTAAAGAGAGAAGACTAATAAAGTGTAGGGTTGCAATAATGAAGTATTTTGTTACAGTTTCTCTGATCATCAAACATACAACTTTTGTCTCATGGTCATTACTGACTTTCCAGTAGTAAGAACCATTATCATAATAATTATACTTATTCCTTAATTATAGCCATTCCTTCACCTACTGTGTCATTTATAAATCTCCCATACTGCCATTCTTTTTGAAATTAAATAAATGTTTTAAATAAAATTACAGTTTAGAAGTGTGGGGCTTCTGATATTAGTGATATGAACCCCCAACCACATACAGAACTGATGAGACTGTTTGGGTGGTGAAGCCAGTTACAAACAGCTATGAATTTAATTTGTATGGATCCTATTTTTACATTTTAAAAGTTATAGTGACTCTACCAGCAAAGATACCACAAGTATGGGAAAATGTCTAGATTAAAAACCAAGATACACCTGTGAGATTAGTTTTCCAAGCCCACCTGCAAAAGAGAATTTGAACAACAGAACGCTATTAAGTAGTGATCTGCCTTTCCCAAGTTCAGTGTTTCCCCGGCATGACTTGGCAATGACTTCGATGTCAGAGATGTGATCTGGTGAGTTGACACTGATGCACTAATATGATCTTGGAGTCTTCAATTAAGGAGAGAAACACTATTTAAAAATCTAGTCCATAAAAATCACCTTATCGTTAGCATAAACTTTTAATGGGTTTAGGTTAGAAATAACACAAAATAACATTTTCCTAAAAGTTCTCCCTTGTTTACCGTGAGATCGATGATGGAAACTTTTTAACAGGATTCACTTACCAGGAAAATGAGCAGCACCACAGCCGCTCCGAAGAAGGGCCAGTTCATCGCTGCTGAGTTCTCTTACATCCAAGATCAAGGGAGTTTTGTTTTTTCTTCTCTGTTCTTTCTCTTCCCCCCACTCAGCTGGTGTCTGCTTAAAAATAATTTCTCAGTAGATGTTCTTACATGCAGGCTTTGAGGTGTTTCTGCCTTCTCTGGGAGCAGGTCTGAAGGTACGTATAACCTGTCTAGATCCCCACCCTAAAAACTTGGGCTGGTCTCCCTGAAATGCTTAACAAGATCATCATTGCTCGCAGGTAAAAACTTAGGGACACACCCTCTTCCAGCTGAAAGGCAGCTCTCTGTGGGGCAGGGAAGATTCACCCCTTTATTGAAGGTTTCCAGTGGCAGGCATTTAGAATGATCAGAAATGTGAAGAGCTGTACAACGTATAGGGGTTTTTCACCCTAGGCTCTATTTATAGGTTGTTCAGCTTCTTCCCATATTGAAAAGGGAAGTGGAGTCTGAATGTTTATACTATTCTAAGAGGATTATGTGACCATGTTCATTGCCAGACGTTCAGGTCACAATAGAACATTATAAACTTTCCATTTCAGTGGACGTTAGGAAACAGTCATTTTCTGAACTATTTTTAAGAGACAGAAACTTTGCTAATGTTAGGAGTGAGGATTTTTTTATTTAAGCATTCGTTCAAACAAACAAAAAGTATATACTTACAATTTTACGGTCCCTTGCGTAAATCACAGTTTCCTTTAAGTGACCAGCCGAAGTCCAGAGACGGCTCTATTGTCTCTCTAAATGAATATCTTCTTTCCCCGATTATTTCTCTCTTTTTAAAGTTCTGTCCTTTTCAAATGGAGTAAAATAAAATGTAAAATATCACTAGGGAAGATTAAACATAAACAATCAAAACCACCAATTAAAATCTCAGTGATAATTTAAAAAGTGAGGATCAGAGCCTGAAATACTCATAGAAACACAGAAAGCTGTTCTTCAGGTGAGGTGGGTTAAAAGTCAGTGACGATTCCCAAGCACAGAGCCAAGAGTCTGTATAGTGAGCCAATTAGAGCACAGGGGATACACTGGAGAAAAAGCTGCCCACACATGCAAATAGGAAACAGAATGTAGCCCTGAAGTCTGTGAAAATAAATAGTGACTGTTGCAGGAAAGCCTTTGGAGGTGTTCTAAGGGTAATCTCCTCTTCACTAGCAATGTCTAGTATAAATATTGTGAGTGGCAGGAAGTCTATGGAGGTACAAATAGCAGTCTGGAACAAGAGATCTATCTGGTAAGATGTTGATTATGGTCAAAGGATGTTAAAAATTGTCCCAGAAAGGAAGGGTATCTCTGAGAGTCAGAGCTTCTCCAGAATGCTGTCATTTCACTACAGGTGTGTGGCTAAAAAGGTTACTCCTCAATGGTTTGGAAATGTCATGCTCTTCGTCATGGAGCTTAGAAGGAAGAGATGGGCTGCCTATATTTACTTGCATAAATGGTTTTTAAAAAAGTGAATAAGAATATTTATGATAGGAATTGGTTGATATCAATAATTGGATCAACTTTCTCGTTAGTCAAGTAGGATAGAATGTACGTATCGACCCATGACTTAGTCTGAGCAGACCACAAATGGCTGAAGCCTCACTGGGCGTGGGAGATGGAAGGATATACATTTACAAGCCTACCAGTGGCAAGCGAATGTTCTTTCCACCTTGAATTCTGGGCATGGTGCTAAGATGTACACTGGTCCTCTTCATCTGTGGAATGACTCTTCCCTACAACCAACCCTGGCTCCACCCCTAACTCAATGACTTGCTCCACAATCCCAACCAACTGGAGCATCTGTAAGGCAGCAGTGTCTCCAGGAGCCTTCTGAAGAGGAGGTGTGGAAGAACCTGGATGTTGCAGAGCAATGGCTGTCTTAATTGTCACATGAGAACTAGTGACATTAGGTAACAAGTGGAGAAGGGACGTTATGAATCACCATTCCGCCTCCATCTCCTTCTCTACCTTTTTTTCCCTACTCATCTTAATGTCCTTAAAGCAGTGTTGTTCAATAGACAACTTCCTGAAATGTGGAAATGTTCTTTATCTGGGAGAACACTTGAATCGATCGTGGATCTGTGGGTCCATTATGCTAGCCACTAACCATATGTGGCTATTGAGCAATTGAAACAGAACTCAGAAACTAAATTTTTTACTTTAAATTTAAATAACCGCACGAGGCCATTTTTCTTGTTTAGTTGCTAAATCGTGTCCGACTCTTTTATGACCCCATGGACTGCAGCCTGCGAGGCTTCTCTGTCCATGGGATTTCCCAGGCAAGAATACTGGAGTAGGTTGCCATTTCCTTCTCCAAGGGATCTTCCCAACCAACCCAGTGTCAAACCCACGTCTCCTGTACTGGCAGGTGAATTTTTTACCACTGAGCTGTTAGAGAAGCCCAACCACATATGGCCAGTGGTTACCATATTGCCCCAGTGCCAAGAGGTTAGAGCATCATTGTTTTTATTATCTTCTATCTTATCCTAAGCCTAATTGCTGTTCTTTATCAATTCAGCTCTTTCTAATGAAATCTACCCTATTCTTTTTCTCAGTTGAGGGAACTCTAGCTTTCTGCTTTTCCATTCAGCACATTTGATTCTTTTCCTATTATCTCAGTTGCCAAGTCCCTTATATTTGACTCCTTGCTGATCATATTTCCTAATGCCAATGAGCTGAGAAACTAAAACAGAGGCAATAGCACACAACTCTCATTTCTGTGGTCATGTTTCCTTAAACATTCCTTCCAGTCCCCTTATCTTTAACTCTCACCCCACTAAAACATAACTGTGCTGTACAATGCTGCTTAATCTGCTTGGTCTCATTACATCCTGATTCTACTATGAACAGTGTTCAGAATGTGCACATCCACTTACATCCCGACAGTTCTTCCTTCATGGGAATTTGATGAAATCTGGGGTGACTTTTCTGTTTTGTTTTTTTCCTGGTGTTTTCTGGTAAAATGGACAGATTTTCTCACAAGGATCAAAATTCTTGGGGGAAAGGATTTTGCTCTTTTCTAAGGCATTGCAGACCCTAGAATGTCATGTCTATATTTCTTTTTTTTTTTCACAGCTTGGAATATTGTAGTGCCTGTTTGAAAGACAAAGTAATCAGCATCTTTCACAAAAGCTGATGGATTCTACTGATCTAAAATTTCTTAAGCCTTATTTAAGCAACTGTTCTATCTCCCTTCATTTACATGGCACCCATAGGGTGGACACATACATTCCAGAAAAACTCTTTGGAATACGTTTTTATGTTATATGTGAGCCTCTGGTGTCATATATATATATCTAAATTACATTAATAAGCTCTAGAAATTGTTTTAAAAATAGGTGAAAGATATTTTTTAAAACCTCAAACATGGAGAAGAAATTGAGAGAAATGTTAAGGATAATAGAACCAAAACCTTTTGTATTTGCCTCTATGTTAGTGTTCCTATGAGAGGTATTGAGTCTAGATCTTGCTCAAGTCATTTAAAATCAGACTGTTCCTCAGTGAGTCAAATAAAAAGTCTGGGGGAATGGAGGCAGCATTTGATTAAATGAGACTTTTCTTTTTGTGTATAACAGTCAAATGCAATGCCTGATCCTTAATTGGATTCCCAATATGAACAAGACAACTCTAGAAATAACTTTTGGGATATTTCAAAAAATTTTTAAATAGGCTGTTAAGGAATTATACATTTTATTGGTAATGTATATATTAATAATTTGTTATATTGATTATATTTATGATTATATTTTATAATTATATAAAATTAAACAATTGATTGTGTAATTGATACCAATTAGCTAATTATAATTTTCTGTGTATTAATATATTTATTGATGTGTCTTTATTTTTTATTAAATTTATTTACTTTTAATTGGAGGATATTTGCTTTACAATATTGTGCTGGTTTCTGCCATACATTAGCATGAATCAGCCATGGAAGCAGCCTAGATGCCCATCAACAGATGAATGGGTAAAGAAGTTGTGGTACCCATATACAATGGAGTATTACTTGGTCATTAAAAAATATATATCAGATTCAGTTATAATGAAGTGGATGAACCTAGAGCCTATTATACACAGTGAAGTAAGTCAGAAAGAGAAAAACAAATATATATTAGTGCATACATATGGAATTTAGAAAGATGGTACTGATGAACCTATTTGCAGGGCAGCAATGGAAACAGAGACAGTGTGGCCACAGTTGGGGAAGGAGAGGATGAGAGAGTAGCACGGAAAGATCTGTCTTTCTTTTTAAAGATGCTGAATTATGTAGGAACAAAATCTCATGATGACAGAAGTCTTCTTCATGGTAATTCAGCAATAAAAGGGATGAAGTGAATATGGCAAAATGTGAACTGTTAAATCTAAGTGATGGCTTATGGTTTTCTCTTTGTTTTCTGTATAGTTGAGAATTTTTGAAATAAAATTAAAAATAATGATAGGTAGGTGTTGGCAAATTGTAGCCATGGGCCAAATCTGGCTCACTGCCTTGTGATTTTATTCGGTTTTCATTGGCTTATGTATTGTCTATGGCTATGTTCCCTCTAGAACAGCAGAGCTGAGCAGTTATGACAGAGACCATGTAGCCTGCAAAGCCTAAAATAATTACTTTTCTGGCCCTTTAGAGGAAAAGTTTGCTGAATCCTGCACCAGATGGATAGATTGTATTTTGTAATACAAAATATGATTCATTAATACATTAGTTGATTTTAGGAGAATTCAGAAGATTGATCTGGAGATTATGAACAAAAATCAGGAAGACTGAATGAAAATAACCACCAAAATTAAAGCAATTAATCATTGAGGTAAAGATACATCTTTATAATCAAATTATATTTTTAGCTTTTTATTTTGGAAAAGGCTTTTTAAAGTCACTAAAATAGTCTACAGGCTAACTCTTCTTCCTTTCCTTTAAATCAGATATAAGGAGGCTTTTCATTGTTCTCTAGTCAGTTCTAGAATGAGAGTCCAGTATCATCATATCTTTATGTGGTTTTCTCTATACAGAAAGATTATTCATTAGCAGGAGAATCCTATGTGACTCTGAAAACACTGGATCCTACTGAAATATCTTACCATAAGAGTAGTGAAGAGAGCAATTGTCAATTCTTTTTTTTAAATTAAAATAATTAAAAAAAATTTTTTTTTTGTTCTACTGGGTCTTTATTGCTGCTTTCTCTAGTTTCTTTTGTTGTGGAGCAAAGGCTCTAGGTGCGGACTTCAGGAGTTGCAGCACACGGGCTTCCTGGCTCTAGAGCGTGCAGGCTTCGGTAATTGTGGCATGTGGGTTCAGTCACTCAGCAACATCTGGAATCTTCCCAGACAAGGGATGGAACCCATGTCTCCTGCATTGGCAGGCAGATTCTTTATCCACTGCACCACCGGGGAAGTCCCAAAACAAACAAAAAAATTTCTGATTGAACATCCACCACATGACTGCATATTCAGTATTGTGCTAGGTGGCACTTTGAAAATAAGTTTGAACTCTGTTTTTAAAGATGTCACCCATAGCTGGGACACAGCCTTGCTCATTGGCTTATGTATTGTCTATGGCTATGTTCCCTGTAGAGCAGCAGAGCTGAGTAGTTATGCAGCCATCACTTAGATTTAACAGTTCATAGTTTGCCATATTTACTTCCTCCATTTTATTGCTAAATCACCATGAAGAAAATTTCTGTCATCATGAGATTTTGTTCCTACATAATTCAGCATGCATCTTTAAAAATAAAGACATATCTGTCAATGCTACTCTCCCAGTTCACCCCATTCTCTCCATCCCCCACTGTGTCTCCAGTGTTTGTGTTTCCATTGCTGCCCTGCAAATAAGTTCATCACTACCATCTTTGTAGATTTCATATATACTGAAACAGACGTATTACTACTCCCTTCTGGATGACTGTCCAGCTCACACATGTGTGTATTAGGTACCACTGCAGGGTACTGTTTTTACTTCATGTGCAAGTTCAGTCCTCCCTTTTACCTGTAATAAATTGTCATCAGTTTAGTTCTATGAATTTTTTTTTCTTTGGCCTTCTCTCAGGGAGTCATCTCAAAGAGTCGTACATGACTAAAGCAACTTGGCACGCATGCACACACACACACATGCCTATACTAGGGACTGGAGATACAAAGATGGGTGCAACATGGTTTCTGCCCTTAAGTGGCTCCAAATGAACTGAGATGAGAAATAAAACAGATTTTTTTTTTCTACCAACATGTTAAATAGAAATGCACACAAGGTGCTTTGGGAACCTACATGTTTATGATACAAAATTCTTGATTTCTTCTTTTTTCTGTAGCTTACCTAAATCAACTCTTGTTATATTAATAATTTAAATTTATATCTGTGCCGTTCTGTCTTTATTATTGCTGTCATAACTCTCTTCCTGGCCCTCTTCACCTGGCATTGCCAGGCCATACCTCTAATTGTACTTCTGCCTTCTTCTCTTTAGTCAGTTTTGTATTCATTTTCCAGAATATTCTATCTGCAGCATTGCTTTCCTTATGCCATGTCTCTTCTCAGGAAACTGCAGAAACCATATTTCCTCCCAGGTCAAAAGATCTTAATATTGCAACCTCTTGGAGACAAATTTGTGTCTCCAACTTACTATATCTGATGCAAACAAAATGCAGTCAGCCTCAACGGTTTTAATATTTTCCACCATTGCCTTTCATTTTGGAAGACTCTGCTTTTGATGATGATGATACTGATATGTTTCAGCAACAAAAGTTCATTGATAGCTATCTAGAATATTTTCTATTTAAGGGTGAGTGTATAGCCTATGAGGTGGTAAAAAGTTTTCTTCACCATTTTCAGAAACAGTTATTTGACTGCAGTTTTAAAAAATCAATCCATCAGCATTCTTGAGCCCTACTAGGGACTGTACTAGTTTTTAGGAGAGGTGAAAATGGATAATAGAAGTTTCTGTCTCTAAGAAAGCTAAAATCTTGACTGGCTCCCACAGGGGTGATGAGGCTTCCCTCCATTTCAAGGCACTCTGAGGTATGTGCAGTAGGGAAAGTGTACAGTGAGTGTTCTGAGTCCTGCAAAAGCGAAATAATTTCCACACTAAGGGAATTGGAGAATATTTCATGGAAGTGGTAGATTTTGAAATTTTTAGGATGACTACCTTCTCAACAAATGGAAATGTAGATAGCAAAGAAGGTAAAAAGGGATATGTATTTTTCAGGCCAAACATGAGTCAGATTAGATCTAAGTATATTATTTAGGCTGTTCATGGTAGCAGGGTTGATGAACTGGCAGAATGTGGAGGACTTTGAATGCCCTGTTGAGGAATTTGCATGGTATTATACTGCAGAACAAGAATCAATATTTACCTAGTCAAAGCTGTGCTTAAGGAATTTGTCCTGGAAGCTTCATGGTAAATGATAGAGAAGAGATACTGGAGAGAGAAAGATGAATTTGGAGGCCATCATAATGGTTTGGATAATGAATCTGAGATAGTGTGGTTTCAGAGAAAGGAAAAAGGAAATGGGTGTATTATGGAGTAAAGTAGGCAGTATTGAATGATAGATTTAATGAAGATGGAGGGATAGGTGCTGGGGACTAGAGAGCAACACCTCCCTCCTTTTGAAATTGGGTGCAATGGAAGAAAAAGGAATCTATCCGCAGTTTGGTCTAAGAACTGATCAGTTTTTAACATTTTGTTTGTGTTTTTTTCCCTCTTCTACTTAAAAAAATTCAAACCTTTATCCAGACTTAAAATCTATTCATATTTTGGCACATTAGCTCTCTCAGTGTGAGCAAATATCTTCTTGGTATATTTTTTATAATTTGTGTGTTTGTATATTTTAAATAATTTGAAAGTTGCATATATCATGACACTTCATTTCTAAATGCTGTCGTATATATCTCTTAATAGCCAAAACTCCTGCTATGTAATCAGTTTCAGTGTCCTTGAACCAAAAAGCGTCAAAAAGAATGTTGTTAATGAACAATGACATAATGAATAAAAAAGAATACGCGAGTCCACAGTGTTGCTCAAAAAGGATATGGTGCTAATGGTAAGATCTTCTTTCGAGGAGACTGTCAGCTAATAAATATAGGAAAAAAAGTAGAATTAGAAAATTTTAATGTTGCACTTAGTGAGATACTAAGTGATTCAGGTAAAGATCATCAGTGAATGTTAATATTACTGAATGAAGCTTTGTTGGGAAACCAGGTATTTACATGGTCTCAATATATCACATCATCTCACCAACCAATAAAACTAAGCATTGTTTACAGTGGCAGAAGCTGAAAATAGGCAGCTCCTTGCATGATGCAGTCAAAACTATATAATGTCACCCATGTAATATTCCTGTCCAAAATGCTTAACCTGAATCTCCAAATGAGAAAACAATCAGGAAAATCTGAGTTTTGGAATATTCTATAATAAAAAAACCTGAAATTAAAAAAAGTCAATGTTATAATGCATAAAATATAGTGGGGGCTTATGCGAGATTTGCTGTTGTTCAGTCACTCAGTCGTGTCTGACTCTTTTGACCCATGAATTGCAGCATGCTAGGCTTCCCTGTCCTTCACCATCTCCTGGAGTTTGCGCAGACTCATGTCCATTGAGTCAGTGATGCCATCCAACCATCTCATCCTCTATCATCCCCTTCTTTTCCTGCCTTCAGTCTTTCCCAGCATCAGGGTCTTTTCCATTGAGTAGGCTCTTCACATCAGGTGACCAAAGTATTGGAGTTTCAGCTTCAGCATCAGTCCTTCCCATGAATATTCAGGACTGATTGCCTTTAGGATTGACTGCTTTGATCTCCTTGCTGTCCCAGGGTGTCTCGAGAGTCTTCTCCAGCACCACAGTTCAAAAGCATGAATTCTTTGGCACCTAGCCTTTTTTATTGTCTAACTCTCATATCTGTACATAACTACTGGAAAAACCATAGCTTTGACTATATGGATCTTTGAAGATAAAGTAATATCTCTGCTTTTTAATATGCTGTCAATATTTGTCATTGCTTTCTTCCAATGATCAAGCGTCTTTTAATTTCATGGCTGCAGTCACCATCCACAGTGATTTTAGAGCCTAAGAAAATAAAGTCTGTCATTGTTTCCATTGTTTCCCCATCTATTTGCCATGAAGTGATGGAACTAGATGCTGTGACCTTAGTTTTCTGATTGTTGAGTTTTAAGCCAACTGTATTGCTCTCCTCTTTCACCTTCATCAGGCTCTTTAGTTCCTCTTCACTTTCTGCCATAAGGGCGATGTCATCTGCATATCTGAGGTTATTGATATTTCTCCCAGCAATCTTGATTCCAGGTTGTGTTTCATACAGCCCAGCGTTACACATGATGTATTCTTCATAGAAATTAAATAAGCAGGGTGGCAATATACAGGCTTGATGTACTCCTTTCCAATTTGGCTTTGGAAATAAAACTGACCTTTTCCAGTCCTGGGGCCACTGCTAAGTTTTCCAAATTTGCTGGCATATTGAAGGACATAAACACTCCACACAATATTTGATTCTTAATTGGATTCAATGCCATCAAGTAAAATAGTATGCTCAAAGGAAAAAATGCATAGGAAAGTGGTAAAACTAAGATATTTTAATTTATATCTTTAGTCGTTGACAGATTATAAATATTCTGAAAATAAATTAAAGAACAAAAACAAAAAGTAACACAGCAACAAAACCAATGGAAAAATATTATTCATGCTAAATTGCTGACGTTTGAAATAATATATTAACATTCTAGTCAAGGCTATGGTTTTCCCAGTGGTCATGTATGGATGTGAGATTTGGACTGTGAGGAAGGCTGAGTGCCAAAAAATTGATGTTTTTGAACTGTGGTGTTGGAGAAGACTCTTGAGAGTCCCTTGGACTGCAAGGAGAAACAACCAGTCCGTTCTGAAGGAGATTGGTCCTGGGATTTCTTTGGAAGGAATGATGCTGAAGCTGAAACTCCAGTACTTTGGCCACCTCATATGAAGAGCTGACTCATTGGAAAAGACTCTGATGCTGGGAGGGATTGGGGGCAGGAGGAGAAGGGGACGACCAGGATGAGATGGCTGGATGGCCTCACTGACTCGATGGATGTGAGTCTGAGTGAACTCTGGGAGTTGGTGATGGACAGGGAGGCCTGGCGTGCTGCGATTCATGGGGTCGCAAAGAGTCGGACACGATTGAGTGACTGAACTGAACTGAACTGAACTAACATTCAAATTTGAGGAGCACATTAAAAGAGTGTCATAACCAGTTGAAAATCTCTTCAGGAATGTAAGATGGTACAAAGTTAGAAAAATCTATTGGAATATTTAACTATTGTAACAACTCAAAAAAATAACTTCCACAAGTCATTTAAAAAGCTTGATGTAATTTATCACTTGTTTTAAAGTCAAATAATGAGAAATAAAGAAATGGAATGATCATTGACTTTATAAAAATGATGTATCATACAAAAGTCTGCCATTTATGCTTGATGTTAAATGCTAAACACGTTTTTTAAAAAATATGTTGTAATTTATTGTGAGTGCACAGAATCTTAGTTGCAGGATTTCCAATCTTTGTTGGGGTATGTGGGATCTTTATTTGCAGCATGTGGGATCTAGTTCCCTGACCAGGGATTGAACCCAGGTCCTCTGCCTTGGAAGCATGGAGTCTCAGCCACTGGACCACCAGGGAAGTCCCAAAACACATTTTTTAAATCATGAAAATGATCCCACTATTATATAATGCTTTCTGGAAGTAATAGCCAAATATAAGTATTGGAAGGGAGTTAAAATTATGACTATTCATAAAGCATACATTTTTCTACATGGGAATTCCAAGAGAATCAATTTAAAAATTAATGCAAACAGCAAGAGAATTTATTAAGGTGACTGAGTACCTAATTAATAACAAAATTCAATAATCTAAACAATTATCAGTTAGGAATATAAAATACTAGTTTATAGTAACAATATAATTGTAAACTACCTCATAGTGAAGCAGAGAAACGTGTAAAATCTACATGATGAATACTTTAATGCTTTCCTGAGGGACATAAAGACACCATGAAGTGACTGAAAGACACACCTTGTTTTCGTGCAGAAAAACAATGTGATAAAAAAGACGCTGAAAAGTCTTTTTTTGTGGAATCGACAAATTCTAGTATATGTAAAGTATAGTAATGAATGAAGTCAAATCTTGAAAATGAAGTGAAAGAGAAAGTTGCTCAATTGAGTCTGACTCTTTGCAACTCCATGGACTATACCGTCCATGGAATTCTCCAGGCCAGAATACTGGAGTGGGTATAGCATTTCCCTTCTCCAGGGGATCTTCCCAATGCCAGGGATCCAACCTAGGTCTCCTGCATTGCAGATGGATTCTTTACCAATTGACCTATCAGGGAAGCCCTACAAGGCATTAAATATAACACTAGAGTAGTTAACAATTTTGGGGATTGAAAATGAATAAAAAGATCAATGAACTAGATTAAGAATTTCAAAATAGACTTAACATATAGTTACAGATCTCTGGTGCACAATACAAATGGCTTCTCAGATCATAACCTGCCACTTATACCAGAAAAAATTTCAGATGGAGAAAGCATTTAAATGTAAAAGAAGCCAGACATAGAAGAAAAGAACTGAGTAAAAATCAATTCCTAAATTTGGGGGATGTCGATCTAAACTTCAAGAGTAAAGGATTAATGAATTTTAGCAATATAAAAATTAAAACATGAACATAGCAAATAAGCATGTGCAAAGAAAAAATGAGAGATAAGCTAGAAAAAATATGTTGTATGTGTAACAAGGTTCAGTTCCCATAGTATGCAATGAACTCTTACAAATCTGTAAGAAAAAGTTGACAACCCCTCCTAAAACAGGCAAACTACGTAAATAGATCTTTCACTTTAAAAGGACATAAAATGATTCATAGTGAAGTGAAGTCACTCAGTCGTGTCCAACTCTTTGAGACCCTGTGGACTGTAGCCTACCAGGCTTCTCCGTCCATGGAATTCTCCAGGCAAGAATACTGGAGTGGGTTTCTATTTCCTTCTCCAGAGGATCTTCCCGACCCATGGATCAAATCCGGGTCTCCCGCATTGGAGGCAGACACTTTAACCTCTGAGCCACCAGGGAAGCCCAAATGATTCATAGGCAAAAGTTATTCAATCTTAGTCAGAATTAGATATATAAATAATAATGACAACAAAAACAAGTAAAAATATGTCACCAGTTAGATTAGCATTTGATAACAAAATCATAGATAACACCCATTGTTGGGGAGGAAGTAGAAAAATGGGAAATCTACTCCTTGAGTGAAAGTGGAAGCTCCAGTTGGTAAATGTGAAGGCTGTGTCTGACATCCTTTCCATTTAAATGCTTTCTCCATCTGGAATTTTTTCTGGTATAAGTGGCAGGTTAATTTTGTTCTAAGTGGCTGGCCACTTGCCTCAACATCATCTTTTGAATTATGCACATATTTCTTAATGATATGAGAAGCCATTTGTATTGTGCACCAGAGATCTGTAACTATATGTTAAGTCTATTTTGAAATTCNATGGCATCTGGTCCCATCACTTCATGGGAAATAGATGGGGAAACAGTGGAAACAGTGTCAGACTTTATTTGGGGGGCTCCAAAATCACTGAAGATGGTGACTGCAGCCATGAAATTAAAAGACACTTGCTCCTTGGAAGAAAAGCTATGACCAACCTAGACAGCATATTAAAAAGCAGAGACATTACTTTGTCAACAAAGGTCCATCTAGTCAAGGCTATGGTTTTTCCACTAGTCATGTATGGATGTGAGAGTTGGACTATAAAGAAAGCTGAGCACAGAAGAATTGATGCTTTTGAACAGCGGTGTTGGAGAAGACTCTTGAGAGTCCCTTGGACTGCAAGGAGATCCATCCAGTCCATCCTAAAGAAAATCAGTCTGAATATTTATTGCAAGAACTGATGCTGAAGCTGAAAGTCCATTACTTTGGCCACCTGATGCAAAGAACTGACTCAGTGGAAGAGACCCTGATGCTGGGAAAGATTGAAGGCAGAAGGAGAAGAGGATGATGCAGGATGAGGTAGTTGAATGGCATCACCGACTCAGTGAACGAGTTTGAGTAAAGTCCGGGTGTTGGTGAAGGACAGGGAGGCCTGGAGTGCTGTAGTCCATGGGACACAACTGAGCAACTGAACTGAACTGAACTGAAATTTGGGGAGTTTATCTTTTAACTTCTGCTTCCCTAGTGTTGCCTGGGGCCCCATAAATACCCAATAAACAGTTTAAGTTAGGTTGAATTAAAAAACCCTATTTTAAAGAAATTCTGGGGATTTCCCTGGCGGTCCAGTGGCTAAGACTGTGCTCCCAATGCTGATGGCCTGGGTTCAATCCCTGGTCAGGGAAGTAGATCCCACATGCTGCCTCTAAGAGTCTGCATGTTGCATGCTGCAACTGAGACTTGGCACAGCCAAATAAATTAATTTAAAAAAAAAATGCTTCCACTCTTGTTACATCATTTTTCTAGACTCATCCCACAATGACTTCCATCACATCTGGAAAAAAAATTAGTATCTTCTGTATTCATTTTTTCATCTCTTGATCTCAAGCAGTGATTTCTTTTTCTTCTTTAATTTTTATACCACAGGAGATTTCCAAAGTGAATTGCTGTTGCAGTCAGTGAGCAGTGCATATTTTTTGGCAATTATGACAAACATAACAACAAGAAACTTGGGAACAGGTTTTTAAAACATGCTTCTGGTTCATGGGAGGATTTTTCAACTCAAGCAGCTGCAGACCTCATCAGAATTTCAGGATATAATTAACTAGCTAATATGAAATGCTGATGACTAACCCCTGGAACTGCACATCCAAGCAGTCAAACTAGTATATCATGAGTCACAGAACTGTGAGCTTAGAGTCAGTGAGAACACCCAAGAAAATCTGCATCCATTCAGAGCTATTGATTGTGAAGTAAGAGTAAGAGAAATGCCCAACCCTATCAGAAATTGTGCCAATATCACATCACCACCTCTTTATCTTAGACTAATCATATCAGGGAATAGCTACAAAATATTATGAAAGATTTTACCATTAAACGTATTTACTTCCATTCAGAGGTGTTAAGTTTGATTCTCTGCAAATTAAGTGAAGAGTGTATAGAAAACTGCGTCTCAAAATGTCCTTAAAATGTTGATTCTCAGGTCTTTGTATTTACTAAATTCGTATTTCTAGAGAGGGGGACCCAGATAATGATATTTTAATTTGTGTCCAAAATGACTTGTATGTGCTTTAAAATTTGAGAGCCTCTGATAGAGAAGCTTACTTAAGGATTTTATTCCTAGATTCAGAGAAGGCAATGGCACCCCACTCCAGTACTCTTGCCTGGCAAACCCCATGGATGGAGGAGCCTGGTAGGCTGCAGTCCATGGGATCGCTAGGAGTCGGACACGACTGAGTGACTTCACTTTTCACTTTCATGCATTGGAGAAGGAAATGGCAACCCACTCCAGTGTTCTTGCCTGGAGAATCCCAGGGATGGGTTAGCCTGGTGGGCTGCCGTCTCTGGGGTCGCACAGAGTTGGACACGACTGAAGTGACTTAACCGCAGCAGCAGCAGCAGCATTCCTAGATTGTCTTGGTGTAGACATCACAACTGTTACACAAATGAATAGAGACTCAATGATCCTGGGAGTATTCCCTGGTTTAAGTTGTTATTGCCAGTTTCTGACATTTTCAGCAGTGGAGAAGGTTCTGGTGTTTCTGTTCAGTTCAGTTCAGTCGCTCAGTCTTGTCTGACTCTTTGCGACCCCATGAAGCTCAGCACGCCAGGCCTCCCTGTCTATCACCAACTCCCGGAGTTTACCCAAATTCATGTCCATTGAGTCAGTGATGCCATCCAACCATCTCATCCTCTGTCATCCCCTTNGTTTCTGTTCAGTTCAGTTCAGTCGCTCAGTCTTGTCTGACTCTTTGCAACCCCATGAAGCTCAGCACGCCAGGCCTCCCTGTCTATCACCAACTCCCGGAGTTTACCCAAATCCATGTCCATTGAGTCGGTGATGCCATCCAACCATCTCATCCTCTGTCATCCCCTTTTCCTCCTGCCCTCAGTCTTTCCCAGCATCAGGGTCTTTTCAAATGACTCAGCTCTTCACATCAGGTAAGTACTGGAGTTTCAGTTTCAGCATCAATCCTTCCAATGAAGACCCAGGACTGATCTCCTTTATGATGGACTGGATGGATCTCCTTGCAGTTCAAGGGACTCTCAAGAGTCTTCTCCAACACCACAGTTCAAAAGCATCAATTCTTCTGTGCTCAGCTTTCTTCATAGTCCAACTTTCACGTCTATACATGACCACTGGAAAAAAACCATAGCCTTGACTAGACAGACTTTTGTTGGCAAAGTAATGTCTCTGCTTTTTAATATGCTGTGTAGGTTGGTCATAGCTTTTCTTCCAAGGAGCAAGTGTCTTTTAATTTTGTGGCTGCAATCACCATCTGCAGTGATTTTAGAGCCCCTAAAAATAAAGTCTGACACTGTTTCCACTGTTTCTCCATCTATTTGCCATGAAGTGATGGGGCCAGATGCCAACCAATGTTTCTGTTAATAAGGAGAAATTGCCTGAAATTGCAAAGAAGACAAACTTTGGAGTCAATTCCCTGGTGGCTTCATGGTAAAGAACTATACAGGAGACACAGACTTGATCCCTGGGTTGGGAAGATATCTGGAAGGAGGGCTTAGCAACTCACTCCAGTATTCTTGCCTGGAGAATCCATGTACAGAGAAGCCTAGCAGGCCATGGTCCATAGGGTCGCAAAGAGTTGGACACAACTGAAGTGACTTAGCGCGCACTCATGGGTTAAGTACACAGTCCTGGGTGAATATATGGAGGTAAAAAGGAATTAACATGTTGCATGGCAACTTCTGCAACAGAAGTTTATACAAAATTCTCTAGAAGAGTAAAAGGCAAACACTCATCTGTTTTAAAGAATGAGAGGGATCTTCATAGAGGAGTTAGCATTTGAGATGAATACTGATGGATGAAGGATGTCTGTAAGATGAAGAGGGAATGTAGGGGTAGGAGAAATGTGTCATCTTAGAGGGAACTGATTATGCCAAAGTCACAATGAGCCAAAGCCTAGACAGTTGAAAGAAACAGGATTTGGCAAGTGATTGTTCTTTGGGTTAGCTCTGCTGTAACTGGCTCTGTTTTGTTTACTTCAGGAGGGCACATGGTGGACTTCCTTTTTCTTCTGCTGCTGTTATTGTTTAGTTGCTATCATGCCCAACTCTTTTGTGACCCCAGACTCCTCTTTCCATGAAATTTCCCAGGCAAGAATACTGAGTGGGATGCCATTTCCTTCTCCAGGGGATCTTCCTGACTCAGGTATTGAACCCAAGTGTCCTGTATTGACAGGCAGATTCTTTACCACTGAGCCACCAGGGAAGCTCTTTCTGCCATAGAATGGGTTGCAAAAGGCCCCACAGGGATGGCATGCCACGTGGGTTATCATTCTCCTCTTCCTCCATCCTTGCCTCATTGGGACACACCCTAGCAGGTGTCTAAGCAATCATCACCCACTTGCTCACATCAGCCCACATCAGAATTATTTTTCTGAAGGCCAAGCAATGCTTTCTGGTGTTTGTTCAACAGTTGGTTTATGTTACTCATCTGTGAAGCATCTGAAGATGCCCCGTGATAAGTTGCTTCTCCTCCATGCAAGCTGGGGATGAGACTCTGGGAAAGTTTCATGCCCATTTTATTTATACAATCAGGATCTAAAACAACTCTCTTAAATGCTGGGTCTTCCTCTACAAACATTTGTCTAACCGTTAATTCTGTCGCTTATCTGTTTTGTATCTTCTTTCTGGAGGATGGATGACCTCAGCCTGTGTGTATGTTGGTGTGTATGTCTTTGCTATAAACTCCTCACACTATACTGAAGATTCTTCTTCTCTCATTGTCTTTTGTTTATTGTCAGGACTTCTGGATTTAGGAAAAGTCTCACGGGGCTAGATAGTCCATTGTGAAATCTCCACAGGTCTTTCTTCCTAATTCTAGAAAGAGGGGCTTTTTGGCACTGAATGAGACCTTACTTATAAAGCCTGCTAGGGTCGGGGTTCCTCCACGATTGGATGTTTCATAAATGAGGTTTGACTTCCCGTGGTCACTTTCTCTTTAAAGAGAGTATTTCCCAGAGGCCTTCTGTTTGATGAGGCAGGTGGTACAGAGAGGGCCACACCCACAGCATGCTACAGTCCATGAGCCAGCCAGGATTCCACCTGTGCCTCAAAATGTCTCTCTTCCCCCCACACCCAAATCCCAACAAATACTTGGCATAAGAATATCCATCAATTATTAAAACAAAAAAAAAATGTTCTGTCAGTGGAATATTTTGAGAAAGTGATGGATAATGAATTTATAGATGCCTGCCAGTGAGTGAAATTCAGTAATTTACTCATGCAATAAACTTGGGTTGTGTTCTGATTATGTGTCAGTGCTACGCTCGATGTTAGAGAGTAAGCATATCCATATGGAGGTCATGGTTCAAAAAGCATGGTGCCTTTGTGGAAAAAAATGACAGTGTTATTTTATATTTGTATTATCTATTTTCCTTAGAGTCAGTGGAGTCACTTTCCTTTAAATCATATTCTGCAAGCCAGGAATATGACAGGCTAAAGTTATTGCAAGGAACCTCTGATAGCTTATCTTTTCCCATCATTGTAGACTAAGTAGATAGACCCCCAGGTTATATATTCTCCATTTATTAGCTAAACAGTGGTAATGCCAAAAATTAGTTCAAATTTTCACATATGTATAAAATATTTCAAATATTTATAAAAATTATCTTCTTCATAAAATTAATAAAATACAAATAAAATTAATTGTAATTTCAGTAATTGAGTATTTTCTTGGCAGATATTCATTAGTGATATTACAATCCAATAAAAAGCTTTTATGTAAATGCAAACTATGTAAATATTTAAAAGGAGAACTGCGTACTTTAAAAACAGAAACCACTCAGAACCACTGACCATTAAACTGTTAACATGAATGAGCCTAAGTCATGCTTATTTTAAAACAAATAATGAGTAATCACTCGCCTGCATACTAAGTCGCTTCATTCATGTCTGACTCTTTGTGACCCTATGCACTGTAACCCACCAGGCTCCTCTGTCCATGGGATCCTCCAGGTAGGAATATTGGAGTGGGTTGCCATGCCCTCTTCCAGGGGAACTTCCTGATACAGGGATCGAACCCCTGTCTCTTATGTCTCCTGCATTGGCAGATAGGTTCTACCTGGGAAACCCTGAGTAGTCCCCTAATATTCTGGTTTTTTTTACAAGGAATTTTCCAAGAGTTTTTGAGAATTTAATATTATTCTTTCATTTATTCCACCAGTATTTATTGAGTGCCTACAACTAGGCACTCAGTGCTGTATCTAGCACAAAATATTGCACAGCAACCTGAGAAATATTGGAGAGAGTAACTGTTTAAGAAAATATAAATTCCTTTTTGTGTGACAAATTTGCTTTTCTCATAAATTTACAGAAAGTTGTTAATGTTTCAAATAAAACATTATTGACCCTGATAAACAATATGGTCTTCAATATGAATGCAGAAAAAAATGGATGAAGCAAAAAGATTTTTTTTTTAATTACAGAAATTGTAAATATGGTTAGATTTCCTCTCAGTTGCTCTTGGGCCTAAGGCTTGAATTACCTTTTTAGACCACATGTTTGATACAAAAATATTAAACAGTTTTAAGCTTTCCAAAGTTCAAAACTTAATAGATTTATTTAAATAGTCTCTAGTAGTATTTTTCTTTAATTTAATTTAATTGTTTTACTTTTGGCTCGCTGGGTCTTGTTGCTGCGTGGGCTTTTTCTGATTGTGGTGAGCTGGGGGCTCCTCTCTGTTTGCCATGTGCAAGCTTCTCATTTGGCTTCTCTTGACATGCAGGCTCAGTAGTTGTGGCTCACAGGCTCCAGAGCACAGGCTGAGAAGTTGTGGTGCATGGGTTCAGTTGCCCCATGGCATGTCAGATCTTCCTGGATCAGGGATCGAACCCGTGTTCCCTGCATTGGCATGCAAACCACTGGACCACCAGGGAAGTCCAATATTGTTTTATATTCACAATTAGTAGTAGAATGTAAGCACTGAAAATAAAACTGAGTATAAAATTCATTGTGATTGTCTGCCACATGTATTTTACTGCAACAGAGCTGGCAGACCAAAAGACTTTCAGAGTTAATGAAAGTATTTGAAAACCTCCGTAACTCCTAAAGTTAAAGTGTGTTTTAAATGAACATTCACTACTTTTGCGTGCATGATGAAATGAATCATTCACCATTTTTAAAAGCATCTTTCTTTTTAAGGATCTTATACAGAGTTTATTTAACTGTCTTTGAATTTCAGGGTGTATTGCACTTAACATGAAAGGCTATCAAAACTTGCTGAAAGCTAAGTGAGTGCTCCAGTGGTTGAGTTATGTCTAGAGTCAGCTGATTCTTTTTAGCAATGAGTGAAAGAGAACATTGTGACAGTTTACCTCTCTTTTCAACTTAACTGCATAGATACTTAATTAAGAGCTTGTTGCTTACTAGGGGTTATTAATATATCAAGATGGTATTTGTGGAATGTTAGCTAGGTTATGACTTTTCAGACTTTGACAGTTGATAAACTGTGAGTTTGATACATGCTAGAGTCTCCCAGACCCCATCCTAAAAGCAGTCTCAGGACCAAGTGGTGATGTATGGTCATTGGGTTCTCTAAGTTAGGGTGAATATTTGATTTAAATAGTACTCTAATTTTAAAATGAAATAGAAACACTACTAGAAACTGAATGGACTCAACAGAGAGGATGAACTCAATAGAGACACTATTAAAAACTGAATGGGCCTGGGAGAGACAATGGACTCAACAGAGACTCTACTAGAAGCAGAATGGACTCAACAGAAACAATGAACTCAATAGAGAAACTGCTGAAAACTGATTGGACTCAGTAGAGACAATGGACTCAACAGGGATACTACTAGAAATGGAATGGACTTTCTTTCATTGTCTAACTCCATATTTGTACCTCTGGAGGTACCTCCCAGCTCTGACCATAACTGTAAATGTTAGCTCACTTAGTCTGGGATGTACATGGTGAATTGGAATCAAATTTGTGGGTTTGACTATTATTTCATGTCCATTGCTATCTTATTATCCTACCACTTGTCACAGGGGCCTTATATTAATATTGTTTTGCTAGATTAGTAAGTCTTATAAATGTCTGTTCTCAGCAAGAACTCAAACTTTCTTTTCTGGTGGGTGTGACCAATTAGTATAACTTCACAGACATACTTATTATTCTCTGTAACAACTTAAATTACTCAGATAGAACTTAGGGTTTTTTTTCCCGCTTTAGAATTTTTTTTTTTAATCGTAAGTATACAACTGCTTCTTTACATACACATTTAACATTACACCAGATTCCTGGTTAATAGCTTTTCAAAACTTTGAGAAAAACCTTGAAAAAGGTTTCACTTGTCATTTGAAACATTATCAAAGAAGGAGAAGAAAAGATGGAGAAGAAAAAGGCAACCTACTCCCCTATTCTTGCCTGGAAAATCCCATGGACAGAGGAGCCTGGTGGGCTATGGTCCATGGGGTTGCAAAAGAATCACACATGATTTAGTGACTACACAACAATACTCTTACAAAGATTACTAGGAACATGGCTGTCATGGTTATGGAGGAGGACCTGGAGGTGGTAATTTTGGAGATCTCTCTGGTTATGGAGGAGGAAGAGGAAGATATGGTGATGGAGGCCCTGGATTTGGCAACCAGGGTGGGCTCTAGATGCGGTTATGGCAACTGTGAAGTGGAGATAATGGAAGTGGAATTTACAATGATTTTGGAAATGATAACCACCAGGTTTCTAATTATGGTCCAATATAGAACTTAGTTTTGAAGACAAAACATTTCACATACTTCAAAGACATGGAAACATTTAGAAGATAAACTGTATTTTAAAAGTCTGATTTAAATTTTTGTGATATTAAAAGTGAGTTTTCCTTAGAAATAGTTAAGGAAAATTATGGTTATTTATTAAGCCCTTGTACCACTCATTTTTAAGTCATACCTTGAATGAGACTGACATATTTCTGGGTGGCAAAGTTCTTTCTCACAAAGAAATGTTATGTTGTATCAGATGCAAGGAGGTTTCTTTCAATTCTGACAGTTTATGATGCTACAAAGAAATATTTTTAAAATAAGTACATTTTGTTATAAATTTAAGAGAGAGGGAAATTTGGAATTGCATTACATGAAGCTGCAAGGTTCAGGTTATGTGTAATTCCCTGATGATTTTTTGTGTAGCAAACTTTTCTATCCTGTATAGTTGTAAATTATTATTATTTTATGCTGCAGTACTTATCATACAGTATGAACTCAATGTATTTTTGGATTATAATCACGTCTTCGGGAATAACAGTGATTATTGCCTGTTCTACTGCTTCAGTTCACAAAAGACATATGAGGGCCTGAGACGGCAAGAAAGACGTCCAAGGTCACCTCTGGTCTTAGGCTCTTTTAATGCTTTTTTCTACACCAGCCTAGCCTCTCTATGTAAGATTTCATAACTTGAGCCATTTTTATTGACAGAAAAAAATGCCACTGAGATAAAAGATTGAAATTAGTGGAAGTGAGAAATAGATTTAAAGGACTAGATCTAATAGAGAGCATGATGAACTATCCATGGAAGTTTGTGACATTTTACAGGAGACAGGGATCAAGACCATCCTCAAGAAAAAGCAATGAAAAAAAAAACTGGCTATCTGAGGAGGCCTTACAAATAGCTGAGAAAAGAAGAAAACAGAAAAGCAAAGGAGAAAAGGAAAGATATACCCATTGAATACAGAGTTCCAAAGAATAGCAAGGAGAGATAAGAAAGCCTTCCTCAGTGATCAGTGCAAACAAATAGAGGAAAACAACAGAATGGGAAAGACTAGAGATTTCTTCAAGAAAATTAGAGATACTAAGGGAACATTTCATGCAAAGATGTGCTCAGTAAAGGACAGAAATGGTATGGACCTAACAGAAACAGAAGATATTAAGAAGAGGTGGCAAGAGTACACAGAAGAACTGTACAAAAAAGATCTTCACGACCAAGATAATCACGATGATGTGATCACTCACCTAGAGCCAAACATCCGGGAATGTGAAGTCGAGTGGGCCTTAGAAAGCATCACTACGAACAAAGCTAGTGGAGGTGATGGAATTCCAGTTGAGTTATTTCAGATCCTAAAAGATGATGCTGTCAATATGCCAGGAAATTTGGAGAACTCAGCAGTGGCCACAGGACTGGAAAAGGTCCATTTTCATTCCAATCCCAAAGAAAGGCAATGCCAAAGGATGCTCAAACTACCACACAATTGCACTCATCTCACACACTAATAAAGTAAGCAATGCTCAAAATTCTCCAAGCCAGGCTTCAGCAATACGTGAATCGTGAACTTCCAGATGTTCAAGCTGGTTTTCGAAAAGCCAGAGGAACCAGAGATCAAATTGCCAACATCCGCTGGATCATCAAAAAAGCAAGGGAGTTTCAGAAAAACATCTATTTCTGCTTTCTTGACTATGCCAAAGCCTTTGATTGTGTGGATCACAGTAAACTGTGGAGAATTCTGAAAGAGATGGGGATACCAGACCACTTAACCTGTCTTGAGAAATCTGTATGCAGGTCAGGAAGCAACAGTTAGAACTGGACATGGAACAACAGACTGGTTCCAAATAGGAAAAGGAGTACGTCAAGGCTGTATATTGTCACTCTGCTTATTTAACTTATATGCAGAATACATCATGAGAAATGCTGGACTGGAAGAAACACAAGCTGGAATCAAGATTGCTGGGAGAAATATCAATAACCTCAGATATGCTGACACCACCCTTATGGCAGAAAGTGAAGAAGAACTAAAGAGCCTCTTGATGAAAGTAAAAGAGGAGAGTGAAAAAGTTAGCTTAAAGCTTAACATTCAGAAAACGAAAATCATGGCATCTGGTCCCATCACTTCATGGCAAATAGATGGGGAAACAATGGAAACAGTGGCAAGCTTTATTTTTTTCAGCTCCAACATCACTGTAGATGGTGACTGCAACCACGAAATTAAAATATGCTTACTCCTTGGCAGGAAAGTTATGAACAACCTAGACAGCATATTAAAAAGCAGAGGCATTACAAAGGTCTGTCTAGTCAGGGCCATGGTTTTTCCAGTAGTCATGTATGAATGTGAGAGTTGGACTATAAAGAAAGCTGAGCACAGGAGAATGATGCTTTTGAACTATGCTGCTGGAGAAGACTCTTGAGAGTCCCTTGGACTGCAAGGAGATCCATCCAGTCCATCCTAAAGGAGATCAGTCCTGGGTGTTCATTAGAAGGACTGATGCTGAAACTGAAACTCCAATACTTTGGCCACCTGATGTGAAGAGCTGACTCATTTGCAAAGACCCTCATACTGAGAAAGATTGAAGGCAGGAGGAGAAGGGGATGACAGAGGATTAGGTGGTTGGATAGCATTACCAACTCAATGGTCATGAGTTTGGGTAAACTCCGGGAGTTGGTTATGGACAGGAAGGCCTGGCGTGCTGTAGTCCATGGGGTCGCAAAGAGTTGGACTCAACTGAGCGACCGAACTGGATTGAACTGACTGATTATGGCAATCAGGATGATGGATAAAGATAGCCCTCAAGCATTCCTAGAATTAAAATAAGCAAAAGAGTTATATTATCTTCACAGTTATAAAAAGAATGGAGAATTTAGCCAATAAATGATAAAATTATTATTAATAAAATAGGAACAAATTTTCATTATTGTTTTCATCCTGTTAATGATAGAAGTTGGAATTGTTCAGTTTTCCCAGGTTTATGATGTTAAAATTGCCTGGTCATTAGCACATAGTTATGGTTTTTTAGAGGTAGGTTTTTTAGTTGTTATTCGATTGAAAATGATAGCATTAATGTAAATGTTTACCCGTTTTATTTAAAAGAATAATAGAAAGATACACTGGTAAATTACTATTTTTGTATTTTATTCATAATATTGATTTGCCCTTTGATTTAGAAATGTAGTTTACTAAAACTGCTTTGTATTTAACTAGAAACACTATATTAATTCTTAACGTCAATTTATTCCATTATGAATTTCATCTCACAAAGAGTAAGATTATTGTACAGTAAGTGGATGGAACCAAAATCACATTGATAATAAGCTACAGAAAAACCTTTAAATTACCCATCAACAGCAATATACTTTGTTTTATGGACATAGCCCTACATAGTGACATAAAGTTACACATGGCTAATGTAGGAGGATAGGGCACTTGTCCCAGAGTGTGGCAGCCAGCCTGATTTCAAATCCTAGTCTGTTAATTTTCAATCCCTGTGACCCTGGGAATGTTATTTCACCTTTCTGTGCCTGTTTCCTTAAAGTAAGTTTAATATCGGTATCTGCCTCATAGTGTTAGAAGAATTTCATGATTTAATATATGTGTCAAGCATTGAACAAGTACTGAATAAGTGTCAATTATTATCATTGTAACTCGGAAATGTACAGAATATATAAGCATTATGCATGTACCATGTAAGTTTCCAGTTTTTTAAAATGTGATTGAATTGATGTAAATTAACCCTGTGCTTGATGATATACTTGGTATATTCTATTCTTTCTCTTGGTGTGTTGTATTAATTTATAAATTCTTCAGTATATGTGTATGTACTGGGTATGGATGTGAGAGCTAGACTGTAAAGAAGGCTGAGCGCTGAAGAACTGATGCTTTCGAACTGTGGTGCTGGCAAAGACTCTTGAGAGTCCCTTGGACAGCAAAGAGATCAAACCAGTCAATCCTAAAGGAAGTCAACCCTGAATATTCATTGGAAGGACTGATTGTAAAGCTCCAAAATTTTGCCAGCTGATGCAAAGAGCCAACTCATTGGAAAAGACCCTTCTGCTGGGAAAGATTGAAAGTAGGAGGAGAAAAAGGTGACAGGATGAGATGGTTAGACAGCATCACCAGCTCGATAGACATGAATGTAAGAGAACTCCAGGAGATAGTGAAGGACAGAGGAGCCTGGCAGGCTTCAGTCCTGGGATCTCAAAGAGATTGGACAGGACTTAACAACTGAACAACTGGATCAGTATGTAAACTATTTTCTTGTGATGAGTTATGGTTTTAAAAAAATGAAAGTGACTGTCTAGAGTATCTGTATTCCTCCTCAGCTGCCTCCTCAAAGTTACTTGGGTGCTGTCTCAGTGGTTTTTGCTTTTTTTTTCTCCTCTAGTGAACAATGAGCAGTAAAACTGGCTCTCAGGATGGGCAGTCTAAGTAGCTTGGGAGAGCAGGGGATTGCCTCCGGGTGTAGACTGGGCGGGGGACCGGGGCGGTGGGTGGAGAAGGATAGTGGGAGGAGGAGAAGCCTAGAGCGTGCAGCAACCTGTGCTCTGACTCTGGGTTGGGCAGCAGGCGTGGTGGAGAGGCTCTGCTGAGATTAGGCATGTTGGGTCCTTGAAAAGAGGCAAGTTGAGAAAAGGAAGAGGAAAAAAAGTTAAGTAGGCTAATGTTTGCATGGCGTGAGATGCATTTCTGAGGAGGTTAGCACTCTTGAAAACTTGCTGCGGAAAGATGGATGGATGGGGGAGGGGTGAAAGAGTGAAAGAAGTTGAAAGAGATAAGGAAAGATTGGAGTCACTTGAATAAGAATCTTGACACGCCTGACTCCTTATGACTCAGGATGATGTGGTTCAGGCACTGCTCGAAAGCCAATTAAGAGCTCATTGAACTAATGTGGCCTAGGTGCAGTATATAAGGACAAAAAGCTGTTGCTGCATTCATAAAATCCCAAATTTGGTTTCTGTAGCTGGTAAGGAACTTTTGTCCCATGGTAGAGTTCATAGTGAACTGAAGAAGCACTAAGGGCAATGATGTGCTTTTCAGTGCGATCTGTTCAGGGACTTTCCTAAGGAGATTGTGAACCACCGAAGAAACTTGCCCAAGGTTATGGTTGTGCTAAAACTGATAAACAAAATGGTAGAGAGGCAATACAGGACAGACTGTGGGGGAAAGGGGAGAATAAATAGATCTGGTCCTTTTAATTGAAATTGATCTTTCATCAGACAGGGCACCCATCTGCTGATACACACCCATCCCTCAGTTGCAAACAAACCACTCTGAACCCTCAAGCATTTCTGAGATTTCTTGGAGGATTTCCTCAAAGTGTTCCTGAGCTGATCTGGTGATGCCAAGTGGACCAGTTCCCTTGCCCAGTCAATGCCCCCGTCCCACTGAAGAGAGTTGGATCTCATGATACAGTAGTCTTGGTGAGAGGAAAAAAGAGTGTCATCCTTTTTTGTAATGGTGAACACATTAGTTGCTCAGTCATGTTCAACTCTTTGTGACCCCATGCACTTACTGTAGCCTGCCAGGCTCCTCTGTCCATGGGATTTCCAGGTAAGAATGCTGGAGTGGGTTGCCACTCCAGTGGCAGAGTTCCTTCTCCAGGTGATCTTCTTAACTCAGGGATCGAACCTGGGTCTCCTGCATTGCAGGCAGATTCTTTACCCCCTGAACCACCAGGGAACTCTTTATTATGGAGGGACATCAGATTAATGATGCATTATCATATTTTTCTGGAGAAGGAAATGGCACCCCACTCCACTATTCTTGCCTGGAGAATCCCGTGGATAGAGGAGCTTGGTAGGCTACAGTCCACGGGGTCGCAGAGTCGGACACGACTGAGTGACTTCACTTTCACTTCCTAAGTGGCACATACCCATTTAAAAAACTTTAAGAGCCTATGTTTGTCTCATAGCTTAATTATGGACTCTTAGGAAAGGGTTCGGAGAAGGCCATGGCACCCCACTCCAGTACTCTTGCCTGGAAAATCCCCTGGATGGAGGAGCCTGGTAGGCTGCAGTCCATGGGGTTGCTAGGAGTCAGACACGACTGAGCAACTTCACTTTCATGCATTGAAGAAGGAAATGGCAACCCACTCCAGTGTTCTTGCATGGAGAATCCCAGGGACGGGGGAGCCTGGTGCGCTGCCGTCTGTGGGGTTGCACAGAGTTGGACGTGACTGAAGTGACTTAGCAGCAGCAGCATATCTTTCAAAGGTGAAGGTTTTTGTACCACGGTCTCCCAAAGTCTCAGGAGAGGCAATGGCACCCCACTCCAGCACTCTTGCCTGGGAAATCCCATGGACAGGGGAGCCTGGCGGGCTGCAGTCCGTGGGCTGGCGAAGAGTCGGACATGACTGATGTGACTTAGCAGCAGCAGCAGCAGCTCCCCACCTCAGGCATGGGCAAGGCAGGAACCCATACCATCCTGTTCTCAAGTGTGCTTCGCTCTCCCAGGACAAGGCTTTGCTCCTGGGCCATGCCATGCTGGTCCCTTTCCAGTACTTGAGGCCTCTACCTCCTCTCCTGACCTCATACTTATTATCACTGGATCTTTTGTAAATGACTCCATTCGATGATTTTTTTAAACACGTTTCAAAAGATGCTGTTGTTAGTTGCTAAGTCGTCTCCAACTCTTTGTCACCCTGAGAATTGCAGTACAACAGGCTAAATCAAATCCCTTATGATTATACAGTGGAAGTGAGAAATAGATTTAAGGGTCTAGATCTGATAGATAGAGTGCCTGAAGAACTATGGAATGAGGTTCGTGACGTACAGGAGACAGGGATCAAGACCATCCCCATGGAAAAGAAATGCAAAAAAGCAAAATGGCTGTNGAAGATCATGGCATCTGGTCCCATCACTTCATGGGAAATAGATGGGGAAACACTAGAAACAGTGTCAGATTTCATGTTTTGGGGCTCCAAAATCACTGCAGATGGTGACTGCAGCAATGAAATTAAAAGACTCTTACTCCTTTGAAGAAAAGTTATGACCAACCTAGATAGTATATTCAAAATCAGAGATGTTATTTTGCCGACTAAGGTCCGTCTAGTCAAGACTATGGTTGTTCCTGTGGTCATGTATGAATGTGAGAGTTGGACTGTGAAGAAGGCTGAGCGCCGAAGAATTGATGCTTTTGAAATGTCGTGTTGGAAAAGACTCTTGAGAGTCCCTTGGACTGCAAGGAGATCCAGCCAGTCCATTCTGAAGGAGAACAGCCCTGGGATTTCTTTGGAAGGAATGATGCTAAAGCTGAAANGAAGGCTGAGCGCCGAAGAATTGATGCTTTTGAAATGTCGTGTTGGAAAAGACTCTTGAGAGTCCCTTGGACTGCAAGGAGATCCAGCCAGTCCATTCTGAAGGAGATCAACCCTGGGATTTCTTTGGAAGGACTGATGCTAAAGCTGAAACTCCAGTACTTTGGCCACCTCATGCAGAATTGACTCATTGGAAAAGACTCTGATGCTGGGAGGGATTGGTGGTAGGAGGAGAAGGGGACAACCAAGGCTGAGATGGCTGGATGGCATCACGGACTCAATGTACGTGAGTCTGAGTGAACTCCCGGAGCTGATGATTGACAAGGAGGCCTGGCATGCTGCGATTCATGGGGTCACAAAGAGTTGGACACGACTGCGCGACTGAACTTATTTATTGAACTTAGGCTTCCCTGTCCTTCACTATCTCCTGGAGTTTGCTCAGACTCATGTCCATTGAGTCAGTGATGCTATTTAAACACGTCATCCTCTGCCACCCCCTTCTTCTTTTACTTTCAAAAGATGCTGCTGCTGCTGCTAAGTCGCTTCAGTCGTGTCCCACTCTGTGCGACCCCATAGACGGCAGCCCACCAGGCTCCCCCGTCCCTGGGATTCGCCAGGCAAGAACACTGGAGTGGGATGCCATTGCCTTCTCCTCAAAAGATGCTAAAAGGAAATAAATAAAAAGATTTGCTTTCATTTTAGAGCGTTTAAAGCATTTTTTTCATAGAAAGCTCGTTTAGCATTTGGTAACTTCAATGAATAAATATATAACTATATATATCTCTCCTTTTGTGGCTCCTCCTCACAGACAGTGGCTGCTGACACGTAGAGGCATGAACTGCAGTGCAAGTAAAGGTCCCTTTCTCTCGCCCAGTTGTGTGTCTCTGTGTGTGTATAGGCCCATCAGAAATTTAGGCATGCATGAGGGACTGATGAGCTACCTAGGAGAGGTTCTCACCCGTGGAGAGAGACAGGAGGACAAGTTTGGTCTAGGAAACAAAGCACTGACTGTCAGAGAAGCAGCAACAATCATGAATACACCACGTTGTTCATACATTGATCTGTCTCTTGACACACTGACGCATACCCGATTCTGTTGGAATAGGAGGGATTGAAGGTAAAACTGAAATGATACCTTTACTAAAACCTATTGCTGGCAACCTAAAACATGGCTCCCGTAGGAAAGAAGAGTGTGACACTGAGAGGGTAACAGGCAGGCAGGCCAGGGGTCTCCAAACGAAGGGAATAGCCTGCAAGTGTCAGACATTTTTATCTCTCTTAAGCGGCAGGAGGAAACAAACTAGCGATATTTTTTCCTTCTCTATACAAATTTAAAAGGAAGTTTCTCTTAAAATTCTGTGTTGCCATGACACCTGGTTTCCCCTGAAGTTAACCAATGCTTTTTCTTATGGAAATGTTTGTCTTAAGCTATGCTAAGGTACAGTACGTTTAGCCCAAACTCTGTCTTCAAGTTGGTTCTGCCTTGTGGGCTCAGAACCTACTTGATAAACCAGTATGTTATACTGTTTATTGTTCCTCTAATCTATGTAAATGACACTATTTGTATGGTGATCTGCTCTCCTTCAAGATTCAAGTTAATCATTTTATGGCCCAAGATAAACCATTTGGTGCCAAGATTATCCCAAAATATATCTAATGGGTGAGGGGCCTGGTGCCATTCTGAGTTTTGAGACATTCCTTTCTTTCATTAACAGGCTGCTTGTGACTATATAACATCCAGCCCAAGGGTAGCAGGGGAGCACTCTTTCTGCCCCCTTCTGATGCCTGTGTCAGAAGCTTGCTCTATCTCCTTTATACTTTAATAAAACTTTATTACACAAAAGCTCTGAGTGATCAAGCCTCATCTTTGGCTCTGGATTGAATTCTTCTCCTCCGGGGGCCAAGAATCCCGGCGTCGTAATTCAACAACAACCTTTCAACACCTCTTCTTTACAGAACCCACTGTAGACTGTGCAGTTTGAGGATTCCAGGAGGACAGTGGCACATGGCAGAAGGTGATGATCATAATGTGAAAGTGGCTTGTCTCAGGAGCAAACAGCACTTGAGGGGGCCAGTGAGGAGAGGAAGAAAATGGTAGATGTCATGTAATGTTCAGTGGAGCACTTTCAGGAGCATGCAGGAGACATCCTGGGAATTCTGGGTGTTCTAGGCACATCTGGGGTACAGGGTAAATTTCACAGGGAAAGGAGGTCCTCTCATAACAGCTGGAAACAAGAACCAGCTGGACAACAGGTGTACCAAAGGTCCGTGTGCAGGGGTGTTCAGGTCTTTTAGTCTGTTAGATAAGTCATAAATTAATTGAATGGGTTCAGATATTTCCTGTAGGTCAATAAATACCATACGTACATCTCCTGTAAGGAAGAACAATGTAACAGAGGAAGTGCTAAAAACTGCACCAGAAACCTTCTGGGTTGTTCTGTGGTCCCATCCTGAGGAAAATGAGTCGAGACTGACAACTTGGAATCTTACCATTAGCATAATATAATGCCCAATGAACTACCTACACAGGCCCCATGTGTTTGTTTACATGAAGTTGTATTTCTCTAAACCAGTGAGGGGGCAGATTACTGGCTAGAAGAGTTTTCTTCACTTGCTATCTCAAGTCTAAATATCTGACCAAAATCTTCCTCTCTTCTCTCATCACTTCCAAAGATCCCCTGGAGAAAGAAATGGCTACCCACTCCAGTATTCTTGCCTGGAGAATTCCATGGAGAGAGGAGCTAGGCGGACTTCAGTCCATATAATCACAAAGAGCCAGACACGACTAACATGTGCTCCACTGGACTACGTAACCTTTCTCCAGTTGCTGAGCCTTTTTTATTCCTCTACGACTGTGCTCATGTGGTTTCATCCTGTTGTGTTGTCTTTCCCCCAACCCTCCCTCATTTCTCAGCCTGGCAAATTCTTTATTAATCTGTAAAATACATCTCAAAAGGCTTCTCTTCTTTGCAGTATTCCCTGACATCCTAGAAAGAACTACAGTTTCAATGCAATTTTTTATTATACTATAGCCATAACTTGGGGCTTGGTTACAGTATTTTACCCACAGTAGAACTACTGTCAAAATTGTGGTCTATCCTCTCAAACCCTGTCGCTGCTTTATTGACTAAGTTTATGGAATATTCAATATCCTCTGTTGGCCTTTCATCAATCTTCACAGCATCTTCACAAGGAGTAGATCTCATCTCAGGGAATCGCTTTCTTTGCTCATCCATAAAAAGCAAATTTTTCATCAAAGTTTTATCACCAGATCGCAACAATTCAATCACTTTCAGGCACCACTTCTCATTCTCACCACATCTACAGTTACTTCCTCCATTGAAGTCTTGAAACTCTCAAAGTCATTCATAAGAGTTGGAATTAATTTCTTCCAGTTTCTTGTTAATGTTGATATTTTGACCTCATCCCATTGGCGCTAGTGGTAAAGAACTCGCCTGCCAATGTAGGAGATATAAGAAACTTGGGTTCAATCCCTGGTCAGGAAATCCCTTGGAGACAGAAAAGGCAAAAGAAGTTATGCTCCAGCTGCTATCTCTGAGAAGATCTCTTATAAAATATTAACAGGGAAAACTAGCATGTCACTTTAGCCAAGTAAACAGAAATTTATAGTCAAATTCTGCTGCCAAGGCATCATAGTCTATAATACATGAAAAGACCAAGAATATGAAGATAAAACGCTCTATCAACCTCTCATGCCTCAACCCACCTGCCCACCAAATAAAAAAAAAGAATGTTTTTTAAAACTTTGATAGATAATGATAGTAAGGTGGCATCAAGGTAAAATGATAGGTTCAAGGCTGCATTTTCTTAGCTGTTATTAACTCTGAAACTTGGTCACATTCAGTTCTTTAACATGAGTTACCCTCAAGTAGCAAATGAATTCCTTGTATGTCTTCCAGAATACTCTAGCCATTTCTCATTGGCAACAAGAAAAGCCACAGAAAAGGGTCATATGTCCTTCTGAAGCACAAATGGTCCTAATGCAGAATGATGTATGAAACTGGTAGATAATTACTCTAGATTCTATTGTATATAAAACCATAGGATTTCATAATCTAGCAGAAAGAACCCATAGGGAGGTCAGAGAGATATTTTACTAGAGAACAAATAGTCTGCCATTAAAATCATATGGTTATCAGAAGCCCGGTGTACTTGTCACTGAATAAAGAGCTCAGGTTTATTGTTTCTTCTTCTGGGACAAATTTGTCTCTAGTTCTTGGAATAATATCAGAAATGCAGTAGGAATTCTGTGATAAATATGGAAGAATACTTGGCAAATTTCATGTTTGAATATGAATATTCCTCTACTCTCAGACTACAGACATTATTGAAGTGCTAAATTTCATTTGGATACATAACATGTAAGCTTCTAAGAATATGGAGAAAATCTGGAGGAGAATCATAAAAAATTATTCATGTTGGAAAGTAGGTTTAATGTGATCCACCATATGTATTCAGTCTAGAAAGCTAGAGCTTGAGAAAGGGTAGTTATTTTCATATCTATTCATTCAGCAAACCCTCAGTTCCTGCCATCTGCTAGGCACTATTTTAGGCATTGGGGATAAACAGACAAAGGAGTAAAGAAACAAACAGCCCAAAAAATCCCTGAGTTAATGAAATTTATGGTCTAGTGGGTGAGAAGATAAGTATAATAAAATAATAAATAGACTGTATACATAAGAAAGTGATAAGTGCTTGGAAAAGAGTAATTTCCACGCAGGGAAAGAGTACTTTAAGAGTGGGGATGTGCCACTGTTAAATAGATGATCAGGATAAAAGTACTGAACACATGATTTTTGAGTCCAACTTTGAGGTGGAAAGGGAATTGTCCATGCAGATATCTGCAGGAGGAACATCTTAGGTGGAGGAAATACACAGGCAAATATCTTAAAGCAGAAATTCCTTACATAGATTTGAGGGGAAGGAGATAGTGCACAGGACAGATGATGTGGGGCCACCTTAAAGGCATCATGAGTAATTTAACTTTCATTCTGTTACATGAAAAAAATATTGCAGGATTGTAAACAGTGATGATGGGATTTCACTTTCATTTTCAAAGGACTCCTTACATTGCAATGTGGAAAATAGACTTGAGAGAGAGAGAAGAGCAACAGACATTCCATCTAGGAGGTTATTCCAGAAGCCCAGAGAAGGATCTTGTGTGCTAGTATTAGTATTGGTGTAATGGAGGTGGAGTGGAAAAGGTCAGTCTTCATGCCAATCCAAAAAAAGGTAATGCCAAAGAATGTTCCAACTACCATATGATTGCATTCATTTCACATGCTAGTAAGGTTATCTGTCAAGCTAGGCTTCAGCAGTATGTGAACCAGAACTTCCACATATAGAAGCTGGGTTTAGAAAAGGCAGAGGGATCAGAGATCAAATTGCCAACATTCATAGGATCATGGTGAAAGCAAGGGAATTCCAGAAAAACATCTAGTTCTGCTTCTTTGACTACACTAAAGCCTTTGACTGTGTGGATCACAGCAAACTGTGGAAAATTCTTAAAGAGATGAAAACACCAGACTACCTTACCTGCCTCCTGAGAAAACTGTATGCAGGTCAAGAACAACAGTTAGAACCATGCGTGGCACAATGGACTGGTTCAAAGTTGGGAAAAGAGTATGTCAAGGCTGTATATTGTCACCTTGCTTGTTTTACTTATATACAAAGTACATCATGTGAAATGCCAGGCTGAATGACTCACAAACTGGAATCAAGATTGCCAGGGAGAAATATCAACAGCCTCAGATATACAGATGATACCACTCTAATGGCAGAAAGTGAAGAGGAACTAAAGAATCTCTTGATGAGGGTGAAAGAGGAGAGTGAAAAAGCTGGCTTGAAACAGCATTCAAAAAATTAAGATCAAGGCATCTGGTGCCATCACTTCATGTCAAATAGAAGGGGAGAAAGTGATAACAACGACAGACTTTATTTTCTTGGACTCCAAGCCTTTCCAGGTGGAGCAAGTGGTAAAGAATCTGCTTGCTAATGCAGGAGACACAAAAGACATGTTTGATACTTGGGTTTGGAGGATGCCCTGGAGTAGGAAATAGCACCCCCACTCCAGTATCTTGCCTTGAAGATTTTATGGTTAGAGGAGCCTGGTGGGCTATAGTCATGGGGTCGCAAAGAGTCAGATATGACTGAGTATGCATTACAAAATATATATATTTAAAAAACTGCAGATGGTGACTGTAACCAACCACGAAATTAAAAAAACACTTGCTCCTTGGAAGGAAAGCTGTGACAAACCTAGACAAGTGTATTAAAAAGCAGAGACATTAGTTTGCCAACAAAGATCTGTATAGTCAAAGCTTTGGTTTTTCCAGTAGTTATGTATGGATGTGAGAGTTGGACCATAAAGAAGATTGAGCGCTGAAGAATTGATGCTTTCCTGTTGTGGTGTTAGAGAACACTCTTGTGAGTCCCTTGGCCTGCAAGGAGATCAAACCAGTCAGTCCTATAGGAAATCAACCCTGAATATTCATTGGAAGGACTGATGTTGAAGCTGAAATTCCAATACTTTGGCTGCCTGATGCAAAGAGCCGACTAATTGGACAAGACACTGATGCTGGGAAAGATTGAAGGCACATGCGTGTGTGTGCATGTGCACACACACACATGCACACATTCAAATGTAAGCTCAGAAGAAAAAGATTAGAGAGCCTTTTATGTTGTAATTTAGTAAGCATTTGAAAAGGAGGATATTAATATTCGAGAATGAATACACAGAAAGTGCTTAGTAAATTGTCAGTTGTTTTTAGAATAGAGGATAATAGATGAAAAAAGAAAGAAACAAAGAGATATTTGGGCACAGAATTTATTGAGATGAAAAATTCAGTTAGATAGCACCATTTATATAGCCTTGAATTGGGGATATTAGAGTAGACTGTTTATGTGTCTCTCTTTTTAATAAAGAATTTACTATAAAAGGACATTTTATTGGTCTTCCCTTGTGTCCCAGCTGGTAAAGAATCCGCCTGCAATGTACAAAACCTGGGTTCAATCCCTAGGTTGGAAAGTTCTCCTGAAGAAGGGAAAGGCTATCCACTCCAGTATTCTGGCCTGGAGAATTCCATGGACTACAGTCCATGGGATCACAAAGAATCAGACATGACTGAACTGAACAACTTTCACTTCATAAAAGGACATTTTATAAGGGAAGAAAGGGAATATGGTTAAGGAAAATGGAAAGACCTACCCTACTGTTTTTAAAATGCTCCCAGGGATTCAGTTTTGAACAAGGCATAGATTGTGATACCTGGAAATAGGCAAGCTTGTACTTACTGGATTCTGTGCAAAGTAAAATGGAAGAACCTACTTCATCTAATTGAGATCTTGGCATAGTCAAAGTTAATGAAACCTAGGTTTCTTAGCTGACTAAAGTTATAAAATGGGGAATTTTCAGAAATAAGGTGTCAGACAATATCTTTTAATTTTTCCAACTGGAGTAGCCAGTCAGTTAGTTCAGTCGCTCAATTGTGTCCGACTCTTTGCGACCCCATGAACCACAGCACACCAGGACTCCCTGTCCATCACCAACTCCCAGAGTCCACCCAAACCCATGTCCATTGAGTTGGTGATGCCATCCAACCATTTCAACCTCTGTCATCCCCTTCTCCTCCGGCCCTCAATCTTTCCCAGCATCAGAGTCTTTTCAAATGAGTCAGCTCTTTGCAACTGGTGAATAATACCACAAGATCTGTGTTTTAGAATTTTGCCCCTCTTCCAGACTCAAGAACGATACAAATGGCATAGTAATGCTATGTTTATATATTGTAAGTCAAGAGTACCTTAACATGTAAGGAAGTCATTCATTTTCTGTGTCAAAAGTAAAGTCTATGACCATGTGGAAGACAGAAACATTTTCAAACTTCTGTTTTTATTTCTACATCCATACAAATTATTAATTCTGTTAGCCCTTTTCACTTACGGTGGCATTCATCTCAAATCTTGCCTCTAAAATTGTACTCTCATAAGCTATATGGCGGAGAAGGCGATGGCACCCCACTCCAGTACTCTTGCCTGGAAAATCTCATGGACGGAGCAGCCTGGTAGGCTGCAGTCCACGGGGTCGCTAAGAGTCGAGCACGACTGAGTGACTTCACTTTCACTTTTCAGTTTCATGCATTGGAGAAGGAAATGGCAACCCACTCCAGTGTTCTTGCCTGGAGAATCCCTGGGACGGGGGAGCCTGGTGGGCTGCCGACTATGGGGTCACACAGAGTCGGACACGACTGAAGCGACTTAGCAGCAGCAGCAAGCTATATGGCAAAAGCCCATCCAAGTCTGCCATCACTACTGCTTTCAAAAGTGCTCGTCAACCCTCAAGTGGAGTGCTTTGCCAGTTACCAGTGCAGAAACCACTCCCAAGATGAGTGGATTGTCTGATTCATCATAGAAACGACGAGTGTGTGTGTGCGTGCATGTGTGTGTGAGTGATACTTCTGAAGGTGGGTTTGAAGAGGAATCGGAGACTTTAAAACCTCACCATATGCCCTCATCATTCTGTAAAAACCACTCCATCTTTCTTTAGAATATCAACTCAGCTCATGGGGATTTTTCTTTTTTCTTCTTCATAAGCACACAATCTGTGTTGTTTTAAATCAAAGCAATTCCTGATAGAGAAAGCTTGGACCAGGCCTCTCTGGAGGGCTTGGATATTTTTCCCAGGTCAAACAAGACAAAAATTAATCCTGAGCTTTTATATTCAGAAGGGTAAGAAACTGTTTTGTGCCTTAATGCTGTCAGGGTTCTTTTTTTAGACCATGGCTTGAGTATATTAACCTTCTAAAAAGGAACTAACTCNCTCCAAGCCTTTCCAGGTGGAGCAAGTGGTAAAGAATCTGCTTGCTAATGCAGGAGACACAAAAGACATGTTTGATACTTGGGTTTGGAGGATGCCCTGGAGTAGGAAATAGCACCCCCACTCCAGTATCTTGCCTTGAAGATTTTATGGTTAGAGGAGCCTGGTGGGCTATAGTCATGGGGTCGCAAAGAGTCAGATATGACTGAGTATGCATTACAAAATATATATATTTAAAAAACTGCAGATGGTGACTGTAACCAACCACGAAATTAAAAAAACACTTGCTCCTTGGAAGGAAAGCTGTGACAAACCTAGACAAGTGTATTAAAAAGCAGAGACATTAGTTTGCCAACAAAGATCTGTATAGTCAAAGCTTTGGTTTTTCCAGTAGTTATGTATGGATGTGAGAGTTGGACCATAAAGAAGATTGAGCGCTGAAGAATTGATGCTTTCCTGTTGTGGTGTTAGAGAACACTCTTGTGAGTCCCTTGGCCTGCAAGGAGATCAAACCAGTCAGTCCTATAGGAAATCAACCCTGAATATTCATTGGAAGGACTGATGTTGAAGCTGAAATTCCAATACTTTGGCTGCCTGATGCAAAGAGCCGACTAATTGGACAAGACACTGATGCTGGGAAAGATTGAAGGCACATGCGTGTGTGTGCATGTGCACACACACACATGCACACATTCAAATGTAAGCTCAGAAGAAAAAGATTAGAGAGCCTTTTATGTTGTAATTTAGTAAGCATTTGAAAAGGAGGATATTAATATTCGAGAATGAATACACAGAAAGTGCTTAGTAAATTGTCAGTTGTTTTTAGAATAGAGGATAATAGATGAAAAAAGAAAGAAACAAAGAGATATTTGGGCACAGAATTTATTGAGATGAAAAATTCAGTTAGATAGCACCATTTATATAGCCTTGAATTGGGGATATTAGAGTAGACTGTTTATGTGTCTCTCTTTTTAATAAAGAATTTACTATAAAAGGACATTTTATTGGTCTTCCCTTGTGTCCCAGCTGGTAAAGAATCCGCCTGCAATGTACAAAACCTGGGTTCAATCCCTAGGTTGGAAAGTTCTCCTGAAGAAGGGAAAGGCTATCCACTCCAGTATTCTGGCCTGGAGAATTCCATGGACTACAGTCCATGGGATCACAAAGAATCAGACATGACTGAACTGAACAACTTTCACTTCATAAAAGGACATTTTATAAGGGAAGAAAGGGAATATGGTTAAGGAAAATGGAAAGACCTACCCTACTGTTTTTAAAATGCTCCCAGGGATTCAGTTTTGAACAAGGCATAGATTGTGATACCTGGAAATAGGCAAGCTTGTACTTACTGGATTCTGTGCAAAGTAAAATGGAAGAACCTACTTCATCTAATTGAGATCTTGGCATAGTCAAAGTTAATGAAACCTAGGTTTCTTAGCTGACTAAAGTTATAAAATGGGGAATTTTCAGAAATAAGGTGTCAGACAATATCTTTTAATTTTTCCAACTGGAGTAGCCAGTCAGTTAGTTCAGTCGCTCAATTGTGTCCGACTCTTTGCGACCCCATGAACCACAGCACACCAGGACTCCCTGTCCATCACCAACTCCCAGAGTCCACCCAAACCCATGTCCATTGAGTTGGTGATGCCATCCAACCATTTCAACCTCTGTCATCCCCTTCTCCTCCGGCCCTCAATCTTTCCCAGCATCAGAGTCTTTTCAAATGAGTCAGCTCTTTGCAACTGGTGAATAATACCACAAGATCTGTGTTTTAGAATTTTGCCCCTCTTCCAGACTCAAGAACGATACAAATGGCATAGTAATGCTATGTTTATATATTGTAAGTCAAGAGTACCTTAACATGTAAGGAAGTCATTCATTTTCTGTGTCAAAAGTAAAGTCTATGACCATGTGGAAGACAGAAACATTTTCAAACTTCTGTTTTTATTTCTACATCCATACAAATTATTAATTCTGTTAGCCCTTTTCACTTACGGTGGCATTCATCTCAAATCTTGCCTCTAAAATTGTACTCTCATAAGCTATATGGCGGAGAAGGCGATGGCACCCCACTCCAGTACTCTTGCCTGGAAAATCTCATGGACGGAGCAGCCTGGTAGGCTGCAGTCCACGGGGTCGCTAAGAGTCGAGCACGACTGAGTGACTTCACTTTCACTTTTCAGTTTCATGCATTGGAGAAGGAAATGGCAACCCACTCCAGTGTTCTTGCCTGGAGAATCCCTGGGACGGGGGAGCCTGGTGGGCTGCCGACTATGGGGTCACACAGAGTCGGACACGACTGAAGCGACTTAGCAGCAGCAGCAAGCTATATGGCAAAAGCCCATCCAAGTCTGCCATCACTACTGCTTTCAAAAGTGCTCGTCAACCCTCAAGTGGAGTGCTTTGCCAGTTACCAGTGCAGAAACCACTCCCAAGATGAGTGGATTGTCTGATTCATCATAGAAACGACGAGTGTGTGTGTGCGTGCATGTGTGTGTGAGTGATACTTCTGAAGGTGGGTTTGAAGAGGAATCGGAGACTTTAAAACCTCACCATATGCCCTCATCATTCTGTAAAAACCACTCCATCTTTCTTTAGAATATCAACTCAGCTCATGGGGATTTTTCTTTTTTCTTCTTCATAAGCACACAATCTGTGTTGTTTTAAATCAAAGCAATTCCTGATAGAGAAAGCTTGGACCAGGCCTCTCTGGAGGGCTTGGATATTTTTCCCAGGTCAAACAAGACAAAAATTAATCCTGAGCTTTTATATTCAGAAGGGTAAGAAACTGTTTTGTGCCTTAATGCTGTCAGGGTTCTTTTTTTAGACCATGGCTTGAGTATATTAACCTTCTAAAAAGGAACTAACTCAAAGACATGCTCGTTTATAACATCATGAAAGTTGATAATATCAAAGAAGATGTTATTTTGGAAGGGTAAAGATGAAGGACTTAAAAAACAGATTAAGAAAAGAATTATAACTTGTTTTGTAAGAAAACTATTTCATGCTGTGTAAAATACATGTTATTTGGGATTTTAAAAATTTGGTAATAAGGGTTGTAAATTTCAGAATTTGATTTCTAAAGAAAAAAACAACAGTATTCTATGTGAAAGCTACTTTGCTGGCTTAATCTACAAACAGATCTTCATTAAGAAAAATACACACACACCAAGCGAAAACTGCTTATTCAGTGACGCCGCTCACCAAAGGAATTATTCTTTGACTCTGTTTTTAGTTGGGTGTGGGAAGGTAATTTTCCCTCTTGGCTGAAAGCTTGGAGAGGGGCCAAAGTGAACACCCATGTGAACACAAAATAATTAGGAACGATTCACTCTGAATCAGTATGTTCCCATGAACAAGCTGGGATTTTTAAATCTGCTCTGATTGAAATTGCTTAAAATATAGACTTAGGAGTGGGTAAGAAGTGATAAGAGGAAAAAAAACTAAATCAGGAACAGCTAAATATTTGTTCTAAAATAATTAGAATGGATCAAAATGAACAGTCAGAAGAAATAATTAGAGCCTTTATTACTTTTCTTATTAATCATTTTAAAAGAACAAGAAAAAATTAGTATTATAATTTCTGTCTCACAAATTTCATTTGTGAAAGCATATAAATAAAAAATTCTAGAAAGTTATATATTCTCAATACTTAGAATAAATAATTCTTTTTTTCCTAAAGAAAGAATCTTATTTCAATTTTCTGTTTATTAATAGACTATGCAAAGTCAAGTTAATAACCGCTTGAGGTATTTTCTTTAAGAAATTAAAAATAACTTATTAGAGAACATAACTTTGTTTTTCAACTTTTACAGTTAAAGAATTTTATGGGATTGTTAGAGTATATAATAACATTATTGTATAAAATATTTGTTTGAAAGATGGGACCAACAAAAATTGTTATAGATGGTTGCCTAAAATGTACATGGTATACTTGTCTTCAGTGTTATGAGTAAGAAGTCAAATTGTACCCATCAAGCTTGTTGATAACACTTCAAATAGCTTTGGAGGGGAAAAAAGGCACAACCCAAGCATCATTATTTAATTCATAAGTGCAATTAGTTACCAGGGCTTCACCCACAATTCTTTAAAGTCTTAGTGTATTATTCCAACTAATAACAGTAGAGGTCAATGCTGAAAAGTTGATCTGGTAATAGTATAATTCTGAGAGCTACTTTTCTTGTAATAACAATTACTTGCTCTGATCATGAAAATACGTTGTGTGCACATATATTGAAAACAAAACCTCATAGGATTTTTTTCTTTTTGAGAAAAATTCTACTGGCCAAACTTATTTTCAAAATCTTGTATCTCTGTACTTTATACATCTATCACCTAGATTTTCGTGACTCAGTGGGGCTGGGCTTTCCTAAGGGCCAAATGTGCTATGAGTGAGTAACACCATTAAATGAGGAGCATCTAATCTGATATCAATCCATGTGAAACCAAACAGTCATGAAAAGATGCAATTTTCAATTAGTTGTTTTAATTTGTGATTGATTTAAATGTACCAGTATGAATAAAATGCATTTATGTGTGCATATATATGTAGGTAAGCTATTCACAGTTATGTTATGTATACATTTTTACGTGTAGAAAATGAAAATACACATTGATTAGCCCTTTTGAGGCTTTTGAACATCTGTTTCTTCTTCCTGCTTCCACTGCTTTGAGAATTTAGATAATTCATATGAGGTATGTACACAATCACACCCATAGTATGTACATCCTAATCACGTGTGAAATAAAGAAAATACCTCAAGATTCCTCAAGGAATACAGTTTATGTTATTCCCATCTTTCAGCAAATATTGTATATAATAAAATTATTACATACTCTAATATTCCCATAAATTCTTTGACTGTAAAAGTTGAAAAAGAAAGTTATAGTCTCTAATAAGTTATTTTTAATTTCTTACATTTATGTTAAAATAGAACATCTATGTTCTACTTTATTAGAATATAATTGTAGTTGGACTTCAAGAGTGACTTTAGGGTGCTATATGATAATCTCCAGTGGAGAAAACATGAGGTTCTAAATTCAAAGTTTGGCAGATAAAGAAAAAGTTGGTTTAAAAAGTTCTGATTAGAAGCAACTGAGCCCTTTGGGAATCATTGTTGACTTAAGATAGAGAGACCTCAGCCCTTGTAATCAAGCAAATGACATGTCACTGAAATAATCTCAGCTCTCTCACTTGAGAAATGTAGAGATAGTCACCAATCAACACCCACTTATTTAACAGAAATATCGTGTTCATAATGATAATAATTGAGGAAGATTTTGAACTGGGAAGATCTGGTACAAATATAAAATATTGGGTTGTCAACATTCTGCAACTTAATATATCAGAGTTTTTACCTTAATATTTAGGTAATCTTGCCAGGAGCCAGCATGGGGAATCCCGCCCGTGGCAAAGCTCATGAGGAAGAGGCCTGATAGGCAAAGGCAAGATCAGGCCTCAAGGAAACCCCCCTGGGCCTTCTCGAGCATCTACCCCCAAACCAGAATCTGTCTTATTTTATGACTTTCACCAACATTTCTGACATTAACAGGGGGGCTTTCCCTGACCACCTTTCTCTGGAAAAGGTTAATTTAGAGCTCCAGTTAGCAGTCTCCTGCATATAAAAGGAGTGTTTCAGTTCAAACCCCTCTAATGGCTCTCTAACTTGCCTTACCCAGAATTTTACAACTAGGCATGTGATTGTTTACAGCCCCCCAACTGTGAGAGGCACAGGAAGCCTAAAACATAGAGCCTTTCAAAGAGTTAAAAGCTGTTAGAATAGTGCTGGTGTGAGATTTCACTGTTGAGCCAATGCTTGCTGCCAAGTTCCCATATCCCTTATCCACTGTGCACCTGGGAGTACATTTGTTAACATAGTTAGAATGTAAGAAAAACAAGTGTAGCCTTGAAACTAACTACATCCGACTTTTGAGCTACTTGGTTCTTTCTTCATTGTAACTTACTGCACCTTTGCCCTGTGAGAAATGTAACTTTGTTTGATACTTTCTGAGTCTGACATAGATTAGAAATATAAAGAAAAAAACACTTCAAGGGAAAATAAGTTTTCTGATTGAGCAGCCTTTATCAAAAGAAGGTCTTAAAATGTTTCACAGGCCTCCAAGGCCAGAAGATAATGTACACAACAGCATTTGTGGGAAAGGTATAAAAGTCCTTTTTAAAAATAAAGCTATGGGGCCTCGCTCACCAAAGCAGCTTGGTCTCCCCGTGTCAATCATTCTCTCTCTCTCCCTCTCACTCTTTTTCAGGCTGATCCCTTGGAGCATAGAGGCTCCCTGCATTCACTTATCTGCTCGGGTTTCTAAGACCTGAATGGGAAGATGTTCTGTGTTTTCACTCCCTCGGGAGACTGGGAGGGCGCCTGTGGCCTCCGTGAACAGGGCAAACTTCTTGTCTCGGAGTTTTATTGGCTTTCTATGTAAACCAAGGAATATCAGTCTCTTTCTCTCCTCTATTTTCTTATCTACAACATTCTTTCCTTTTATCTCTCTAAATCAATCACCGACTCCATCCCTGCTTTGAATTACCCTGGATCCACTGGGGCTGGACCCCAGCATAATCTCTATAATTTTACCATCTGAATATTTTCCCTTTAATTTTCCAGAAATTATTAAATGAGTAAAGCTTACCTTTTATTAGAAACAAAATACAATCTTAAATGCCATTTTTTTATTAAAATTTTCTCTTTGTCAAGCTGATCAACTTTTGTTCATTACCTCACATCTGTATATTTTTACATGCTACAATCATGTTGTGTAAATAATTTTGCATGATAATTTGTACTGAATATGGTTTTTCATTTTAAAAAATATTGTCACACTCCATTTTGTCTTATCAGAATGCTTTAAATTGTTTCATTAAGTCAATATATAGAGGGGGTTGACCTTTTTTATTCTTGATTTCATTTTATAATTGCAGGTGCCCAATTAATAGCCTCATGAATTTCTTTTTGCTGTTTCCTTAAGATAACCTATATTTAGTTTTCTCTTCCCTCCATGCATACCATTCTTTATAAAAGTCACTAAACTTAAAGGTAGTATTTTTGTTTTATTTTTCAAGTTCACTCTCAATTAGTAGATTAGCTTCTTGAAGGAATGGACTATATGTTGCTGATATTTATATTCTAGATCCCTACCATAGATGCTCAATAACCATCTATTGTATAAATAAATGAGCAAATTTCTGGAAATAGAATAACTATGACATAGATTTTTTCATGATTCTTAAATACATTGTTCCCAAAAACATGGCATAATTTTAGAGCTACTAACTGTGTTTTCTTGGGCCAGTATCACCTCAGCATAGCCATCATTATCATCAAAAATATTTTTGGACTTCTTATAGGTGTTCATTGGAAGGACTGATGCTGAAGCTGAAACTCCAATACTTTGGCCACCTCATGCAAAGAGTTGACTCATTGGAAAAGACCCTGCTGCTGGGAGGGATTGAGGGCTAGAGAAGAAGGGGACTACAGAGGATGAGATGGCTGGATGGCATCACCAACTCAATGGACATGTGTTTGAGTAAACTCCAGGAGTTGGTGACGGACAGGGAAGCCTGATGTGCTGTAATTCATGGGGTAGCCAAGAGTTGGACAGACTGAGCGACTGAACTGAACTGAACTGATAGGTGTACTATATCATCTCCAGGTTGTTATAATTTATGCTTCTTTGATTATAAACAAGGATGAACATTTTTAAAGTACTTTTGCAATAATAATTTAAAAATATCTATTTCTTCTCTTTAATGCCAAAATAATATTTTGGCCAGTGATTTTTTTTATCATTTTAAAATAAAATTTTAAAACAGTGAGGTGAAGATAACACTACTGAAAGTTATTTGAAATTTGGCCTAGTTTCTATACAATTAAATTTAACAATCCTTTAGCAAAACCGCTCCCAGAATTTTGAATAGAGTTCCTTAAATTGAAGATCCCACATTATAAAATAAATTTTGCAGAATGAGAAATTGTAAACCTTAGACTGAGGTTCTATTTGAGATGCAGACCTCAAAGTGCTGCTTTCCTGAATGTAGCCTTTACCCACTTATTCACTCTCTCATCTGTCAGCTGCTTGAACGACAGTGCAAGACTACATGCTGCATACAATACTTGCGTGTGTACACGCTCAGTTGTGTCCAGCTCTTTGGGAACTCATGGACTATCGCCCGCCAGGCTCCTCTGTCCATGGGATTTCCCAGGCAAGAATACTGGAGTGGGTTGCCATGACTTTCTCCAGGGAATCTTCCTCACCCAGGGATCGAACCCACATCTTTTACATCTCCTGCACTGGCTGGTGGATTCTTTATCACTATGCCACCTGGGAAGCCTGCATAAAATCCTTGACATCCTCTAAATTTCTGTGTCCATTCTGTGTCCGTTTGTTAACTCACTTTTTTCTAGTTTCTTGGGTTTCACTTCCTTCTCCAAGGAATTTTGAATCCGTATTATTTCCTTTACATGAGGCTCCATTCCTTCTCACTTTATTCCTTCAAAGTGCTACCTAATTTTCAAGACCCAGCTCATCCTATGCGTTTTCCATAAAGTTTCCAAATTCCTCAGAATTCTTCTTTCCCACTTGTATCTCTGTTTTGTTTTGATAACTTCTTTTTCAGCCCTATTTTAAAGCACATATTCTATTCTGTCTTTTGTCATAGGCATAGGATGGTGTCATGGTTAAAATCACAGTGGCTTTGAATGCCATTTCTACATCCCTGCCACCTCGGGCAAGTTTATTCACATCTCTGTGCCTCAGTCTCCTCATCCATAGAAGGGGCCAATAATCAACCCTGTACCTATGTTGTTAAGGAGGATTAAATGAGATAAATGTGTGAAGCTCATACACCAAAGACTCAAAGTATGTAAGCTATTATCTTTCTCCTAAGTTTGTGAGTTGCTGAAAAGGGGGATTCTATTTTAATGATCTTTGCATCTCTGATAATTATCACAGAAAATATCAGATAGTAATAACATAATAAATAACATTTTAAGCTAGAACAAATTTTCCAGTGGGTCTGTATTCTGCTGTGAAAAACACCAATGCAGTCTGGATAAATCTGTAAAGGAACAGACAATCAAATTGATTAAAAGTATTAGGAAAAAACAAAATTGAAAAACTGTATATCCTTGAAACTACAGCTTCATTTGATGTGCTTGAATTGAAGAATTGACCCCTTAACTGTTTTTCAAAGTGTGGGTTGATGGGTAAAGTTGGTTTTTTGGGTAGATTTCTTAAAATCGATTTATTTTCATATAAAAGATGCTGCATGTAATAGTGGAATCTGAGATACAGATACATCATTTACAAGCGGAATTATCAAGATCTGGGTCCAAGACTCCTCAGCCAATGTTAAGAGTATATTTCTAAATCCCCATGGTCACCCATCAGAAAAGCTAAAGTAAAAAAATGGAAAAGATTGTCAAAGATGTAGACCAATTGTAACTCTCACACATGACAGTTGCCATGTAAATTGGTAGAAACATTTTGGAAAATTGTTTGGCAGTATCTATTAAAACAAATGAACATGTACTTACCCTATGGCTTAGCAATTCCACTTGTTAGATATATACCTATCTTAAATGAATGGATATGTACACTGAAAGACACATATATGAGAATGTTTATCACAGCACTGTTCATAACATCCCCAGATTAGAAGCTGCTCAAGTGTTCATCAATAGTAGAATGGATAATATATTACAGCATATTCATGTAATAGACTACTATACAGCAATGAGAATAACCCTTCCAGTCCATAATACCCCCAAATATATGAATGAACCATACAAACGTAATATCTGAATGGGAGCCAGATATATATGAGAACATGTAGCATTATTTCATTTATTCAGAATAAATGAACAAATTTTAAAAGCAAAAAATGGGCAAAACTCTGCTGTTAGAACTCAGGCTAGTAGTTACATTTAAAGTCCTTTCTGTTAGTGCTGTAGATCATGATCCTGGAGCTCATTACATGAGATGAAATTATATGATAAAAATTCACCGAGTCATACACCTGTGCTAGGTCCATTTTTCAGAGGCACAATAGGTATACCATATTTGTATTATATGTTCATTTAAAAAGCAATTAGGGGCTTCCCTGGTGGTCCGGTAGTTAAGACTTCGCCTTCCAGTGCAGGGGGTACAGGTTCAATCTCTGGTCAGGGAACTAAGACTCCACATGCCTTATGGCCAAAACACCAAAACATAAAGTAGAAACAATATTGTAACAAAAACAATAAAGACTAAAAAAATGGTCCACATCAAAGAAAAAACCTTTTAAAAAATAAAAAGTAACTGAACCTTCTCTATGAGTCTGTGTAGAACTTCTTAAAAATTTGCTTTTATAAAGAACTTTTTGAATCCCTTTACAGCAGACAGCAAAATACGTTGTGAAATCCCTTTCCTAAGCCCAGGACTTCTTGGGTCCAGAGGCACCCACATTTATGCTTCTCCATCTGGAAGACCAAAACTAAGGCTACCTTCCAAGAGTTTGAAGCAAAAAAAAAAAAAAAAAAAAAGCCCTTTCCCTAATCTTTAGTGTTCTAACTCAGTCACAGTAGAATCTGGCGGTAAGCTCAAGTGTTTACTCACCCTGTTTAAAATCTTGGGACCCTTCTTGTAAATGGAATTCCTCTGACACCACAACTGTTTCCAAAGAGGTCAAGAATTCTGGGATGCTTCGGGAATAATTAATATCGACTATTTTCTCCCAGTAGTCAAAACTAAGAGCTTATGTTCCACTCTTGTGTTCTCATTTCCTTGTACTGGAGGTCCATAGAGGAGAGTCAGTATTCCAATGGGAAGCTTGAAAATGGGTGGAGGCAATGGATGCCCCATTTCTGATATGACTAACTTGTTATGTTGTGCGTTGTGTGCTCAGTCATGTTCAACTCTTTGTGACCCTGTGGACTATAGCTGGTCAGGCTCCTCTGCCCATGGAATTTTCCAGACAAGAAAACTAGAGTGGGTTGCCACTTCTTTACTCTAGGGTATCTTCCAGATCCAGGGATCAAACCCACATTTCTTGCACCTCCTAGCTTGTTCTACACATAGGCGGAGGAGGAGAGTGATATATGCTTACAGTGACTCTGCCCTGTCTCTCCTTTCTGGGTTCACTTTGGCAAAGAACTGCTTATATTACCTTTATTTTGCTAGAAGGATCAGGAAGCAAGAAAATCTGTCTCAAATGCAAAGTACTTAAGATTTTTCCAGGTAGCTAATATAGGATAATAATACAAATTTCTTCTTGCTGACTTTAATTTCATTGTGTGCCTTTAGCTGAGCATCAGAATGAGCTTGATGCTGTCCACTGTTCACTTATTATCACATTCCATGAGATTATGAAGAGTTTAAAACATAACTAGTGTCATTTCTGCTTTCAGTGATAATTAGATTATATATTTGTTGTTCTTTGCATACATGATATAAAAATCAGCTTGCTGGCCAGAATCAGTGTTTTCACTCGACTTGATTTAGGACAAAACTGACTTCTTGTACAATAGTCATGGATATTTCTTCTGTTTGGCTCAGATGCTTAAATCTTCTCCACTTGGCAGATGATCTAACCAGCCCTTTCTTCCACTCATGGCAAAATCTTACTGCTTCTTCCACCTTGTTTAGTCCCTCAGTCACATCCAAATCTTTACAACCCCTTGGACCACAGCACACCAGGCTCCTTCGTCTAAGGGATTTCCTAGGCAAGAATATTGAAGTGGGTTGCCATTTCCTTCTCTAGGGGAAACTTCTTGATCCAGGGATCAAACCAGTGTCTCCTGCATTTGTAGGCAGATTTTTTTTTTTTTACCACTGAGCCACCAGGAAAGCCTCTTCCACCATGTTACGTTCCAAATTTATTTCCTTCTTACTATTGCAGCTGACAATAATTTTTTTTTCTGGCTTCTAGACCTCGTGTCTTTCTCTTCCTCTCTCTGTCATTTCCTAATATTATAATATTGATTTTTTTCTTACTTTCCTCCAAGGCAATTGCTAATTGCATATATGAACACTTTCACTATTTCTTGTATTTCAACTTTCATTTCTTGCTAATCTCTTTCAATTTCCTCATACTAGAATCATGCCTATTTTCTCTTCTTTAAACTTCTGTCTTCTGACACTCATGCTCAAGTGATGTCATTTTGTTTAAAATAGCCTTCTCATTTATTTCTTTAAATCTTTTCTTTATTAAGCCCTGTTTAGCAAAATATAGAAAAAGAATCCACTTCCTCATCTGCATCTATAATATCTTGTTGGGTGTATTCTATAGCATTAACTGAGGAGTTTAAGCCAAATATTTTAAGAATTTTTAACTTGCTAGTCCTAAGTATGTAAAAAATAAGATTCATTAGATGAGTTATGTTGGAAATTTTTTGGTTTTAAATTTATAGGGAAACTTCATAGAACTTTCCTTGTCCCTATTCTCTGATGATATCTGGATAAATCATCATTCTAACCGTTGTCCATCACCACGCAGAATCTATGTTATTATTGCTTTTGTGACCTCAAGTCCCGGACCTTGTGTTTTTCTCAAATTTGCCTTGGAGGAAAGCAAGGAAAAAAAAAACATAATATTATAATGTTAGGAAATGACAGAGAGAGGGAGAAAAAGAGAAGTGGTCTAGAGGCCAGAAAAAAAATTGCGTTATGCTCACAGAATCATAAACTGCAGAGAAAAGGGACAGAGGTTTTTAAAAAAAAAGAGGGAGGAGGAGAAAAGATACAACAAATGGAAGAATAATAATATGGAGAAGAGTAAAGGGAGAAGTGGAAAGAAGAAAAAATGAAAACCATTAGAGATAAACAGGAAAGCTTGTTTGGGGAAACTCTAGATGGGGGAAAAATGCTGAGTTTGCATTTACTGACTTCCAGGGATTTTTCTTTGCTAAAAACCACACGATGACACATGGATTATCTGGCTTGCATGTTACCATCTGCAGAGACAAACTTTGTCTTTGTACTCATGGCACAAAAGACCTCATTCTCTTTCTAAGAAACATTTGATTGTATGACAGTCTAATTTATACTTGATGAATCCGCCTTAACATTTAGATAGGAGGTTACTGGCAAACACAATAGAATTTAGAAAAGGAGTAACCAATGGCTAGAAGTCAACTAAACAACAACTATGAATGGAGAAGCACATCTCATCTTAAATGAAAAATGACCTGAATCCAGAAGAACTCCACTGATGAATGACACAGCAAAGGATTGTGTGTGTGTGTGTGTGTGTGTGTGCGCGCGCGTGTGTCTGTGTGAGTTGCTCAATCGTGTCCAACTCTTGCAACCCCTTGGACTGTAGTTCACCAGACTCCTGTGCCATGGGATTTTCCAGGCAGGAATACTGGAGTGAGTTGTCATTCCCTTCTCCAGGGGATCTTCCAGAGGAATTCCACCGATGAATGACATCACAAAGGATTAATGGCTGCTATTCCTGAGAATATGCCAGTTCCTTTTTCAGATATTGTATAAGTATAGGAGAATTTAGGTACAAGTCAGTGGGGATGGATGGAAAGAACTAGATATTGTAAGATTCTTACCAAAGAACCATATGTTTCAGTTGTTCCTACAGGCTAACATTTCCCTTGAGATGATTGTGATCTCCTGTGGAGTTACAGGGATGACAGTGATTATATGGCCATACTTATGAACTCTCTCTTCTTAGAAGAGTCCCTGGTGGCAAAGTATAGATCAGGAAACTTGCCTTTTAATATTAAAGATAACAGCCACAACCATCAATATAGAGAATTATAGCTTCAAAAGTATATAATCAAATAATATTTTATTGGAAGCCATGAATCTTTATGGGTTTTCATTTAAAACTGAATGGAATTGAATAAGTACTTTAAAGCTCAATGTTTAAATTAGAATTTGTCTTCTGATTTATGTGGGCCATTCTTAGTTTCAAGAATCATAGCCATAATATTCATTATGATTATTCTCCTCATATTTCAAGAAATGTAGAGAAAGAATTGACATTAAAATTAATTTCCTCTGATTCAAAGTTGAAAATTGGAATATTGAACTGCATCTTTGGCACCTTGTCACTTTGCCAACATTTATTAGTAAGAAAATTAATGTATATCTCAGGGAACAGAAATTTTCATGGATATATAAGCCCTTAAAAGTATATATTTATATTTGGGTGATGTATATATTGAGTATTTAGCCTTATATATATATATTTGTGTTTCCCAGGTCTTCATGGCATTTACAGGGCTTTCCTGGTGGCTCAGCTGCTAAAGAATCTGCCTGCCATGCGGGAGACCTGGGTTTGATTCCTGGGTTGGGAAGACCCTCTGGAGAAGAGAAAGGCTACTCACCCCAGTATTCTGGCCTGGAGAATTCCATGGACTATAGTCCATGGGGTCGCCGAGTCAGACATGACTGAGCAACTTGCACTTTCACTTTCTTTCATATATTTGTGCAAGATATATATGTATACACCAGAGGCCCCAAACTTCAGAATCTAATGCCTGATGATCTGAGGTGGGGCTGATGTAGTAATAGTAGAAATAAAGTGTAAAATAAATATAATGTTGTTGAATCATCCAGAAACCATCTCCACCCCACCCCACCCACCCTAGTCCATGGAAGAATTGCCTTCCACAAAACTGGTCTCTGGTGCTAAAAAGGTTAGGGACAGCAGATACATAGCATATGCTTATATATAGAAGAATAATTTAAAGTATAGGCTATAACTAGTAGGAGTTCTTTTGAAATCCTATCAGTATGATGGTTACAGTGACATTGTTTTCATAATTACTAATGGTTTGTAATATTACCAGCCATTTTAAACAGCAAATGTAACAATGCTTCATAAATAAGAGCTTGCTGCAGAAGTTGAGGACAGGTTTGCTTAGAATGCTGCCACCTTCAGGAAATTTTACCTTATGATAGTTTGTGTACATGATATTGAGGAACATATTCCTGTCTAAGAAGCATTAAACATTCTCTGTGTTCAAATTATAATTTTCCTTTACCTGATAACAAAATGCTGAATAGTACTGCTTATATAAAAAAATTCTATTTTGGAAATCACTTGAAATGGGCTATGTTACTCTATTAAGAAAAAGGAATCATTTTCACTAATAAAAATATAATGTGAATTTTACATACTTTAAAATATTATCCTTGACTTAGCAAAATACATACATTAGTCAAATGACTACATAATAATTGATAAATGACTACTTTAAAGGGATAAATCCCTGCTTTAAAGGGATTAAATGATAAAACAGTTTACTTACTATTTCTTATGCCTTTAATCATGTAGCTACTAATATGCTTCATTAACTCTGTAAGATGTGCTGAAGAAAACTATGCTGTTATTTCAAAAACCATCTTCCATACAATACTGGGTTGAAATATTATTAATTATTTTGAAATATGTTCATGGTCATAGCTCACTACAATGTAAATCTACCCAAATCTAAGGATTTATAGAATTTTGTAATTGACAATAAACTCCTCACATTTGCTCAATTCTTACCATGTTTTGAAGACAAAAATCACAGATAAATAATAATGAAAAGGCATTTTTAAAAAAACATCTTTCTGTGTATAATAATCATATTTATGTTTCTGTGGAAGTAGCATTCTTCCAAAATACTCATTCCTATATAAGAGATATTATCTTATTCTTTTTCAACAAAAAGAACAAATATTAGCCAAAAAGTTCATTCAGGATTTTTCATAAGATGCTACGGGAAAACCCGAATGAACTTTTTGGCCAACTAAGTATTTCATCACCGAAATGATACACTTGTTACAAAAGGTAACCATTTTTTCCACTTCACCTCTAAACCCCTATCTCTTTTCTAAGTATCTTTCTCTTCAGTGATATCAACAGAAGCATGGTGCATACATGCAGATGCACACATTCATACACATACTCATGCACATACATATACGTACATTGCTGCTGCTGCTGAGTCACTTCAGTCGTTTCTGACTCTGTGTGACCCCATAGACGGCAGCCCACCAGGCTCCCCCGTCCCTGGGATTCTCCAAGCAAGAACACTGGAGTGGGCTGCCATTTCCTTCTCCAATGTATATGTATACATGCACATATAGATTTTGTTTTTTGTTTTAATTTTTGCAAAAATTGGATCATATTTTATAAACATAACACTTGAAATAGATTATATCACTTAGCAACATATTGGAGTTAACCACTCAGATTATTAGGTATTGACAGATTAATTCATTCACATTCATGACTATACAATATTTCTTTATTCAATAATTTTGGTTTTTATTTTTGATTTTTAAATTATCATACAGTATAATTGATTGGTGGGCTGTACAGTTTTTGAATTTTAGATTTGTGTAAAACTGAAATTTACAGGTTACATCAGATTACAGAACAATTTCATCACCTTCAAAAAATCTCGTGCTATCCTTTTATAGTCACGTGCTTCCTCTGTGGGCTTCCCAGATGGGGCTAGTGGTAAAGAAGCCAACGCAGGATACATAATGAGAAGTGGTTCAATCTTTGGGACAGGAAGGTCACTTGGAGAAGGAAATGGCAACCCACTCCACTATTCTTGCCGGAGAATCCCAGGGACAGGAGCCTGGTGAGCTTCAGTCCACGGGGTCGCAAAGAGTTGGAGACAACTGAAGAGCATGCATGCTTGCTTCCTGCATCCCTAACTCTTTGAAACCATTGAACTATTCTCAAACTGATAGTTTAGCTTTTTGGAAAATATCGTATACATAGAGTCATTAATATACACGTTTTGAAACTACAAAAGCTAAAGTGTGATGATTTCTTTCATTTAGCACAATGTCTTTGAGATTCAGCCAAGCTGTAGAGTTTATCAATAGTTTGTTCCTTTGATGTGAATTTACAAAAGTTTATTTATCCATTAGAAATTGATGGAGTTTTTGGTTGATGGAGTTTTTGATTATTATGAATAAAGATGCTATAAACATTCAGGTACAGGTCTTTCAGTGTGAAAATAATTTTTATTTCTCTCCAGCAAAGGATTAATTTTGAAGAAATTGCCCAACTTTTCCAAACTGGCTGTACCATTTTGTATTCCAGGAAGCAATAGATGAGTGGTCCAGTTCTTTACCAGCACTTGATGTTGTTGGTATTTTTTGTTTTAGTTGTTCTAGTAGTTTCGTAGTAGTATTTTACCTTGGTTTTAATTTGCATTTACATAATAGCTAGTGATGAGATTTCCCTGATAGCTCAGATGGTAAGGAGTCTTCCTGCAATGTAAAGACCTGGGTTTGATCCCTGGGTCAGGAAGTTCCCTTAGAGAAGGAAATGGCAACCACTCCAGTATTCTTCTCTGGAAAATCCCATGGATGGAGGAGTCTGGTGGGCTATAGTCCACGGGGTAGTGATATTGATATTGGATATTGATATATTGATATTAATGGCTAGTGATATTGATTATCTTTCCAAGTGCTGTTTGCTGTCTGTAGATCCTCTTTGGTGAAGTGTCTGTTCAATTTTTTTGTGGAAATGGCAACCCACTCCAGTGTTCTTGCCTGGAGAATCCCAGGGACGAGGGAGCCTGGTGGGCTGCTGTCTATGGAGATGTGTATAAGAGACAGNAGTGATATTGATTATCTTTCCAAGTGCTGTTTGCTGTCTGTAGATCCTCTTTGGTGAAGTGTCTGTTCAATTTTTTTGTGGAAATGGCAACCCACTCCAGTGTTCTTGCCTGGAGAATCCCAGGGACGAGGGAGCCTGGTGGGCTGCTGTCTATGGGGTCGCACAGAGTCAAACATGACTGAAGCGACTTAGCAGCAGCAGCAGCATATAGGTTTTTAAGTTTTCTTACTGTTGAATTTTGAGAGTTCATCATATAGTCTTGATATAGGTAATTTATTGTATATGTGATTTTGCAAACATTATCTCCCAGGCTGTAGCTTGCCTTTTGATTTTCTTAATAATGTCTTAAACAAAGCAAACATTTTTAATTTGGATGAAGTTCAACTCATCATTTTTTTCTTGAATAGACTGAGTTTTTTGTGCCACTTCTAAGAACATTTTACCTAACCCTGGGTCACAAAGATTAAAAAAATTTTTTCTAAGTACTCTATGATTTAAATCTAGGTGTATGATCCTTGGCATAATGTATAAGATGTAGGTTGAAGTTCATTTTCTTATCTATAGCTATCCCATTGTTCTAGCACCATTTCTTGAAAAGATTAACATTTTTTCCAATGAATGACTTTTGCACTGTTGTGGATCTAGTTTTAATTTACATATTTAAGTGTGTATATACACATATTATTAAAAATGTACACATATTATTGGGTGTCCCTGGTAGCTTAGATGATAAAGAATCTGCCTGCAGTTCAGGAGACCCTGAGTCAGGAAGATCTCCTGGAGAAGAGAATGACTACCCACTCCAGTATTCTTGCCTAGAGAATTCCATGGATATAGGAGCCTGGTGGGCTAAAGTCCATGGGGGTGCAAAGAGTTGGACACAGCTGAGCAACTGTGGTGTTGGAGAAGACTCGAGAATCCCTTGGACTGCAAGGAGATCCAACCAGTCCATCCTAAAGGAGACCAGTCCTGGGTGTTCATTGGAAGGACTGATGCTGAGGCTGAAACTCCAATACTTTGGCCACCTCATGCAAAGAGTTGACTCACTGGAAAAGACCCTGGTGCTGGGAGGGATTGGAGGCAGGAGGAGAAGGGGATGACTGAGGATGAGATGGCTGGATGGCATCACTGACTCAATGCAAATGTCTTTGAATGAACTTTGGGATTTGGTGATGGACAGGCAGGCCTGGCGTGCTGTGATTCATGGCGTCACAAAAAGTTGGACGCGACTGAGCGACTGAACTGAACTGAACTGAGCAACTAACATTTTCACTTCACTATATATATTATTGCAAAGGAGGTTGTAAAAAAAAAAAATCCTGGTACATATATCCAAAGTTTGTATTTGTGATGGATTGGCTGTAAAGTGAAATTTCCTCATCAAAATGGGAGAAATTTTAAAATTTAGTAAGTACTAATTAGATGATGTTGTATCGATTCACATATCTACCAGGAATGAGAGAGAATTCCATTACCTGCACATCTTTTTCATTGTTTTGAAAGTTTGAATTACCTATGTTGGCCCCTTTGACGGCTGAAAGGGCCATCAGTGGCCCTTTATGTTATGTTTATGTTATGTTTATAAACATAACACAAATGTTTATGTCATTTGTGGCTTAAATGGTAATCTCTCTGATTTTAATAAAGTTGAGGTTTAATGTTTTTATTGGCTATTTGCATTTTTCTTTCTGTGAACTCTGTTCACATCGGCAATTGAATGAGCTTTGTAACTGTCCAGTGACAGGCAATGGTTGTAATTTTGAAGGAGAATCATTTTACCTCTGAGCCCAAGTGTGCTTCTTTGTAAAACTGTAGAAATAGTTTTCCCATTCAATTACTGTGAGATTTACATGAAAATAAAATATAGGAAATCACTACTTGCTCAACATGTAAGAATAAAAGTATTTAATTGGACTATGATGGATTTTTACTCCAGTTATTAAGATCTCCTTTATTAGAATTTAATTTCTATCTCACACTGACCTCATGGGGTTAAGTATTTATTTCATTTCAATAACATATGTAGGAAATTTACTTATACATACAAATTTACCTTCATTTAGGAGATAGATGTTCAAAAAGAAAATGGAGAACATTGATTTACAGAGAGCAAGATACCAAAGGGGATCAGGGCATGGAAGTAAGCTGTTGACTCAAAATGAATTTTGGTGTCTTTACTTAATTATTGTGAAACCTTGTGGGAAGTTATCTGAATTCCTTCAACCTTGATTTCTTATTTATGAAATGGGAAAACTATTATGTGCTTCAGTTTTTGTGAAGATTAAATTAGATAAGGAAGACAAAGTTCTTAGAAGAATGTCTAGCATTGAAAATTTCAAAATAAATGTGTCTACAGCCATTTTCTACATTACATTCAGTTAGTTATAGAAAATGAATGATCTAGGAGCCTTGTTTTGTACATAGTTTACAGCCAACCTTTAAACACTGGATTACAACTATTTAAGGATGGCACTTGTTTCATTTGACCAGGTAACCTTTGTGAGTGTTGATACCTTCTAAAGACAGAATATGTGTGTACATGTACACATACATCAAGTATGCAGGGGTAGCTCAGTTTTTAAGACAGTTTAAATGTTTTCATTTAATTCCTTACTCATAAAAGTATCTTCTGTTTTATAAGCAAAGGGAAGAAGCATAAAGTCCCAATTCCAGTTGATCATACTCTGTAAAATACTTTGCAACTTGATTTTTAAAAACTGTATTCATAGAGAAAATAAGGATATATATATGAAAACAAAGGTTCCTCAAGAGAAGGACAAATTGATGGATGCAAGAGCTAAACACCTTTTACGATGCATGGCCTGGAACTTTCTTTTTTAATCTTGATTGCTTCCTAGGTTTCATGGATATTAGGTCTTCTTTTTTTAACCTTGTCAATCATATTTGTTTTGGTGTTATGTTTGTGTGTGTCCCTGGGTCTCTATTTCAGCGAGTAATTTCTTAATCAACCATAAAATTATTCAATAGCCTTGACAATATGGACCTTTGTTGGCAAATTCAAAAGGCATAGTAAGATGTAATAATGTTTATATGGTGACTTTATAGCCCTTGACTGACTTTCTTAGTATTTATAAGCTTTTTTTTTTTCTGATGCCTTATGACTTTTACACACAGCCGTGCCATCTGTGAAGAAAAACCATTTTTACTTCTCTTTTTCCAAACTTCAGACTTTGTATTTATCTCAAAAATTATTGATCAAAAGAAACCAGGCACCCAACAGTATAGACTTTATAATTTTACTCGTATTGAGCTCATGCAAAGAATATGCAAAATTAATTTTTGATGTTAGAAAAATCCTGGCAATTGGAAAGTGGTATGGAGAAATTTTCTAGAATGACAGACATGTCCTTCTATACCTCGATCTGGATGTTGGTTAACTGGGTACATATTTCAAATTTCATTGAACTGCACAATAAATATTTATGCCTTCTCCTCTGTATAAACTACAGGGCAAACAATGTCACATTTTGGTTGTATATTTATTTTTGGTAACCAACTATAGAAGGAGAAATGATCATCTCTACTGGAATAATAGGGGATGAACCATTTTGACTTGAAATCTTGCCCAATATCAAGGTCCTAATGAAAATAAAAGACTCAATTATAATACTTTTAAAATTTAGGGCTCATTATACACAAATATAAATTGATATATTTGACTATTTTTTCTAATTTGCATTAACGGAGATTACTTTAAAATCATATGGTGGTAAGCAGGCAGTTGCTACATCCATATGCAAGTAATATAAATAAGTTGGAGACAGAATATAATTATGTGTGTTTATAAGTGTAAAGTAGCTAAATGCAGTTTAATAAAACATATACTCAGCGCAGCTCAATGTGCATTCTTTCTCCTGGAATAAGTAAAGTGTGTGAAATAAGTAAAACAAGTGTGAGTTACTCTAGCTGAACATTAAGCTGAGTGTAAGGCACCAGTCCCTGATAAGAAAAGAATGTGGATCTGTTTTTCAGAGTGAGAACTGTTCAGGAGGTGCCGTTAGCTTTGTCAATAGCAACTGTAAATAGCAAATGAAACAGAAAAACAGTGATGAGTTCTAGAACATTTGTTTCAATCTTCTATTTCCACTTTATTTACCTACAAATTTCCAAAGGTATTAGTTTAAGAATAACGAAATGGAAAAATATATTCCATCTTTTAAAATGTGAAATAAAAGTTTTTAAACATTCTTGTAAAAATATCTGAAAAATAGATATAAATTTGAGTTAAGAGGAAATCATATTCTTCTTCCCTTAAACCAATAGACACACAATGTCAAAAGGGTGCCTAACTTCCTATCCTCCTGGCTTTGGACCTGTACAACCACCCCTTCTGCTGTTCATACAGAATTGTTACAAAGACTTGAGACTTGAGGAGTCTTTAAAATCCTGGGACATCCGAGATGCCTTGGAAATTCCTCTTGTCCCTTATCTTGGAATTATCTCTTAAGAGTTATGGGTCACTTTGGGCTTTATTATTCCTCAGCCTCTGTGGAATCCTTTTAACAGGGAGCTGGGGGTGGAGGGTAGAAGTCTAGTTGAGCAAAAATCTTTTGAAACCTTGATATGGGAAGAAGATATGGTCAAGTTATGCTTTCTCAAGAATTTGGAACTTCTGGGTTTAGAAAGTATGCTTAAAACATGCTGAGGTGTCAAGGTAGAAAATATTTGGAGACTCATTTTGTTTCAAAAACTATCCTTGAATTATGCGGGTGCAGTTCAGGGGAGTTAAGAAACCAGTCTAGGCTACTGAATAAACAGACCAGCGCAAGGACTTAAATCTAAGTAGTCCCTACTCATTAAAAAAAAAAAAAAAAAAAAAAAAAAGGCATCAATATTCTTTAACATGTCTAGTAAAATGACAAAGTGTTTTATGAGAAAAATTAGCAATCTCATGCCCATTCCTTATGACCTGCCTACCAGGGGCAACCCACTTACTTGCAAGTCTGCTTCTTCTAGAGTTTCTTTCAAATTTTAAATGTACTCTTAAGTTTAAAAATTGAGGTACAATCCATTAAATTCCTTTTATGGAATACAACATGATCATTTAGCTCTTTTTAAAACCAACAAACGGAAAAGCAAAACAACCTGGTTCTGATACAGACGTTCCTCTCTCAGCACGTGGTCCCAGTGCAGCTATGCCATCACTTGGGCTAAGCGGAAAATTCAGTGCTTCCATTATTCTGTCTGTATTGTTCACAGTGAATGACACAGCACATATGATCACATTTCCTTTTTGTGTGTGCAGTTTTCCATTTTCCTTGGAGTTTGTTAGCAGTCATTTTACTGCTTAGATTTCTATGTACTTTTCATTAAATAATTCCCAGTACTTTCACAGAGCTCTGAAAACTTAGATAATCATTCACCTAGATGAATGAAAACAACTTTCTTTGTTTATTTGTTCAGTTGTTTGACTGGCTTTTGGTTTTTTTTTTTTTAAGCTTCCCTTCTAGGGTATACTCTCTCAGCTCCAGTTTGACCTGCTGTTCTTATCATATTAGCTTTAGGGCTCCACTTCTCTCAGTCTTAGCATTTTCTATTCTTTCTCTTTTGCTAGATCTCTTGTTCCGCAAGTCTCATCTCTTGTTCTAGGTCCCACCTTTTTGCTTCTTAATTTATTCCTTGAAGAGAGCAGCTTCTGAGAAAAGGCACGTTAGAAATCATTATTTTGAGACTTGACCTTATGAAAATGCCTTTATTTTACTCTTAGACTTAATTGATTGTATGACTAGGTATAGAATTCTAGGTAAGAAATTAATTTCCCTTTGAATTTCAAATATATTGCTCCATTATCTTCTGGCTTCCAAGACTGTTGTTCAAATTTTTATTTAGTGGGATTTTGGCAAAGAGAATACATATTTGTGTTCAGTCAGTGATATTTAATCCTCTTTATTACACCACACTGATTTCTTATTCTCTCAAATATTTTCAATCTGTTCATGCATGCCCGATTTATTTTTTTTTTAAGAGCAAGAGGTAAAGTATTGATTTTTACTTTCAGTATGTTATTATAACATGAATAATAATTTGTAAAAAATGAAAACAAGTTTTGATAGAGCAGTGTTACAATACAGTTGAAAAAGAAAGAGATCAAGGGAGTTCCAGAAAATATCAGAAGAACTTTGGCATAATTGAATATTTTATAACCTTTCTGATTGAGTAGCTATTCCTTTTTTTATGGCTCTTAAATTTAAGATGGAAGCCTAAAAATTGTTTGGCCAGTTCTATAGTTTTGCTCCTATGTTACTGGAACTTTCTAAAACTCAGATTCTTTAAAGACTAATGATAGACACATGTTACAGAAAGAGTTCCATTGTAAAATCCTTAGTTACACTTCACCTATGAAACATTTGTAGTAATATATCTCTGACATTGAAATCATACCCTTTATGTTTATCCTTGAGCCTTGTAACTGTTCATAAATTCAATTAGCTTAAATCCACAAGCATCAGATTGAATGTAAAGAGATATAGCTTCTGATAGGTCTACCAATTTCTATTTCTATCTCAAACATATAAAGTTTGAAACGTAAGTTTCTTATCTCTCACATTTGCACTTTTCTTTTTATAACTCCACTTAATTCTGCACAGTGATGAAAGAGGATGACATTGGATCAACACAGGAGAGAAGAAAATGCTCAGGATGCTCGTGAAAGAAAGACCGAGTATGATAACTGAATGAATATCCAGCCTGAAAAGCAAACTATTCAAGTCAAAGGAGGATAGAGAACTCTGGTGGGTTTCTCTCCAAGGATTTGTATAGACTAGTGATATATATTTTGGAGAAGGCAATGGCAACCCACTCCGGTACTCTTGCCTGGAGAATCCGAGGGATGGGGGATCCTGGTGGGCTGCCGTCTATGAGGTTGCACAGTCGGACATGACCGAAGCGACTTAGCAGCTGCAGCAGTAATATGTTTGAATGATTTGCATTTCTCCCAGAGATTTCAGGCATGACAAGTACATACAAATCTCAGTAAATAAGGCAGAGAAAAGCATGAGATATCAAGCTGTACAAATGTTAAGCTTGGTGTATAGAACGTATATTTGTATTGACTATACATGGTAGATCTAATGGCAACGTGGTTTAAATTTGAATGTATCAAAGTTGGACATTGTTCATATGACCTTAAAAATGTAGTCAAGCTTCAGAAGAAATAGTTCATGGTCCTCCTTTGTTTGGATCTTATATTTTGTGTTCTCTCTGGCCACCATCACTTTGCCAACAAAGGTCCGTATTGTCAAAGCTATGGTTTTTTCCAGTAGTCATGTACAGATGAACTGGACAATAAAGAAGGCTGAACACTGAAGAACTGATGCTTTCAAACGGTGGTGCTAGAGAAGACTCTTGGGCAGCAAGGAGATCAAACCAGTCAATCCTAAGGGAAATCAACCCTGAATATTCATTGGAAGGACTCATGCTGAAGCTAAAACTCCAATATTTTGGACACCTAATGTGAAAAGCCAACTCATTGGAAAATACCCTGATTCTGGGGAAAATTGAGGACAGGAGGGGAAGGGGGCAACAGAGGATGAGATGGTCGGATGGCATCACCAATTCAATGGACATGAGTTTGAGCAAACTCCAGCAGGTGGTGAAGGAAAGGGAAGGCTGGTGTTCTGTAGTTTGTGGGGTCACAAAGAGTAGAAAATTACTTAGTGACTGAACAATAGCAACAACTGCCCAGCATACTTTTCCACAGGAAAACTGATTGATTTACTGTTTTAATCATGGAGGTCCTTGATCAAACATCGCTTCTGTGATCAATCTACTGAAAACAACATCTGCAATCATCTCGTCTGCTTCATTCTCTTCATAGGACATATCAGTTCCTAAAATTACACAATTTAAAAAGCTTTTTATTTTCTGTCTGCTTCTCTGCGGTGTCCCAACACTTAGAACATGGTCTGGCATGTGATAGATGCTCAAGAAAGGCTGTGGAGTGAGGAAACCCAGTGGATGATGAGCTCCTGGAAGCAGAGAAGGCCTTGTTCACCACTGTATCTTCAACTCTTCACCAAGTGTTTATAGTTCTAGGCATTCCAGGAATCTGTGGTGAATGAATGAATGCGTGAAATCAAGGGTGAGCCATTCTCCTGAAGTGTGTAATAGAAGTATAATGTTGTAACCTTTGGAGTATTTGCATGATTAAAGAGAAGTCCTCTGTGCAGTAGAATTCAGGATGACTGATGGAATATATTCTGTCCTCGTCTGTGGGGGATCTGAGAAGCAAGCTCTGATGATGTGTGTGTACTGTTCCCTCACCCCCAAGACAGTGAGTAAATTCAAATGAGCGTGATTACTAACACAGTTAAAAGGGGATAAGTGCATCCCAGGGTCAATGTCAGTTTGCAGTCCCTTTGGAGTTCTGTCTGTGAGAGGTATACTCTGCTTCTTCCCTCTCTTCTCTGTATTTGTAGATATTCATGGTTTATACAAAGTTGGCAAAAAAAAAAAGGAAATAATTTTGTACATTATCTATGAATAATGTAACCAGAACCTTAACCGATTTTTCTTAAAGTAATATGAAAATGAATGAATACTTTAAGAAGTGGACCATCCCCTGAAAGTATAAACAAGTACAGACAAGCTGTGGAGATACAAACAGTTGTGACATAGTGAACGAGGGACCAGGGGTGGTGGTGGAGGGATGGGCCAGTGTTGGCATTCTTACTTCTCTGTCTATAAACGTCTCATAATAAGTTAGTTTTATATTTCTATTAGTGAAGAGTTGACTCACTGGAAAAGACTGATGCTGGGAGGGATTAGGGGCAGGAGGAGAAGAGGACGACAGAGGATGAGATGGCTGGATGGCATCACTGAGTCGATGGGCATGAGTCTGAGTGAACTCTGGAAGTTGGTGATGGACAGGGAGGCCTGGCGTCCCTCGATTCATGGGGTCGCAAAGAGTCGGACACGACTGAGCAACTGAACTGAACTGAAACATATTTTCATTGGCCTTCTTGATAAAGATATTTATGTAACTTTTTTTCAGGAATCGTGAAAAGAGGGAAAAAGAATCCAAATTCATTGAGATTTATGAAAACATGGACTGAAAGAGCACTCTAGTAAGTGTTTTGATGTTTTTAAGAGCCGAGGGTATGTTCCGCCTTTGATCCGGGGGCTCCAGTTTGAATCAGCAATGCTGGCAAAACAAAGAATGTAGTTGCCTGATGGGCTGCAGGCAAGATCGTACCTGTCCTCTCTGGGAACCTTAGCTAGGTGGTCTGACTCTCTGATTCAAAAAAACTGGATGAGGGAGAAAGAGCTCAGAAATCAAAAATATTCCCAACCTGGATGTACTAAAGGGTTTTACATATATATACACACGCATACATGTACATATGTGTGTATATATATACACACGAAGAGAGAGAAAAGCGAAGATAATTTAAATATTCTACAGTAATCTAATTTAGATGCAGCTCTCTTCATTTACATCAAAATGTTTATCACTCTGGATTACCGATTGTTGTTTAGTTGCTTGGGCATGTCGGACCCTTTGAGACCCCATGGACTGAAGCACGCCTGGCTTCCCTGTAGCTTCCCTATAGCTTAGGCTCTATTTTCATTACAGCAATTAAAATGACCTCTCAAAATATGTGTGTGTGTGTGTGTGTGTGTGTATAACCAGATCACACTATTTCAAACCTTCTAATAATAGTGTAGAGAAGAAATATATCCATCTGTAAATCCCTACGTGGCCCAGCCTCTGCTTACCAGTCTGACTTCATTTCATGCCACTTTCCCTGTCATCCACTGCTCTCCAGCTCATCTCACTGTCAACATAGCCAGACTAGCTTTCTCTAGTCATTAAGGTCTCAGTCCAGACACTATTTCCACAAGGAGGCCTTCTCTGGTCATTCAATCAAGAGACGCCAGTCACAATCATAGCACCATATTTGGTTCTCTGTAGAGTACTTATTTCCATTTGCTATTATTATCTACAGGTGTGGCAGACAGACTTCAGGGTACCCCCGTCATCTTCATTTGGTATTTACACTTTTGTATAGTCTCCTCCAGGGCTTCCCTGGTGGCTCAGTGGTAAAGAATTCACCTGCCAATGCAGGAAACCCAGGTTCGATCCCTGGGGTTGGGAAGATCCCCTGGATGAGGAAATAGCAACCCAGTCAGTATTTTTGCCTGGGAAATCTCATGAACAGAGAAGCCTGGTGGGCTACAGTCCATGGGGTCAAAAAGGGTCAGACACGACTTAGGGACTAAAGAACATAAATAACCTCCTCCTTTTGAGTACGGGCAGGACCTTTGACTTGCTTCTAGCCAACGGAATGTGGCAACAGTGATGGGATGTCACCTTTTATTGCAAAGGTGATGGAGTGTCGTCCTGGGATTAGGGTATATTATAAAGGGTTCCATTTCCTTTGAAGACTTGCTTTAGAGACTATATCTTTGCTAGCTTTGAAGAAGCTGTTGTGTTTTGAGAAAGCCATGTGGCAAGAAACTGCAAAAGCTGCTAGCAGCTAATAAACCCCAGAGTTCTATACCTGCAAGAAATAAATGCTGCCAACAGCCACATGAATTTGGAAAAACCCTGAGCTGGGCCTGGTCAGTACCTTTATTACAGCTAATCAGAGAACCCAGTTAAGCTGTGCTTGGACTTTTGAACCACAGAAATTATGAGATATTAAATGTGCGTTGTTTGAGCTGCTAAGTGAGTGGTAATTTGTTACACAGCAAGAGAGTGTGAAGACGCCAGTTTGTTGTCTCTCTCCAGTGGAATATAAACTTCAGCATTCAGAAAATTACCTGTCACATCGTGTTCAAAAATATTTGTTGCAGATGGACTTCACTGGTGGTCGAGTAGTTAAGAATCTGCCTGGCCTGCAGGGGACGTAGGTTTGATCCCCGGTCTAGGAAGATTCCACATGTTGCTAGGCAACTAAGCCTTTGTGCCACAACTACTGAGCCCTTGGTCTGGAGCCCTCAAACCACAACTACTGAACAGATATGCAGTAACTACTGAAGCCTCTGAGCTCTACAGCCCCTGCTCCACAGCAAGGGAAGCTATGCAATGAGAAACCCATGACCCACAACTAGAGAGTAGCCCACACTTACTGCAACTAGAGAAAAACCCTTGTGCAGCAAAAAAGACCCAGCAAAGACAAAAATTAAAATAAAATAATTAATAAGTAATTTAAAAACTATAAAAATATTTGTTGAAGGAATGAGTGAAGATAATTGGATTATGAAACATTTTAAATAGCAGAATATATGAATTTAACATATGAATATTGAAAAAATGGACCAAAGTAGTGGGGAGGCAGTCAGTATCACAGTGGTCAAAGTATGGGCCTTAAAGTTGAACAAACCTGGATTTCAACACTAGGTCTGGTTAGACTGACTCCAAGCAAGTCATCTTACTTCTGATCTTTTGCCTACTCTTCTCTTAAATGGTGATAACAGTACCTACATCATATATGAAGTAGATTATGACAAGGATTAAATAAAATACAGTATTTAAGGCCTCAAACATGACATATAGACACACAAGAAAATTGCTCTCAAATAATTTTTAAATTATTTCTCAAAGGCAAATAGAAATTCTAGATATCATTTGCCCATGAAACCATCAATGCATTACTTTGATAAGGATTTTGGAGTTGAAGAGCAGGAAGTCATATTTGCTATAAAGAGGAAAGACCAGGGACTACTTCTGGAGTATGAAGCTATAATTTAGAAGAGCATAAACAGAAACCAAAACACAGTAAAGATTAGATTAAGATTTTAAACAACACAGGGACTTAAAATTATCATAAAAATACTTAACATTTAATGAGAGTGTGTAATATGACAGTCACTCCACTCAGTGCTTTAAGTGCATAATTTAATGTTAGCAACTTAGCAACTGAACAACAATAATGTTAGCAACAACACTGGGTTAGAATGCTCACTTCACAAGAGAAGATAAAATAGAACTATTAAAAAATCTGAAGTATCCTGTTTTTCCTCAAATCTATATTTCCTGCCCCCTCTTTTTTTTTTTTGCCCTATATGACAGAGAACTACATTTCCCAGGCTTCCTGCTCTCTGACTTCTGGGAGACATGGCCAATGGGAGGTCTTGGTGGAACATGGGAGGGTGGGAGAAAGGGAGGAAGTAGGTATATCTCTCCTCTTCTCTTTCTGCTTCCTGGGGCATCTTCAGGGAGAGCTGCTTCTTCTCATTAGTTCCAGCTCCTACCAGATGGCTGCTCTTCAAGGTCTCAGCTCAACCTGGCATCTCTTCCATGGTTCTAGCTCCCACTAGGCTTCTAAATCCTTGAGAACCCTATCCCCTCCCTCCAGTCCTTCTGGCCATCAGGGAGGGAACTTCTTCCTATTGTTGTTAATCTCTAAATAGCCTTGTAGATGGACTTCTCAGCTCTTTTATTGTTTGAATAACTTTCTACTTAATTTTCTTTATTCAAGAGACTTAAAGTGGTTTCTGTTTCCTGGCTTCATCCTATTGGATTCACATTTCAATAAAATTTAAACCTAAAATTCAAATAGTCTTCCATGCCTGTGCTCTTAATAATTAATCTTTAATGTTGATATGAAAAGAAATCAACTCCTTCAAGGTCAGAAAAAAATGAATATAATTTATTCAACTATTCATGATAGGACCATGGCATAATTACATAGCATTTATGAAATAATATCTGAGGCTCTCAAGAATGCATATGAGATTATTTAGCAAGTATTATAGTTCATTTACAGATAATACTACTTAATTTTTCAACAATAATTAAACATTTTATTTATATCCACAATATAAAGCATATAATTTCATGTACAACACGAATTGGATTTTGGTGAATAAAAAATTTAAATATTTGGAAAAAAGCCTTCAGTGCTACAATTCTACAAAGTCTTAGTATTACTTCTCCTTATATGATACAAATATGTAAAATTGGAAACATCATATAGTCAATTGACAGAGTTGACTCTTTCTTAGGGATGAGTTAAGTTTTGATAAAAGAAGACAAGGAACATAAGAAATTACTTTCTATGATTCAATGGGACTACTACAGTCAAATTGATAAGAATATTTCAATACAAACTCTGTTTATGTCATTGGTATACCTATTTATAATTGGACTTGCAAATCTGCACTTGCACATACTTCTGTCCTTGTCTCACTTCTGCCTTGTTTGGCTGCTTGATTTCCTACTCTATCAGAAAGTTCTTCTTTTATCTTTCTTAATATCCTAATCATATCTATTTTACAATTATTTACAGACTGCTCCTACATGTTCATCTTATCTAGCATAATCACTTTTCTGATTGTTAATTTTGTTTATTGTCTTTCTTACTGCCACGTTTGCTTAAGCTTGGGTTTGTTTTGAAATTTTGATTTGTGAACTCACTAAAACACTTATTTACTCTCCCCCTTTCTCCTTATTGACGCTTTCGTGTCTTTTGCAGTTTGGGGGTGACTTGGAGGGCATCACATTGAATCAGAGCTTATATTCATTTTTTATGAATCTTCTACTATTCTTGGCAACATGCTGCACTAGTTACTAAGCTAGGAGATGTGTCAGCCCAGTTACTGACTGCAAAAGTGTGTCCATTCTCTCAATTTCCCTAGTGACTTTGTATAAGCTTTCACTCTAGGCAGTAGTTTGAACCTTTTAAGGCTCATTTAAAAAGTGGTGGGTATTTCCACTACAACATCCAAACTTAGGCAATTAACTGGACCCTAGTATTCTACCTCACACTGAGTACTTCTAGCAGCAAAAGTTGTATATCTATAGTTTCACTGTTTATCTTCAAATTTTAATGCACACACACACACACCACACATCTTTTTTTCTAAGAAAGTCTAGAGTTATTTTGTAATTTTTATTTTTTCCAAAATAAGGCAAGAACTCTACTACAGCTTAGCTTTATTAGATTATGTCTCATAGTCTATCCATTAGACAATGTCACCCTGTTCACAATTGCATTTATCTATTTTATTTTTTAGCACATTTGTGTATTTTTACCTTCCATTTTAAAGAGTATACTTTATATGATTAGGAACACGACAGTGATAGATTGCAGTGTTCAAAGCATATGCTTATCTGGGCCTTCTCTGGTGGTCCAGTGGCTAAGACTTTGCCTCCCAGTGCAGCAGGTTTGGTCCCTTGTCGGGGTAGCTAAGATCCCACATGCCTTGGGGTGAAAAAATCAAAACATAAAACAGAAACAATGTTGTAACAAATTCAATAAAGCTATAAAAATGGTCCACATTAAAAAAAAAAAAGCAAGCTTATTTTGCTATCATAATCACTGTCTAACTCTCCATCATTGTTATATTATTTCCAAGTTAAAAAGTATGAAGAAATTACCACATTTCTACTGGTCTAGCATACAGATTGTCAAAGGATTTTAGCATTTCAAATGAATAAGTGGAATGTCCTTTTAAATAAAAATGTATTTATATCTTTTAAAATATTTAAGAACATTTAAAAATAATGCTAATAGTATAAAATTATTAAATGAAATGTTCAAAAGAAAAAATATTTACTACTTGATATTCTTCCTCTCCTTGATATGGCTAATTTGGTTTATACACAAATATACCTAGAAAATTAGTGATATTCCTTCAATGTATTTATATTGGAAAACTACCCAATTATTGTACATTGTTGGCCATATCTCTCAGTGTTTTAGGACTCCTCTGCAATTAATTTTAAAGCTTGTGCCGAAATTTCTGGTGTCAAATTTCTGTACTTTGAGGCGGATTGATTTTTAACAATGACCAAAAATCATTCAGAAAACAAGTTTCTGAATTAGTTCTTTAAGTTGAGTGATGCATTTCTAGATATAAGGAAATATTTTAGAATAAAAATTATAGTCTCTCTTGTGACATAAATTGAGTCTACAAATAGTTTTAAAAGAAGTACTTTAAAAAATGCTCTATGCCAGGACTTCCCTGGTAGTCCAGTGGTTAGGACTCCATGCTTCCTCTGTGTGCATGGCAGTGGGGGCAAGGGGGACATGGGTTCCATCCCTGGTGGAAGAACTAGGCTCCCATGCTACACCACATGGCCAAAAAAAAAAAAATTTATAATGTTCTATGCCATTATTCCAGCTTTCTGAAGCAATTTTTATACAGACATTCATTAAATAGTGTGTGTGTGTGCTTGGTTGCTCAGTCGTGTCTGACTCTGTGATCCCATGGACTGTAACCCGCCAGCCTCCTCTGTCCTTGGGATTTCCCAGGCAAGAATACTGGAGTGATTTGCCATTACTCCCTCCAGGGTATCTTCCCGACCAGGGACTCCAACCTGAGTCTCCTGGTCTTGGGCATTGGCAAGCAGATTCTTTACCACTGAGCCACCTGGGAAGCCCTAAACCACCGTGACAACATCTGAGAGAAAGTGGAAATGAGATCATGTACAAAAGACACACTGGCTTTCATTCTTATTATTCCTATCAGGATTAACTACAGTGTTCTATCTTAGATGACATGGTTTGAAAGAGATATAAAGCCGTTAGGACCATTTGTAGGAACTTACGTGTTATTGGAGGTTTCAGTCAACATTTTTAAGGAAGAGCTGCTCTTTTGTAACACCTAGGTCATATTTCAAGAGAATGTTTAGAATATATCAAAGTGTTAACCAGATTACCATGTTGATTTTCCTTAGCAAGGATAAGTATCAAATATCTCTGTTTGAAAAGTGGAAAAACATAACAATGATTGACACCTACACACTCCCACTTACCTCCTGCTGTTATGAGAGTAAATGAGTTTTAAATGAGTAAAACAGAAGTAGAAATAAACCTGTAAGTGTGTAATCACTACTCTTACACAATAGCTACACATGCTTGTGGAATTTGATGTGTTTCTCATTATAGGAGGTCCGAGGGCATTGTTTCTTGTACCTGCTCTTTTATGGGTTAGAAAACAGTGAGGAAGGTGTATAAAATGTTTGGCTTCTCAGAAGGCATCAAGAGGAGACTATCTTTATCTAGAACTGAGGTTACTTCTCACCTGAATGTTTGGCTTGTCTCCACATCCACGAAATCTCATTTTCTCTGCTGGCACTGCCAATTTATTTTATGTGTGATATAGACAGATATATGCCAGGTGCTAGACTGAGTCCATTAAGACTTCACAGAGGAAGGGAGGTTGTTTTAAATACTTAAATGGCAGTTGGCAGCTCTGATTCTTGACCCTAGCTTGGTAAAAAGCCTGGGCTCCACATTTATAATGCAGACATGCAGATTGAATAAAGGTTAAGTATATTGTGTGTTTTTTTTATACTGACTCAACCATAAATATCTGTCATACCTAACCCTAGACTAGACATAAAATCTTAGAAGTCTGTGATTCTCAGAGGATGATAAGCAATTGGAACAATTTTCTCTTCTTTAGATAAATTCCATATCAAGTAGATGCTGAAGCCAACTCTAAGAGAAGAAAAAGAAATAAAAAACAGTACAGTCAATCCCCAGGATGTCTGTAAAACGTCAGCCTGGAATCCCCAACAGAATCCCACAATGTCAGAAACGCACTGTGGTAACACCATTACATCAACTCTCTGAGAATAAGTTATCAAGGAGATCAGTGCTGGCTCTTTCTGCAAACACATCCTTTCTGTGAGCAGTGATTCAAGAAGAACATGAAGAAAGAAAAGTAAATATCTTGAAAAATGCAGACATTTGCACCATTCTTCTAAAAATACTTCNGTGGTAACACCATTACATCAACTCTCTGAGAATAAGTTATCAAGGAGATCAATGCTGGCTCTTTCTGCAAACACATCCTTTCTGTGAGCAGTGATTCAAGAAGAACATGAAGAAAGAAAAGTAAATATCTTGAAAAATGCAGACATTTGCACCATTCTTCTAAAAATACTTCCCTAAAATTCTCCAGAAGTTGTGATGTTGCAAAAAAAATGAAACCAGAAAAAGAATGTACATGTATAACTGAGTCACTTTGCTGTATAGTAGTAATAAACACAACATTGTAATTCAACAAAACTTCAATAAAAATTTTTTAATGAAAAAAAATAGCCTGGGTTCCATACAACTTAACTAGTTTTTGGTACACAAACTAGTTTCTTAGACATTTTTTTTTTTTTTCTGTCATGAGCAAGAGAAAAACCAAGACATGTTCCTCAATTGATTCATATTAAAGATGGATCACAATAAGCTGTGGAAAATTCTGAGAGAGATGGGAATACCAGACCACCTGACCTGCCTCTTGAGAAATCTGTATGCAGGTCAAGAAGCAACAGGTAGAACTGGACATGGAACAACAGACTGGTTCCAAATAGGAAAAGGAGTA